>CAJQZP010001534.1:0-73264 GCA_907164705.1 Parnassius apollo
GTGCGCAGCTTAAAGCGTGCAGCGCATCAACGAAATGTTCGACATGTCGAATGTCTGGTCTACTTGGATGACATCATCATCGTGGGCCATACATTTAAGGAACACCTTCAGAACCTGGAACGCGTGCTCATGAAGATGCAGAGTGCCAACCTCAAGTTGAGTCCGAAGAAATGTTCACTATTCAAACGGCAAGTCAACTTTGTGGGGTATGTAGTGTCAGAAGAAGGTATTCGTACGGATCCGAAGAAAAACGCCGCTGTCAAGGATTGGCCGGTTCCAAAAGACAAGACGCAGGTGAGAGCATTTTTGGGTTTGTGCTCCTATTATCGGCGATTTGTGAAGAACTTTTCAGATATAGCCAAACCTCTGCACAAGCTAACCGAGGAGAAGCGACATTTCTGCTGGGATGAAAGTTGCAATATCGCATTCCAGGAGCTGAAGGACCGGCTGTGCAAAACACCTATTTTGGGATACCCTGATGCAAGCAAAGAATTTATAGTTGACACAGACGCAAGTGATATAGGACTTGGCGGTGTGTTGTCTCAACGGAAGGTGACCAAGAGGTCGTGATAGCGTACTTCAGCAAGTCATTGTCAAAACCGGAAAGGAACTATTGTGTCACAAGACGCGAATTGCTAGCTGTGGTAAAGTCGTTGCAGCATTTTAGTAAATATCTTTTGAGGCGGAAATTTCACTTACGAACTGACCATGCTACACTAAAATGGCTATTGCAGTTTAAAAATCCAGAAAGACAAGTTGTGAGGTGAATTGAACTACTGCAGGAATATGACTTTGAGATCGAACATCGCAGCGGGAAATCTCATGGCAACGCAGATGCATTGTCAAGAAGACCTTGTCCTGAAGATTGCAAACATTGTACTAGGCAAGAGAGTAAGGAATTGGTATCCGTGAGGATGCTCAGGACAGACCACCTCAGCAACGAGTGGAAGGACAGCTTACAACGTGCACAGCAGGATGATCCGGAAATCAAGCCGATTTTGGAATGGATGAAGGCCAGTGCTCCCAAGCCCAAGTGGAGCGACGTCTCAGCGATGAGTTCGACCACTAAAAGCTATTGGGCCCAGTGGGACAGCTTGTTGCTTCAGGATGGAGTTCTGTGCCGTAAATGGGAAAGTGTTCGGGAGACAGCTGTCATTTGCAAATGGTTGTCCCTAATAGCTTTAGGGACAACCATTTGCCATACTTATTGCCATATTACCATAATGATTGTTTAGGAGGCCATCTGGGAGTTAAACGAACTCTACTGAAGATCCGAGAACGGTTTTACTGGATCCACTGTCGAAACGATGTCGAGGACTGGTGTCGCAAATGTGCAAGTTGTGCGGCTAAAAAGGGACCTCAGACTCGTAGTAGAGGTGCATTGAAGTTGTACAATGTTGGTGCACCATGGGAGAGAATAGCCATTGAAGTTGCGGGGCCGTTTCCGGAGAGTGAAAGCGGTAAAAATTATTTCATGGTTGTGATGGATTACTTCACTAAGTGGCCAGAAATCTTCGCCATTCCAAATCAAGAAGCTTCAACAGTGGCAGATAAACTAGTTCATGAAGTCTTCTGTCGCTTTGGAGTACCTTTTAGAGATTCACAGCGATCAAGGAAGGAATTTTGAGTCTCAAATATTCCAGGTAACTTGCCGAGTTATGGGTACTCATAAAACAAGAACGACTTCTTATCACCCGCAATCTGATGGAATGGTAGAACGATTTAATCAGACATTGGAGAGGTACCTAGCAAAAGTTGTAGACAATAGGCAACGAGATTGGGACAAGCACATACAACCGTTTATGTTGTCATATCGAAGCGCTGTTCACGAAAGTACATCAGTGAGACCAGCTTTCGCAAACTTTGGGAGAGAATTACGGCTGTCTGCGGACCTGATCACCGGGATACCACCTGATGCTCCACGCAGTATAACCGATTATGCAAATGACTTGCGGAACAATATGAATGACATGAAATGCACGTCAGAAAATCGGGCCAGAAAATGTCTGAAAAGATGAAAACCCGGTACGACCACAAAATGAACAACAAAGGGTTCGACGAAGGTTCACTAGTGTGGTTGCACAATCCAGTCCGCAGCAAAGGGAAATCTCCTAAGCTTCAAGCTAAATGGGACGGCCCGTACCGGATTGTGACCAGGATCAACGATGTAACCTACCGGATACAGAAAGGCGCAAGAGGGACTCCTAAGATCGTCCATGTGGATCGCCTGGCGCGTTATTATGGGGCCGATAATGCTCGGGACGAGCACGTCTTAGGAGGGGGCAGTGTTGCGCGGCTAAGTTGACATCTGACACTAGCTCCATCTAGTGTCGGGTAACGGAGCGAGGGGAGAGCTTTCCAGAAAATGACATCACTAATCTTTCAATCGGTTGAAAGATTAGTGATGTCATTTTCTGTGGTGGTCGGCCACCTGTTGTCGAAACGAAGAACTAAACTTCTGGAAGCTGACTCTCGAACTTTCGGCGCTTTGTCGATTGGTGCGCGTATTTACTTGGATGTTCTGGATGATTCGGTACTAATGTGTATTTATAGGTGCTGCAAGGTGCGATCGGGGAAGTATTGAATTTGACGAGACAAGCGAAGCTTCGGAGCGGAATAAAATGAATCAGTGTGATTAATTGTTAGTGTTTTAAGTTTTAATTGGTGTAAAGAAAATTAAATTGTTAATTTAGGTAATTCTATCGGCAATTTTTATTGTCACGAACCTCAAGCTCGTATATGTATGTAACACACACTGTGTTACGCGCGCGCGCGTGTGTGTGTGTGTGTGTGTGTGTGTGTGTGTGTCTAACTTTTTTTCATTATATTTTTTATGAATTTAGCTCGGTAAATTATATTTTTTAGATTATTTAAAAAATAATCTAAAAAATGAAATTACCAACAAAATGTTTTATTGAGATAGTTATAATCTAATATATCAATAGGTTTCAAAAGCTTGTGGCGTCATTAATCTGAAAAATAAAAATAAACAATTAAAATTAAAATAAAATACAAAAATAAATATGTAATATAAAACTTACCTTGAAGTCGTGTCGTATCGTCGCAGAAATCGTGATCAAGTCGTTGAGTAGTAAAGACGCCCCGATAATGCATCGAACAAAAAGATTGAGGACATCGAAGCGGCGCACCCGCCACGCAGTTAGTATGAATATATTACTGTGACGGTAAGACGTATGACGCTTGCGCCCGGCTGTTGTTTGTATTTGCTACTTGCTTTGAACTGTTTCTTCCTTCTTGTGCTAATAACTTCTGTGCTACGCTTGGTGCTAAATTATAAACAGTAATTTATATGTGAACTATTGTATACGTGAATTATTGTAGCTGTGAACTATAGCATAGGTGAATTATTTAATTGTGTGAACTGTTCTGCTTACAATAAATTTTGTAGAAAGTGATTGGTGAGTAATTTATTAAGAATCTCCCCACATCACTTCACTGGTGACCCCGCTTGGACTTTGTAGTGCGAGAACCCAAACGTAAGCAGAATCCAAAGTAATATTTTAATAACAATATTCAAAATAAGATGGAAGAGAAACAAGCTAAACCCTCCCAATCGTTATCGCGAGAAACACGTAACGAAGAAGGGTCATTTACAATATCCGATATATGTCGTGTCGGTGTCCGACTGCCACCGTTTTGGGCTGAAGAGCCTGCTGTGTGGTTCGCACAAGTAGAAGGGAATTTTGCACTATCCGGTATTAAAGAAGACGAAACAAAATATTATTATGTAATTGCACAATTAGACCATAGATATGCGGCAGAAGTCAAAGACATAATAGTTTCACCACCTCAAAAAGATAAATACGAGAAACTTAAAACAGAACTTATCAGAAGGCTCTCAGCATCTCGAGAAAAAGAAGTGAAGCAATTGTTAATGCATGAGGAACTTGGAGATAGGCGTCCATCACAATTTTTACGACATTTGCAACATTTAGCGGGCCCTAACGTTCCAGATGACTTTATCAGGACAATATGGACTAGTCGCCTCCCAAACAATTTGCAAACCGTAATTGCATCACAGCCTGACTCAACTTTGGAAGCACTGGCTGCCTTAGCCGATAAGGTGCACGAACTTATTCCGGCATCTCCACACGTAGCTTCGATGGATGCAGCACCAGGATCTTTACTTGACACAATGTCAAAACAGATCGCGGAACTTACTCGTCAAGTGCAAGCATTATCCTTTCGAAATCGAAGAAAATCACGGTCACAAAAGAGAGACAACAAACGAGACCGTAACCATAGTCACAGTCACAGTCATACTCGTAATCGGTCTCAGTCAAATTATAGAAGATTTCCATTTTGCTACTATCATTATAAATTCGGCAATAAGGCTAATAAGTGCGTTAAGCCTTGTGATTACCAACAGGGAAACGATCAGGGCAGTCGTTAGTGGCGATAAATGATTGCCTCAGTTCATCTGGTCGCCTGTTTGTCACGGATCGCAGAACGAAGATGCAATTCTTGGTCGACACCGGAAGCGACCTGTGTGTCTTCCCGCGTAGGGCACTAAAACAACGATGACCTCGAACATCTTACGAACTTTTTGCGGCAAATGGAACTCCCATAACCACCTACGGCTATGCTCATCTCGAACTAAATCTGGGACTTCGACGAGATTTTTCATGGCGCTTTGTAATAGCCGATGTAAACAAAGCAATCATCGGAATTGATTTCTTATCATTCTACCATATCATTGTCGACTGTCGTAACCGTCGGTTAATAGATAACAGTACTTCGTTACAAACACCTGCTGAGCCTGCTACAGCTAATGTGATTCTTCAGTTAAAACCATGAGAGGTCATTCAAAGTATGTTGAATTACTACGTGACTTTCCAGAGATAACTCGACCGTCAGGTGTACCGCAAGCTCCTAAGCATAGTACCGTCCACTTCATTCGTACTAAGCCAGGACCACCTGTGTCTTGCAACCCAAGAAGATTATCACCAGAAAAACTGAAAATAGCGAAGCAAGAATTCGAGGCAATGATAAAGAGTAGAATAGCACGTATATCTGAGAGCCCGTGGTCTTCTCCGCTCCATCTTGTACCAAAGAAAGATAACGGATGGCGGCCATGTGGCAATTACAGAATGTTGAAAGCACAGACAATTCCAGACAAATATCCCATCAGGTACTTACAAGACTTTACCCATTACATATCGGGTTGTACAATTTTTTCTACGCTAGATTTGGTGAAAGCGTACAACCAGATACCAGTCAACCCAGATGATATTCCGAAGACAGCCATTATCACACCATTTGGTATGTTCGAATTTCCATATATGAATTATGGCTTAAAAAATGCGAGCCAAACCTTTCAAAGGTTTGTAGACGAAATAACACGAGGACTTGATTTTTGCTTCGCGTACCTGGATGATTTTCTAATATTTTCCCAGGACGAAGACAGCCATCTTGACCACCTTCGCCAAATCTTTGAAAAACTTCAGGAATTCGGTATGGTTATCAACAAGAGCAAATGTGAATTTGGTAAGAAAGAGATCACCTTTCTAGGGTATCACGTCTCAGCCAACGGTGTTAAGCCTCTGGACAGTAAGGTTCAAGCCATCAAAGACTTCCTCACTCCGAAAAACGTACGAGAACTTCGGCGTTTTCTAGGGATGTTAAACTTTTATCGCCGATTTATCAAAGGAGCTGCCGAAATTCAGGCACAATTAAACTCTTTGCTGACGGGGTCCGTAAAAGGATCACGTTCCGTGGGTATATCTGGAGAAGCCCTACATGCTTTTGAGCAGTGCAAAACTAGCCTCTGTCAAGCAGTATTCTTGGCATATCCAGATCTAAACGCAAGATTAGGTTTGGTAACCGACGCCTCAGATAGGGCAATCGGTGCCGCCTTGCAGCAAGTAAAGAATGGATCATGGCAGCCACTTGCATTCTTCTCTAAGAAACTGAAACCAGCGCAACAGAAATACTCGCCATACGACAGGGAGCTTCTTGCTATATACGAGTCAGTGAAATACTTCAGACACATGCTTGAAGCAAGACATTTTACTGTTTTTACTGACCACAAACCAATCTGTTATGCATTTCACACCAGAAAGGACAAGTGCTCACCCCGCCAGTATCGTCATTTCGATTTCATATCTCAATTCACCACCGACATCCAACACATCTCTGGAAAAGATAACATAGTAGCTGATACGCTTTCAAGAGTTGAAGAATTAGCTCAGCGTGTTAGTCTGGTTACCTTAGCCAGAATGCAGGACGTAGATACGGAATTGAAAGAAATTCTGAAAGGTGGGACATCACTTCGATTAGTTAAGGTACCAATACCTGGCACGAAGACAGACATATATTGTGATGATGGAACTGGAAATCAATGGCCTTACATACCTTAAAACTTAAGAAAGCATTCGCTGAGCCATCCTGGGGTCAAAGCTAAAACAAAGATGATAACAGAACGCTACGTTTGGCCAGGAGTAAAGAGAGACTGTCGTGAATGGTCAAGAACGTGTCACCCCTGCCAGCGTGCAAAGATAACACGTCATGTCTCCGCACCTTTAGGTACATACAAATTACCACCTGCCAGATTCCAATACGTCCATATAGACATCATTGGACCTTTACCTGTATCAGATGGATATCGCTATTGTCTTATAGCAGTTGATAGATTTACCAGATGGCCTGAGGCAATACCCTTATCAGATATCACTGCTGAAACTGTTGCAAAAGAAGTTCTTAATGGCTGGATCTCGCGTTTTGGGTGTCCTGCTGAAATCATCACAGACCGAGGAAGACCATTCGAATGTTCCTTATTTAAACATCTATCCATTCTAATCGGATTTCAGCATAAGCGAACTACATCTCACCACCCAGCTTGCAACGGTATGGTAGAAAGGATGCACAGACAGCTTAAAGCCGCTATTGTATGCCACAATAATCAACAACGGACAGAATCATTGCCATTAGTACTACTAGGTATGAGAAATACATTAAAAGAAGACCTTCAAGCATCACTCGCTGAGTTACTTTATGGTGAATCACTTAGGTTACCAGGAGAATTTCTGCATTCTAACAACAGTGAAAGAAGCACAGACATAACGGATTTCTTATCACGCTTAAGGCTGATAATGAACAATATTCGCCCATCACCTGGAACACGTCACGGTAGTAAAAAAAGTATTTATCTTTAAAGACTTACCAAACGTGACTCACGTTTATGTCAGGGATGACTCTGTGAAAGGTTTACTGCAACCAGCGTACACCGATCCCTTCAAAGTGCTAGAAAGAGGAGACAAGATTTACAAATTACTCGTGAAAGGCAAAGAACAAACTGTCTCAATAGATAGAATAAAACCTGCCTATACACCCTCTGATGCTTCTGCATGTCGAACACCACCTGCAAACAAAAAAAGAAGAGTATGAGAGAAATTGTACGCGCTCAGGACGCAGAGTTAAATTACCTGATTATTATCGCCCATCATAGATGGTCTCTGGAGGGGGAGTGATGTGGCGTCATTAATCTGAAAAATAAAAATAAACAATTAAAATTAAAATAAAATACAAAAATAAATAAGTAATATAAAACTTACCTTGAATTCGTGTCGTATCGTCGCAGAAATCGTGATCAAGTCGTTGAGTAGTAAAGACGCCCGATAATGCATCGAACAAAAGATTGAGGACATCCAAGCGGTGCACCCGCCACGCAGTTAGTATGAATATATTATTGTGACGGTAAGACGTATGACGCTTGCGCCCGGCTGTTGTTTGTATTTGCTACTTGCTTTGAACTGTTTCTTCCTTTTTGTGCTAATAACTTCTGTGCTACGCTTTGTGCCAAATTATAAACAGTATTTTATATGTGAACTATTGTATACTTGAATTATTGTAGCTGTGAACTATAGCATAGGTGAATTATTTAATTGTGTGAACTGTTCTGCTTACAATAAATTTTGTAGAAAGTGATTGGTGAGTAATTTATTAAGAATCTCCCCACATCACTTCAAGCTAATCAGCTCTTTACCTCGTAAAACATCATTAATTACCGCAAACCGCATCAAAATCTATTTAAACACAAAAAACTATAAACATTGTATATCGAAATAGTTTCAGTTACATTTTGCTTTCCATAGAATATATTCAAGAAATACAACAGTAATAAATCCAACGAGATAACTGTCATGGCGACCACTGCCGTCTACTACTTACAGTAATACGTATTATGTTTGCTAGAATTACGAGGCTGCTGGTTGGTACAATTTCAACGTGAATGCAATCATGAGATAAAATATTTCAATAGGAGACTTGTGTGGCGTATTGTCGTATGAACGTTATTCCAATTCCAATACAAATCTGTTGGCTCGAAGATGTCACAAAACATCAGCGTGAAACAACAGATTAATGTTGTTTAGCACAGTGAGTGTAGAGAGCCAAAGACCGGTAAGTGGATGCTGTGGCCTATAGACATCTGTACATCTATCCTCGATTAAGAATCAAAATGCGGATGTGTTGCCACTCCTGAGGACTAAGATGGAATGCCACGTTACCACTAAAATGTCTAATTCCACACTCTTCATTTTGGTTCGCATATTTTTCACGAGACTTCTTTATTGAAACACTCTCTAAGTTGAAATGTGGGACTAATAATAAACTACTTTTTGTAGTAATGTTGTCAATATTTAGGCTATAAATAGCTCTAAGGCCTTTTTATATACACAAACACTCTTTTACATTCATATAACTACGCATATATGATCCGCAATTATGGGTGCTCTTAGTTATGTCCATCTTCCATACATCGCCAATTTATTCGATAAATTTTTGTCTAGGGCATTCCTTCCCGATTCTGCCAATCACTTCTGCAGCATATATGTTCTTTGTTACCCTTTATTCGTTCTTTAAACCACCAAAGCATTCCTTTTTTTAATCCTGGTCACAAAACCGTATCATACATCTTCTTTGTAAAAGAAAAAAGTTTTTGAGCCAATCGCTTGTCTATAGAAAAATTTCATACCGCATAATGCTATGGAAATAACTGAAAAATTATTTATTAACCGTTGTACTTACACCACGTAAGTAATTAAAGGTTTGCAAATAAAACCTTCATTTTAAATTCCGATTTATTTGAAAGCTTATGTTATATTTATCGCTACATTAACGAGAGTGACTCGGCGTTGGAATACGCAACGAAGGCAATGCCATAGTCCGCTTTTATGTATAGAATGTATTAATAAAATTGCATTCATACTTATATATCATAGCAACAAAGCAGAATGGGCGGGGCACTGCTTACATATAAATGAGAAACGAGGCATTCCATCTTAGTCCTCAAGGGTGACAACACATTTGAATTTTGCTTCTTCTTTAATATTATACTAGTAATATAGAATTATATAGGCTACACCATCCACATTCATTAACAAGTGACAAACGGGTACACAGTCTACCTGATGGTAAGTGGATGGTGTGAGCTGTAGACATCTAAGTCTATCTTCAATTAGGAACTAAATTGTAGACACATTGTCACTCCTGAGGACTTAGATGGAAGGCTTTGTTTCCAGTTAAACGAGCCTCTGGTTCTCGATACTCAATATGTGAAACAGAGTAACATTAAACTGCTATTTTACGCTGATATTTTGTGAGAACGTGGTCCTTCTCTAGTCGAGCCGACCCACTAGTGTTACAACCGTAATACAGCTCCACCATGACTCTAACATGGTTAAAATTACAAAAACAACTTAATGCTCGATCTCAAGTCACTGTAAAATCAAACTAACCTTTAAAACTATTGGCATAAAGTTTGAATCAGTAATGAAGTTTATGGAAGTCTCCAAATTTAAAATGTCAAAACACATGCGTCCTTACCGGAGCTTCGGACGCGATCCCCGGAGTGCTGCCAGCTGCAATGAATAAATCGCAATGAATTTAATATAAAATCTTAAAACAATACAAACTTATGAAATAATATGAACACATTTTGTTATAGAAGAGGGGCAAATGAGCATGCGGCTCACCTGATGGTAAGTGATTACCGCCGTCCATGAACAACTGCAACACCAGGGGAGTTGCAGATGCGTTGCCGGCCTTTTAAAATGGAGTAAGCTCGTTTCTTGAAGATCCCTCAAAATCATCGTTGGTAACGAGAAAATTCAAATAAAGTTTCATTCATTCATATATTTCTTCAACATTCATCATACAGAGCTATGATTAATGTAGGTAGCAATGTAATATTAATGTAGGTGTCCATGGGCTGCAGGTGCCGCTTACCGTACGATGGACTGTTGACAAGTATCTTGCTTTATTAACAAAATGACGTTTTGAACGTACTTACACTACTTACATAGAATCTACAGTGTATGCTCACATTCCGACGGGACGGCAAAGTGGCTTCCGAGTCAACACTGCCAACTTCGTGACTCCAGGATGCTACTAAGAACTTCCATACATAAAAACCCAACAATTGACTTTGGTCTGACTCGGGATTTGACCCCGGGACCTCATTATCAGCACTCGCGTGTACGAGCAGTGGACCACGAGGCAATCAGTTGACAATAAATGTAAAGTTTGACTCATTATTTTAAGTCATTACGCACTAGCATCGGAAGCAGCTGTGCGTTCAATATTTATAAGTTTTAATTACGATAAGTGAAGTATCAAACTATATTAATATGGAAATGAACATACTTTTTCATCTTTATCTTTTAAATAAGATTATTTCCACGCTTGGATTATCTCCTGTATTTTTATGCCCGGGCTTTATCATGCCCTGATTTATCACTTGGTTTATAACATATATGTACATATTGTTACGAGCTTGAGGTTCGTGACAATAAAAATTGCCGATAAAATTACCTAAATTAAAACTTTAATTTACTTTACACAAATTAAAACTAAAAACACTAATAATTAAACACACTTGTTCACTTAATTCCGCTCCGAAGCTTCGCTTGTGTCGCCGAGTTCAACTCTGCCTCGATCGCATCTTGCAGCGCCTATTTATTTAAATTAGCAAAGAAATATCCAGAATGTTCAAGTAAACACGCGCAAGGTACCGAGCGTTCGAGTTTCGACTAGGCGCTGTCGGTTGAGTGATTTGTGATGTCATTTTCTCAATGCTCCCCTCGCTCTCGTTCCTGACACTAGATGGCGCTAGTGTATCGTCGACTTGAGCGCGTAACAATATATTTGTTGATAACGTCAACTACGTTATTGTACAATTATTAATTTGATTTTTATTTAAAATATTGTTCTTTGCGACATTCATGTAGTATTGTGTGTTGTCACAAATGAAACGAACACAAATATATCGCACTTGCGAAAAACTCCTCATCATACAAACCATATTATTTTGGACGGGATTCAAACCCGTTACACTAACGCAGCTAAATACCACAGCGCTACAGAGCCCAAGAAGTTACTCATAAAGACCAGCAGTAGTAGCTTAAGGGATGCAATAGAATAGAATAATTTCATATTCATTATAGATTACAAGTTATTGTTATTGAAAGAATTTTCTTGTATTTTTACCACGGGTTCAGAAAAGTCCCTGTCCTGGAAAAGACCAGCTAGAAGCTCATCGGGACTTTTTGTCAGGTATATTATACAATAAGAATGCAGATTCTACAAACCACTTACAAAACTTATTTATGAAGCAGCTTGAAAGCGATCACCTCATTCCCAGGGGTTATTATGAGCTATGTATTCATCATCATCATCATCATTACAACCCTTCACAAGTCCACCGCTGAACACGGTATCCCCCAAGGAATGCCACAAAGCACGGTCTACAGGTACGTGGTTGCCACTCGACACCCTTTCTTCCCCAACCATGTATTAGTGTATATTGTAATAACCCTTTATATACAGTATTTTTATATATTTTTTTAAATTAATTTAATAGTCAATTTACCTTCAATGCCATGAAAAGTGGCAACCGCAGCATATGAACCCTCTTTAAACGAATAAGCTTACAGATGCGTTTTCACTGCTGATGGACTGAGCTGGAATGTCTCAGTCTGTAATAATACTGTATCATAGAGATCCACAGAGACTGAGGCCACTGAGACCCTCAGACCGGAACGCTAAGTCTAGTTATAGTTATAGTCTAGTCTATTTGTCGACAGAAATACAGGTGGAGGTAAGAGGGTGGTGACCTACCCTGATGAACTCCTCAGCGGGAACATGGTCCTGTCACCATAGTAATGACAGGAAGGAATGATTGCCAAAAAAGAAAAATAGGTAATGTAATGTAATCAGGTATAATAGCTATCTAGTGCTTGTCCAAGGAACAAGGGACAAAATTCGACCGTACATCTTTGTATGATTTATTTTGTATGTAAACCAAGCTTTAGTTTCAACTGTACATAAATTTATAAATACAGACATGTAATATAAAAAAATAAACGCTTTTTTGCCTTGATATACAGTGCACAGAATATAGTAATATTAATTTGAAAATTTAAAAAAAACCAGAACAAACAGCGCCGTTAACCTTCAAACGGCCTCGAAAGAATTTCTTGAAATACAAATCCTCTCGATCAAGTCATCTTTCAGACAAACAAACAATGAAATCTAAATCGATTCATCCGCCTGGGAGCTACAATGCCCCTGACAGGTACAGAGATACACATGTTGAACATATAACGTCCGTCTGTTTGCGTCAGGAGTTGAAAAAGGAACATTTGGAACCGCACAAAATACGCTACACTTTTAATATGCTAAATGAATTAACTTATATATGTTTTTATTGCCATAAAATTCTCTACAATGATTTCTACGATAGTTAAAAATGATCTAAAATAGTCTATAAAAATGGGTTATTAAGAATAGTACAGGTATAACTTTTTTTTTATAGAAGAGGGGGCAAACGAGCATGCGGCTCACCTGATGTTAAGTGACTACCGCCGCCCATGATCAACCGCAACACCAGGGGAATTGCGGGTGCGTTAACTACAATCAACCTGTGTTAACTTTTAAAAATTCTCTTTATTTCATGTATTAAACCATATGATTGCCTCGTAGGTCTAGTGATTGTAGTTGTGCGACTGCTGATCGTGAGCTCCTGGGTTCGAATACCGGGTTGGGCCAAAAATTCAATTATTGAGCGTTTTCGTCAAGAAATTTCTCAGTAGCTGCCCAGAGTCAGGAAGTTGGCGGTGTCTCACCCCCGTGCTTCGGAAAGCACGTAAAGCCGTTGGTACTGTGCGTGATCTCTCTCCAGTGGTGTCGGTTTACCGTCCCATCGGATTATGAGAGTGAGTGAATATAGAGTGCACCTGCGCTTGCGCATGCACTTGCGCACTATAATCCTGTCCTGCGCCGATAGCTAGTCGCAGTCTCCGTTGAGGCTGGCCGCCGTGACCGAAATTCGGTCTGAACGACATTATTATTGAACCATAATTTATGAACTAATTAGAATTTATTTTATTCAGAGCTGATTTTCAATCGACAGTTAAAAGTTATCCACTGAATAACTTATAACCTGAGGACATAAAACTGAAACAATTGATACTGTAAGTTTTAAAATTTTTATGGTATATTTTATCTTATATGAGCAAATTTTAATTGAGGATTGAATAATCGACTCTGAAAATCAATCATAAATTAATACAATCAGAAACTTTTCAGCATCGTACGACAAATTTTTTGACTATTTTAAACATTGTAGAGCCACGCTGCCAATAGGTTCCCAGTATGGTATTTTCACTGGTAACGAGCCATTTTATCTTAATCCTCGGGGGGTGATAACGCATTTGCATTTTGATTCTGCATCGGGCGTAAATGTCGATATCAATGGACCACAGCAATTTTATTTATGAATATTTATACATACATATAAAAAGATTAATATGAATGTAAGAGCTTTGGTGTATATATAGCATTAATTTGTATATGTACTATGCTCACATTTTTAGCACACGTATTAAATGAATTTTATACCTACCTATTTACTTAAAGGTACGGATAAAACTTAAAACTTAACCGAGTGGATGTATAGACCGTTTATAAATCTACTGCTATAGAGTGAAAACATTAATATATTTTATGTAATATTGTAAATACAGCAGCTGAAGTTGGAGGTGAAGCTGCAGTGTTCGCCCCCCCCCCCGACACCGCCAGTGCCGCCGGTGCCCTGGTCCGGAGCGTTCGTGTGACTCGTGTCCGCGCCAGCCTCCCACAACCACTTTTTCGCAATCATAGAAAACATTACTTAATTGAGTTTGTTCCCATCGGTTTACATAGAAACAGTACAGAGTGAATTTGTATTTTTTTTAATTACACATAATATTTAGTAATAGGTTGTTACCACAGGTCGTTGTTCTGTTTTGTTCCGAATTATTTACACTTGAATTAAAATTATATTGTATTTAATGTGGACGCCTATAATATTATAATATCTGAATAAATTTCGGTTAAGTCAGCTTTTATATTTTAAAATAAAAAAAATATTTTAATAATTTTAAAACAAATCACAGTAGGGCTTTATTCAATTTTATAAAGGATAGTATGCTTGCGGGTTTTTGTAGCAAATAATTTAAACGCAATACGCAAAAAATATTATGTCTTCATCATCAACATCATCATTGCATACTATCGCAAGTCCACTGCTACACTTAGGTTATACAATACTTACCACGCTTGACCACAGTTGCCACGCTTGGCCGGCGGGTTGCCAGGTTTTTCTTTAGAATGAGGTGACAAACGAGCGCACACCTGGTGGTAAGTACATGGTGCGGCCTGTAGACATTTGTCTGTCCTCTATTAAATATCTAAATGCAAATGCGTTAACACACATGTGGAATAAGATAGAATACCACTTTACCAGTAAAAGAAGTCTCCGGTACTCTACATTAACCATATGAACCCCAGTCCCGTTATTGTAAGGGAACGTGATCCTTCTCCGGTCGAGCCGACCCACTCTATTTTTTAACTTCTTCTTCAGTATAAATTTCGTCAACATATAATAATAGATGGCGAGGATAGGGTAACGATGAAACTTCTTATTTTCACGACGTAAAAGCTAATAATTTTTTACCAGGTTGACTTAGTTTGATGATTATTTTCCTTTTTGTTCTTTGAAGTTGGTTTTTACATTTTGAAAAGTTTCAATAATTCTCAATCGCACGGATAAACTGTAAAATGGCTTCGTTAATCTAACTTTCTTACCTGTTTAGTGCTTAGACAACAGTTTCAATTTTTAGTAAATTGTGAAATAATTGTCAGGTCGCAACCCATCGCCTACACAATCACAATCCTAGCATTCCAGTAGAAGACATTCTTTTTTGATATAAGTCCCACAAACATAGGAAAAACAATACTGTCTAAGAACCTCCAGGTCAAAAATTATGAATTTATGACGACATAATGTTTCTTTTCTCAATAATCTTTGTTTTAAGTTTTACTACGAGGAAGCTAACACAGTTAGCATATCCTAGTTTGTTATTGGTTCTACATAAACACGAGATAAACTAGAAACTCGGAACTGTTAGGCTACAATTGGTGAACTGATGATGATATAATGTTTTCTTTGCCGACACTTTTTGCTTTAGGTTTACAAATAAACTACCGCTGAACCAATGTACTAATGTATTAATTGACTTCGACGGTAAGCTAGACAAATAACACAGTTGTTACTCTTAGTTTGTGATGAGTGCCATGTAGATGTGGGAGGAGAACAGAAACAGAAACTTCGTTTTAGTTTTGTATTCAATGTAGTACAGATTATAAATAATACTTATTTAAAGGCACTTTTTTTTAATTTACCGCTTGGTACTTATAAATCCCAGTACAACTTGAGAAAAGTAGTACCCAGAGGAACTGCTAGGCACAGGGTAGTGAATTGATGACGAGATAATGTTTTGTTTCTCAATAATCTTTGTTTTATAACCATTATGATCGTTACATCCCTTTACAAGTCAACAGCTGACCGCAGGCCTCCTCCGAGTAATACTACAAAACACGGTACTGAGCCACCTGAATTCAACAAATTTCCGTATGTCCTTCGAGGTCGTCACTCCATCTAGCGAGGGGCCGCCTTACACTCAGCATGTCGATACGACGCGACGCTGCCATTCTAGAATCTTTTTTCTCCATCCGTTTTCGGTTCGTCGAGCAATGTGGCAGATATCAATATGGATTCTTTCACGCTGATAAAAATTTTAAAAATATATTGGAAATTCAAAATTTAAAAGGATATTTATATTTTGAAGTGGAAATTTCTTTAGCATCGTTGTGATTTGAAAGTCTATGAAACGTAAAAGCGACAGTAAATAGAGACAGACACGTAAACTCATAAAATTTTACATAGGAGAAAATGAGATAGAAAGCATTATAATTTAATTCTCGCGAGGTCGAGAGAAAAAATTCGTAAACGCCGCCGAAACGGCGTCGCTTACGCGTTTTGTTCAACAAGGTACGAAGGTCTCGTATGCCTATGTATTAAACAGGCAGTGAAGATCGGCCAAGCCTCAACTTCGTAATAGGTTAAATTGATATAAATCTTTTTGTCATTAGTGAGTACTATGTAAGGTACCAGGCGGTCCCATAATGAACTGGCCTGATATAGTTCAACGCGACATGTCGCTACATGTTGTGTTGCATTAAATAGTACGTTTATCGTGCACTTAATATAAGAAACATGCATCGACATGAAATGCTTAGTCTTAGTTTAACAGGCATTTGAATAACGAGAGTCGCGTATTTTTTCAAAATGTCGAAAACTGAGTATCGAAGTGTCATAAAGTTTCTGTTTAAAGAAGGTTTATCACCTGCCCAAATAAAAGAACGATTGAATGGCGTGTATAAGGAGTCTGCCCCCTCCTATAGCACCGTGAAAAATTGGATGAAAGAGTTTCGCCTTGGGAGAGAAACCGTCGAAGACTTTGGCCACGACGGTCGACCTGTGGAAGTGCTCACTCCCGAAACGATTGCTCTTATCGAAGAGGAGGTTCTGAGTGACCGCCGTTTGAAGATTAGAGAAATTGCAGCAAGGCTTGGGCTCTCTAAGAGTACCGTTCATCGCGCGATCCATGAACATCTTCACATGAAAAAAGTGAGTGCAAGATGGGTACCGAAATTTCTTTCAGCGGTACAGAGACAGGAAAGAGTGCGCTGCGCTTCGGAGTTTTTGGATCTTTGTGGCGAAAATCCAAAGACTGTGATCGAGCGGCTAGTGACTGGTGATGAAACTATGATCTTGTATTATGATCCACAAAGCAAGCGCGAGTCAATGGAATGGCGTTATAAGGGTGAAAAGGCCCCTAGAAAGGCAAAGGTGCAACAATCGACTAAAAAACTGATGTGCACAATATTTTGGGATTTTCAAGGCATTTTGATGGTGGATTTTAAAGAAAGTAATACAGTCGTGAACGGCGAATATTATGCTTCTTTAATATATAAATTACGAGACAAGATAAAGGAAAAACGAAGAGGCAAGCTGTCTAAAGGTGTTCTGTTGCTCCATGACAACGCCCCTGTTCATACCGCTGGTGTTTCGAAGGATGCAGTTCGTCAATGCGGGTTCACAGAAGTTCAACATCCACCAGTCCAGACATGGCCCCGTCTGATTATTATTTATTTCCAAATTTAAAGCGGGACTTAAGAGGAAGAAAATTTTCAAGCGATGAAGAGTTGCAGGCGGCCGTCTTCAGTCATTTTGAGGATAAAAAATGTGATTATTTTTATAAAGGTTTAGAGATGTTGATTCACAGATGTCAGAAGTGTGTTAGTATTCATGGTGATTATATTGAAAAATAAAATTGGTTTCGTTTCATTTCCTTCATTGGTTCATAGTTAGGCCAATTCATTATGGGACCGCCTACGTATATCGAGAAGAGTATAAACATTCGAAGGAAAATTAATCTACCCGTCGTAAAAATTAGTGGCTGTCCCGTACTTTTAAAAGTATATTAACGATGTCGAAGACTTCTTTAGATATAAAATTCTAAGATATAAAGCCATAGTACGCTGTTGGAACAGTTTATCTAAAAATTATTGAGATATAAAGTGAGTGCAAGTTATACTAATTTGAATAAAAAAAGAACCATCAAAACCGGTAGTAAGTAATTTCGTGCGTTTCCCATCTGTATGGTTCACTTTTTCGTAATCCATGATATTCATATAGAAATGGCAGTCACGTGGCAACGGCAGTAAACAGTAAAAAAATTAACAAATACAATTAACCATATTGAAAAAAAAAAACGTTACTTAAAAATTCATGATTTCAAAAAAGTGGACTACCTCGTGCGTGCGTGCGTGCGTGCGTGCGTACGTGCGCGCGTGCGTGCGTGCGTGCGTGCGTGCGTGCGTGTGTGTGTGTCTGTGTATTAGACACATAGATATTATATTTTCTTTCGAATAAAATTGCAAAAGCGCCACCTAATTCATTCTGCAGGTAGTCCACTTTTTGAAATCATGAATTTTTAAGTAACGTTTTTTTTTCAATATGGTTAACTGTATTTGGTATTTTTTTTACTGTTTACTGCCGTTGCCACGTGACTGCCATTTCTATATGAATATCATGGATTACGAAAAGTGAACCATACAGATGGGAAACGCACGAAATTACTTACTACCGGTTTTGATGGTTCTTTTTTTATTCAAATTAGTATAACTTGGACTCATTTACTTTATATCTAAATAATTTTTAGATAAAATGTTCCAACAGCGTACTATGGCTTTATATCTTAGAATTTTATATCTAAAGAAGTCTTCGACATCGTTAATGTACTTTTAAAAGTACGGGAGAGCCAATAATTTTTACGACGGGTAGATCAATTTTCCTTCGAATGATTATATGATAGGATAGGACTCATTCCTAGGCTGGGAGTGTGTCCGGGTAGGTGCCACAGTCCTACCTACTTCCATAGCAATGCTAGTCATGCCGTACGTACGTATCTAACGGTTTAGAGCTGTGGAGAGCCAGGCTGTAAGGTGTTCCATCTTAGTCCTCAGAGGTGACAACGCATCTGCTGCCTTCTTTGTTAGAAGCTAGTTGGAGTTGGAGTTGTCCACGGGCTGCAGCAGCCACTTACCGCCAGGTGGGTTGTTGTTTAGTTTGTCGTTTTATAAAAAAGTACTCGCTAGTTACACCCAGGGGTCGAACTTATTATCACACTGTAATATACTATATAAACATAAATAATATAGAACAGTATTTATTACAGCTACAGTACCAAATGTATCATAGAGTCTCACTTCTCGCATAATGGAGTCAATTTTGTTAATAAAGAGGAATTTACTTGGCGACAGTCCAAGCTCTTGGGAGGTAGCTTATCTCAACTGATTGAAACAGGTGTACCTATAAGCTGCAGCTTGCCAAATGAACTGCGTTTATGTCTGGGGATATACTCAGTTGGAATCATTATCTGTAGCTTCTCCAGGGTCCACTTAAGCTCGGTCTGTTATCTTGTGGCTTCTGTCAAGAGTTCATTCAGATGGATACAATATAAAACTTGAACTGTGTTTATATTTTAGCCGACTCCAAAGAAGGAGAGAGTTCTTAATTATACTGTTTTTTACGTGTGAACCGATTTTATAATTATTATATCTTTAAGTAGGTTATACGTCAGGGGTGTTTCCATATGTACAGTCCAAAAACGATGATTAAGTTTTATGCTGACGTGGTTCGAACCCCCCGCGCCGCGAATTATGTTTATCAAATTAAATTGAGAGTATGCAATAAACTGTAGAAAAACACACACATGTACATACTTTATACGCCACTCTCACTTACACTTAAACTATCTCAAAATTACATAACTATAAACTAATTTAAGTTTAAAAGGTGATATGAGTCGTAAACGGTGACTCGTAAACCATATAAATTTGAAAAATAAATTTTACCAATAGCGGTGGACAAGTAGGGTATGAATTTTATAATACAACCCGAAATAATTAACAATTGTGGTTGCCTCGCCTTGCCAAGAAATCACCTGACGCAATCTATGGGGGAAGTCTTTAAGTATAAAATAATGTTAATTATATAGTTAATGATTTACCATCGCTATATCCAATTTATTTAACCATAGATTAAGTTTTAATTTTTACAGGCAGGTGTTACTGTTCATGGATAATATTTTAGCTCACCTCAGTTACTTCGTAAAAGTAAGTGATTGACGTAGAGATTGCAATCAAATGTGATGCGGATAAATCTTACTTTATACTTTGTATTGATTAAACATAGTTTAACATTTCAGAAAACACTTGTGACTTCCAGTGGATAACGGTACAGTCACACCGTGTAGTCGCGTTGTCAGAATGTCCACGAGCCCATCCCGTGGGTGTCGCAAGAGCAGACAGACTGAAACAAATCAGGAGGTGCCCACCTCCAGCGTGTTTCTAATAACACGTTAAAAATCTTGTAGAGGCATGTGTTCAATAACGGACTTTAATACGCAGTAACGCTAACATAATATCGTTTACGCCTGACGCAGTAAATTCATAAAATGAGATGGCCAAAATGTGCCCCAAGCTGTACAAAAATAAGAAAAATACTATTAATTTAATAATATAAAATAATAAAACAATTTTGAATAACTATTAACATTTCATAGCAGCTGTTGAAAAATAATCAAGTTTAAAAGTATTTAAAGTGATTTCTTCTCTTTGAAGTCACTCTATAGCAACTTTAATGTGGCCATATAATACCTAAAAAGATCAAATTAGGGGAAAAACAATAGCTTAATTCGTAAAAATACTTTATTTATGATATCTTATGTATAAAAACAAGCCTTCAATTAATGAATTAATACATCAAAATACACTAATTGAAAGGATTTTATTTATTTATTTAATACAGCAACAGCTTAAACATGTAGCGTTACATTAGAGGGTAGGGTTATTTTACTTTAGTACTTGCAACAATGAATCCGTCCGTCAATCATCAAAACAGTCAATGTGTCAATGTCAGACTTGATCTGATTCACGTCTACCGACTTACGCGTCGTTTTTTGGTGTATGATATAAGTACGCTTTTCCTTCGTATTTGTCTTTTATCGTTTTTTAGTCAACTAGGAACCCTTATAGTTTCGCCATGTCTGTCTGTCCGTCTGTCCGTCCTCGCTTAATCTCTGTGACCTTGCACTAGAAAGCTGAAATTTGGTACCAATATGTGTATCAATCACGCCGACAAAGTGGTAAAATAAAAATTGGAAAAAAATGTTTTATTAGGGTAGCCCCCTATCTACGCGGGGATCGTGCGGTCCATGGCCCTTTACGGGGCCCCGGTGTGGGCGCGTGGTTTGGCGCGGCTTGCCGTCCACCACCTGAACGCGCCACAAAGGGTGATAGCCGTGAAAATGGTTCGCGGCTACCGCACGATCACCCGTGAGGCGGCGAGCCTCCTTGCCGGATTGCCGCCATGGGATCTGGAGGCGATAGTCCTCGCGCGCCTGCACGAATGGCGTGCGGAGGCACAGTGTCGTGGGGAAACCCCGCTGCCGCGGCAAGTTGTCGCGCAGCGGACAGACTTCCGGCACGATCTCATGGCGACATGGAGACAGCGACTGTCGCAACCCCGTGCTGGGCACGCCACTATAGCGGCGATAAGACCCCTCTTTGAGGAGTGGCTTGAGAGACGCCACGGCATCCTCACCTTCCGCCTGACGCAGGTCCTCACCGGACACGGTGTATTTGGGAGGTTCCTGCACCGAATCGGGCGGGAGGAAACGCCCGGGTACTCCCACTGCGAGGATGGACCGGAGGACACGGTGGAACACACCGTGGAGGTGTGCCCTGCTTGGGCGGAGCACCGCCGTGTCCTCGTAGCGGCGATAGGCGGCGGCGACCTCTCGCGTCCGGCCCTGGTCGAAGCCATGGTCCGGAGCGAGACGGAATGGGATGCCGTCACCACCTTCTGCGAAGCAGTGATGCTAGCGAAGGAGGTGGCGGAGCGGCAGAAGGAGAGAGCAGCAGCTTTCCTCCCCGGCCGCCGCGGGAGACGCCCCGAGCGTCGGGGGCTACGTCGTGGCCCCCGGCCACCGTAGGCGCGGGCCTGTGGACGGCGAGCAATGGGTAGCTCGTCGTCCGTCCGTCTAATGACGACAGGCCGTGTCGACGGCGCGTTTTGTTCCACGCGCGCCTCAAAGAGCTGTCAGCAGCGTGAAGGGGCCCGCAAGGGCCGACGCCTGCCGGGGATGCGGGCTATTCGAAAGAGATACCGCGGCTCCGGAACGTAAGGGCACTGAAGGAACACGGATGGTTTTTAGTCAGTAAAAGTCTGACACTCCCTTACGCTCCACCCAGAGCGAAAGGGGTCATTAGATGATTTTCCATCCGCAAAAAAAAAAGGGTAGCCCCCTATATGTAAAGTGGGAAGTGATTTTTTTTTTAATTTCAACCCTAACGTGTGATATATTGTTGGAAAGGTATTTGAAAATGAATAGGAGTTTACTAAAATCATTTTTTGATAATGTCAATAATTTCGGAAATAATCGCTCCAAAAGTAAAAAACAATGTGCCCCCCCCTCTAACTTTTGAACCATAAGTTTAGAAAATATGAAAAAAATCTGAAAAGACTAGAACTTTATAGAACTTTCTAGGAAAATCATTTTGAACTTGGATGGAAACAACAGTTTTTGTACAAACTCATAAGTGGGAACACTTATTGTGACGGACGGGAAGCTACGAAACCCTACACTGAGCGTGGCCCGACACGCTCTTGGCCGGTTTTTATTAACTTTTATTTAATAAATGCCGTAGCTCCGCGCGAGTGCTCCAATAATGACTATAAAAAATACTTCGACATAAAGTTATGTTACAAAAACTAGTTACAAATGATAATTTCAAAGACTGAAAAAACTGCTGTCCTTGTTTTTTTTTTAGCTAAACCGGTTAGGATACATCCTGATCATCTTGCATATTATACATTGACCTACATAGCACTCATGAATTGGAACTTTGTTAATATCTACATTGCCAAAATCAAATTTTTTAAATCTTCATAAATTTTGTCCACTACTGCGTAGCTACATGTACTTTTCTAATTCTTTATATAGAAGATAATATGTACTTTAAAATGACATAGATTTCCTCTCTGTGTCGGGGGCACAGGTTCATACAATTTTTGACCATCTCCTTTAAACATAAAATCCCTGTAAATACGAGTATAGTGCAAAAACAGGATACAAATTTTAAAAAGCTTGTTTGTGGATATTTTATAAGTTGTAGAGCCACACTGAAGCTATATAATGGTTGTAGCACAAATGGGTCCGCTCGACCGGGGTAGGACCACGCTCTCACAGTATATCAACGTAATATAGCTGGTTAATGCTGCTGTTTTTGCTTGGTGAGTGTAGAGATCCGGAGACCCTTTTTTACTAGAAACAAGGCATTCCATCTTAGTCCTCGGGGGTGACAGCTCATCTGCATTTTGATTCTTAATCGACGATACATGTAGACGTCTAACGGCCACAGCATCCACTTACCATCGGGTGGAATGTGTGCTCGTTTGTCATTCTTATTCTATAAATAAAAACGTCAATATGAGGACATTGATGTGTGGAAATATATCTTATTGTGCACGTGCAAGTGCGCTGGCTACTGACATATTTTTTTAAACTGACTTTTTAGAATTATTTATTAACTTTTGACATTATATTATTTTATTTTAAGTTGTAATTTTACGACTAAGTAGAGCCACTTAGTGCTCTACTTAGTCGTAAAACTAACTTGGCCAGCATTCTTGGCACTATAGAAACATAAATTAAATAAAATGTTTCATTTTGACGTTCATATTTTGGTTATTTGTCCTCTCGCTAATTATATGCTGACTGATATTTTATGTATATTTATATATTAGTAAAATGTATATAATTATTAGGTACCTACCTACGAGTATGCCGCAAAGCATTAAGTTCGCCGTTTCTATTCTTGTGGTTTAAGTAAGGCAATGAAGAACAAATTAATAAATTAAAAACTTTATTCAATTCAATTTTGCTAAATTGCAAATATTTTAAATTTCTGGTCCCCGCAACTTCCAAATTATTTCAAAACTTTTTCAAGACAAGGTCTCTCAGGGGAAAGTTTCCTTTATTGCTGTGGGTTGGATGAAGGAATAACATCCCAACTGTTTTTTTGACTCTTTTTTAACAATGAAAAATCAAAAATCTTTACTTCATCAACTTAAGTCTAAAAATACAATTTTTCTATATGTGGTGGGTAGTGTCTCGTGGGAAACTCCGCTCTTCCATCGTAATGGCCGTCCGAGTACAGAACCAGAGTACGAAACCTTTCCAACTTCAGAGAGGTGTAAGATAGGATGACGTTATTTTCCGGAAAATCTTCCTAGATGCGTTGGAAAACGTTTTCTAGCTTGTGAACTGACTGGAGGACCTGAGTACTGTGGTCAATAGTATCTCCCAACCGATAGATCGTTGGAAGACACTATTAATCACCTATTAGAAATCTTAAGATAACAATGAACAAACACATGGACAAAACAAAGATCATGTGTAACGTCTATGTCACATTTAAGCCGGTAATTGTTGAGAGCACTAAGCTTGAATTTGTTGACGAATATTTTTACCTGAGACAACCGACAAGGTAAGTCCAACTCTGACCGAGAAGTCAGGTATACCTCGACGGCGGGTTGTTACTACGTGTTGTATGTTGATAATATATCATATTATTATAATATATCATATGTTTTGCTACAGTATAGTATTATTTAAATAATCAATATTATTTAATATTTTATTATATTTTGAATTTTTATTAGTATTTTTATTTAATATTTATATTTTGTAACAAATTCAAATTTTATGTTGTCCTCTATAATTTTAATTAATATGTTCCTTTAAAATAGTTTATTTTATAAATTTTCTTTATTTCTTTGTCGATTTGTTAATTTTTACCTACTGGATGTATTTACCTCAAGACCTATAAAATGTAACTAATTACTAAATGCCATTTGTAAATGTATAAAGAACTAATTGTGCACATATTCCGCATATAAATATTTAAATACAAAGTATTTTTTTTACAATGTTTTTAATTAGGTGACAAATCTGCTGTTAAAGTTATTTTTGTATGATTAGTTATTTTCTTCGCTATTAACATTAAAAACCAGTGTATATTTGTCATTTTTCGTGAAGCTTAACCACTTCCTCATCAAGTTTATAAGTGTCATGGAAACAGTGTGAAAGTTCTAGTCCGGTACTTTGTGAAGACTGAAGGATACACCTCAGAAATGGGTACGTGTTTTGTATTTTTTCATAGAATAAGAGTGACAAACGAGCACATATTCCATTCGCACTTTATCCTTAACTTAAAATCAAAATGCAGCTTGTCACCCCTAAGGGCTAGTATGAAATGCTTTGTTACAATTAAAATGTTCTCCGGTTCTCTACACCCACCAGTAGAAACTGCAACAGTAAGCTGATATTTTACGCTGATATTCTGTTGAGCGCGGCCCTTTCTTGGGAGAGGCGACGCATTTGTGCTACAAGCATATCGTAGCTGCAGCGTTGCTCTACCATGTAAAGATACGAGTATATTATATAAACAACAAAAAACAAAGCCAAATAAAACAAAAAAAAAAAAAAATAAAAAAAAAAAAAAAAAAAAAAAAAAATAAACAAATAATATTACCTTTGCTGGGCACAGGACCTCTCACACTTTTTAATAACTCAGCAATTGATCAGTCCATCACTCTGCTGCAGCACCTATCTGCCAACTTCGACTCCAAATATTTTGTTACTCAGACATACAGGTTTCCTCACGACATATTTATTTATCGCAACCTGGGTTTGAGCACCGCATGCACCAATTAAATCGTGATTTGTAATTGTAATAAATGTTGTACCGTTTGCTTAGCGTTACAGGAATACGTCGTGAGAAAAACTGCATTTCAAACTGTGTAAAAATAAAAGAAATATTCCGAAGATATTTGAGGACTGCCGACACGCATTGAGCTAGACACCTTATTGCCAGAAAAATTCTCAGAAATTTTAGGCTAGTGCCAAACTTAATAATAATAAAAATAATTTGTGTGTTATTTGGTTGAGTTTATATTTATTTGAGTAATATTTATTTATTATACTATGTTTAATGTATATTTATGTTATGTTATCAATTATCCTTTTATGTAATAATTCAGCTTAACCAGATTAGCTCTAGTATATAATGAAAGGGCCTATATACTTTAAAATTGGCCTTATAATAAGGTCTTTCAGACCAAATTGTGGTCACTGCGCAGGACATGATGAGTGTGTTCTCTAGCATAGATGCACTCTCTATCACTTATTATCACAGTTGATGATGCGGCAATCCGCTAGGACCGGAGTGTGATCAAGCGGAGTAACAACACTTTATGTGCTTCATGACGGTTAGAAAATCATCAACCTTCCGACTCCGGGCTGTTTCTGCGAATTTCTTTACGGAATACGTAATAATTAATGTTGGCCCCACCCAAGATTCAAACTTATGATCAGCAAACTCACTTACAACCGCGACACTAACTAGGCAGTGTGTACACTGCACAGGCTGTATCTTTAATTTACTTTGTCCGTAGAGAAAGAGTGCGAGGAGAGCGCGAGCCTCCCCTGTGCGGTACCGTCCCGAGTCACCCGCTGCCCTGGCGCGCGCCTCCCGGTTCACTCCGCACGAGATCAAGCTCATGTACCGCGGCTTCAAGCAGGTCAGATAGTTGAATTTTTATCGACAATTCGTTCTTCCGGGAAGTCTGCAGTAACTGTGAACACGTACAGGATCGCCCCCGTCACTACATCAGATTTGATAGACCACAAATCCTCGCTAATGAACACTGATTCCTTCCAATTATTATAATTCACGATGCTAACAAAATTAAAAAAATATTCTTTTTTTTTCAATAGAGATGATGGCTGGGTGCCACCATCTGTTTGGGATCCTACAATAGAGATGTTGGCTGGGTGCCACCATCTGTTTGGGATCCTACAATAGAGATGTTGGCTGGGTGCCACCATCTGTTTGGGATCCTACAATAGAGATGATGGCTGGGTGCCACCATCTGTTTGGGATCCTACAATAGAGATGTTGGCTGGGTGCCACCATCTGTTTGGGATCCTACAATAGAGATGTTGGCTGGGTGCCACCATCTGTTTGGGATCCTACAATAGAGATGATGGCTGGGTGCCACCATCTGTTTGGGATCCTACAATAGAGATGTTGGCTGGGTGCCACCATCTGTTTGGGATCCTACAATAGAGATGATGGCTGGGTGCCACCATCTGTTTGGGATCCTACAATAGAGATGATGGCTGGGTGCCACCATCTGTTTGGGATCCTACAATAGAGATGATGGCTGGGTGCCACCATCTGTTTGGGATCCTACAATAGAGATGATGGCTGGGTGCCACCATCTGTTTGGGATCCTACAATAGAGATGATGGCTGGGTGCCACCATCTGTTTGGGATCCTACAATAGAGATGATGGCTGGGTGCCACCATCTGTTTGGGATCCTACAATAGAGATGATGGCTGGGTGCCACCATCTGTTTGGGATCCTACAATAGAGATGATGGCTGGGTGCCACCATCTGTTTGGGATCCTACAATAGAGATGATGGCTGGGTGCCACCATCTGTTTGGGATCCTACAATAGAGATGATGGCTGGGTGCCACCATCTGTTTGGGATCCTACAATAGAGATGATGGCTGGGTGCCACCATCTGTTTGGGATCCTACAATAGAGATGATGGCTGGGTGCCACCATCTGTTTGGGATCCTACAATAGAGATGATGGCTGGGTGCCACCATCTGTTTGGGATCCTACAATAGAGATGATGGCTGGGTGCCACCATCTGTTTGGGATCCTACAATAGAGATGATGGCTGGGTGCCACCATCTGTTTGGGATCCTACAATAGAGATGATGGCTGGGTGCCACCATCTGTTTGGGATCCTACAATAGAGATGATGGCTGGGTGCCACCATCTGTTTGGGATCCTACAATAGAGATGATGGCTGGGTGCCACCATCTGTTTGGGATCCTACAATAGAGATGATGGCTGGGTGCCACCATCTGTTTGGGATCCTACAATAGAGATGATGGCTGGGTGCCACCATCTGTTTGGGATCCTACAATAGAGATGATGGCTGGGTGCCACCATCTGTTTGGGATCCTACAATAGAGATGATGGCTGGGTGCCACCATCTGTTTGGGATCCTACAATAGAGATGATGGCTGGGTGCCACCATCTGTTTGGGATCCTACAATAGAGATGATGGCTGGGTGCCACCATCTGTTTGGGATCCTACAATAGAGATGATGGCTGGGTGCCACCATCTGTTTGGGATCCTACAATAGAGATGATGGCTGGGTGCCACCATCTGTTTGGGATCCTACAATAGAGATGATGGCTGGGTGCCACCATCTGTTTGGGATCCTACAATAGAGATGATGGCTGGGTGCCACCATCTGTTTGGGATCCTACAATAGAGATGATGGCTGGGTGCCACCATCTGTTTGGGATCCTACAATAGAGATGATGGCTGGGTGCCACCATCTGTTTGGGATCCTACAATAGAGATGATGGCTGGGTGCCACCATCTGTTTGGGATCCTACAATAGAGATGATGGCTGGGTGCCACCATCTGTTTGGGATCCTACAATAGAGATGATGGCTGGGTGCCACCATCTGTTTGGGATCCTACAATAGAGATGATGGCTGGGTGCCACCATCTGTTTGGGATCCTACAATAGAGATGATGGCTGGGTGCCACCATCTGTTTGGGATCCTACAATAGAGATGATGGCTGGGTGCCACCATCTGTTTGGGATCCTACAATAGAGATGATGGCTGGGTGCCACCATCTGTTTGGGATCCTACAATAGAGATGATGGCTGGGTGCCACCATCTGTTTGGGATCCTATAATAGAGATGATGGCTGGGTGTCACCATCTGTTTGGGATCCTACAATAGAGATGATGGCTGGGTGCCACCATCTGTTTGGGATCCTACAATAGAGATGATGGCTGGGTGCCACCATCTGTTTGGGATCCTACAATAGAGATGATGGCTGGGTGCCACCATCTGTTTGGGATCCTACAATTAATAAAATTCATTCTTAAACCAAACATACAACTACGCAAGACTTCAAGATACCATAAGTTTATTTAGACTATATCGGACCAAAAATTTATAATTTTGAATTGAAAGTAGCCATATTAGCGGTACTATGACATTGGGACGTCGAACACCTAAACTCCCGGAACTATTAGTACTGTGGAATCGACAGGAATATAAAGTAAGTAAATAAACGCGATAATATCCATAAAAATTAGTTTCATTTAAATAGTTTTTTTTTTAATTTAAGATTTCTAACATACAATTTATCTGATGGTAACTGGCTACTGTAATGCATGGACATCAGCAACCAACTTTTTTTATAGAATAGAGTGACAAACGAGCACACAGTCCACCTGATGGTAAGTGGTTGCTGCGGCCCATAGACATCTACATCTATCCTCGACTACGAATCAAAATGCAGATGAGTTGTCACCAGTGAAGACTAAAATGGAATGCCTCGTTTCCAGTAAAAAGAGTATCCGGCTCTCTACACTCACCATACGAAACACAGCAACATTAAGCAACTATTTCACGAAAAATATGGTATTCTGTGAGAGCGTGGTCCCTCCCCGGTCAACCCATTCGTACTACTAATGTAACTGCAGCATGACTATACCACGTATAACTTACTCTAAATAAAGCCGCAGATGCGTTGCCAACTCTAAGATAGAATGCCTCAAAGTTTGCGACTATAATGGCCGAAATAAGTATGAGAGTGGTACTGACGGACTTTCAGGCAAATAAGACGACACCTACTAAATATTAAGTATTTTTATATCTTATACTAGTGAGAAAAAAAAAACGAAAATAACGGCCACCTGCTGGTAAGTGGATGCTGAGGCTCGTAAACATCTGCACCTGTACTCAATTAAGAATAAAAATGCAATGGCAATGTCACACATAAGGACTAAGATGGAATTCCTCATTTCCGGTAAAAAGTGTTTCTAGTTCTCAAAACTCACCACAGGAAATATAGTGTGGTCCTTCGCCGATCGAGCTGACGCATTTATTCTAAAACTAAAAAAAGTAAAGAAAATATAAAAAAGTAAATCTAATATATCTAAGAGTTCCCAATGTTTGAATTATTTTTGTTGCCAAAATTATGACAAAAATTTTTTTTCGGGGCCCTTGTCAGGTCAGGAGTTCTTGGGTACAAGACCAGATAACACTTTATTGCACGCCAAAAATAACATAAATATTAATAAAAAGGATAGAATGACACTTGGTACAATGGGCGATCTTATCGCTAAGAGCGATCTCTTCCAGACGACGTTTAGATGGACAGGATTGCAAGAAAATAATAAAAAAATGTACGTGATTTGGCGACAAAAATATTATTTTTATTATAAACCATAAAATAGAAATAGAGGTGCATAGTATAGAATGGTACACAAGTAAATATATATATATATATATATATATATATATATAAAGTACAAATAATTTTTTGAAATATTACATACAACATAAATGTGCCATATATATAAACAAATAGTGTAACTAGATAAAGGTAGAATAATTATATACGTCTTTGATTGAGCACGTCTTGCTGATAACGGCAAGTCATCATAAAGCACAAAGTTTAGGATTCAGACATAATTCTGGTGAAGCACAAAACCGACTGATAAAAAACAGTAATTTCCCTTTTTGCATAAGTTTTGACTTCGGCTACGAATGATATATAATAACGATGACTTGTTATCGTTAAAGAGTATCTATATAATTTACTTCATCATCACTACAGGCTATCAAAGGTCCACTGTTGGACACAGGCTTCCCACACAGATTGTCTCAGTGCACGCGCGGTGGTTAGGCGTCAGGAAGAACGCCGCCAGTTTTCCAGGTGTTGTGTCACCTCTCACAACACCCACGGGACGAAATGCTGTACTGGATATTATAACAACGCCGCTACACGGATTTTTATTCGCGAAAAAAAAAAACAATTTTAAAGTTCTGTCGTTGACAGGAGTGTCCCACGGGAATGGTGGATGAAGAGTCCTTCAAGAACATATTCTCGCAGTTCTTCCCTCTCGGAGGTGAGTGTTACCTGTGTACATCGGTATTAATGTCTTGGTTTTTATTTTCACATGAATACAAGATATGAGAAAAGTAGCTATTTTGCCATAATAACACAAAAATCACAGAGAAAATAATCTTTATTTTGTTACATAGATAACATTGGACACTTGGTACGTGTTGTTATGTGACTGACTATACGCGATTTGATAATTAATTAGGAACAATCTGTCGGCGTCTGTCTATCCATATGATTACAAGCGTTTTCAAGTCAACAGTAAACAGGCTTCTGCATGAAACTGGTTTTTACGGATTTTATCGCGTATACCAATTTATTTTATATTCGCACCGTTTTGAGTACTTGACAGCACCCGTGGTCACGATGGAATTGAGGTCTTCAAAATATTTTTTTTAATTTCTCATGCAGGTTTCTCAACGATGTTTTCCTTCACGACTGAGTACGTGGTAAATCAATCACTTATAACTGAAATTAACATTTTTATTGGTACCGTCGGAGATAGAACCCTTGTATTATATATGCGACGAGCGCTTAATCCCTGAGCTACCATAGCTCTAATAGTAAACCTATTTAGTGCAGTGGTTTTTTTTAAATCATTATTAAGTGCAGTAGGTATTAAGTTCAAGTGCAGGCTGATGCCCGTTCCCTATATTGATGAAACTTTTCCTCCGAAATGAAATGAAATGACAACTCTTTATTTTTCGACGCAATAATTTTAATTTCCGCCGATCAAGTGGGAGTATGACCTGTTTATATAATAAGGATGACAAACGAGTCGCAGTGCTCCTGATGGTCAGTGGATGCTGTAGTCCATAGACTATCCTCGTGCAAAAATCAAAATGCGTCATCACGCTTGAGGACTGAACAAAAGATGGAATGCCTCGTTACCAGTACAAAGGGCCTCTGTTTCTCTACACTCATCACACAAAACACGGCAACGTTTAGCTGTTATTTCGCACTGGTATTCTGTGAATGCATTGTCCTTCCCCAGTCGAGTCGACCCCTTCGTGGTCCAACCACTTATAATCAGGTAGACTGTGTGCTCGATTGTCACATTAATATTATCAACAAACTACAACGCCAATAGTGTACTAAGTCCTGTAAATAGTTTGTGGGCGAAAACATTTCCAAATTTCAAATCTAAAAACATAGTCGTCTTGTAATTTAACCGCAAACTTGGGTAAGTAATTTCACTAATCCATTTTTTTATTAGTTAGAGAACTTAAAATTTGTTCCCGAACAAAGTAAACCTGTTTACTTATAACTGAATACGAAATATACTATAATACTCGGTAGTAAGGCTCCTTTTCTACCTACTTTTATATAATACATAAGAGTATATACCACACCGTGTCTTTGTACAAAAATAACTTTTTATGTTTACATTGTAACAATATTTTGTGCGTACATAAATTATTAAATAAATAAATAACGTGTGCAACTTTAGTATGTAAACTGCCTAACTAAACTAATCTAACTCGATTTGTCCACGTAATATGAATTCTTTAAGCTATCACGAACTTGCAGAATATTAGCTATCATGTAAATTATGCCTTTTAAATACAGATGCATCGCAATACGCGCATTTCGTGTTCAACGCCGTGAAACACAAGCATGGAGACAAATTAAGTTTCGAGGTGAGCTTCCTGATGTTACTCGTAAATGGTAATAATATTCGTCATTCTGTGGAACGCCTAAATATTTCAACATACCTGGAGAAGTATTAAAATACGAAATGCTTTTATTTTAAATTTAAATATTCAATATTTATGGCCTTTTGCCGAACATTACAATTGTTTAACTATTTTGTCTGTTTCCTGGACAGGCAAACAATTTATAAAAATAATAAAATAAAAACTTAAATTGTCAGACAGTAGTGCAGCCCAGGAACTACCCCGCGGTGCTGCGCCCAGAATGCTGCTTTTAATTTGAAATGTTAAATTTTTTAGAACAATAGTTTTTCATAAAGAAATGCGAGCAGGAAAAACATTATTTAATTCCTCACTCTCATTTCCACCTTCGCAACCAGACGGTCAGCTGGTCCTCCTTTGTAGACAATTTTACGCTATGGAACCAAACGGTTCACTTATTCTTTCATAATGTGTACAGCAAAGGAGTGGAATAATTGGGCGGTGTCTGTATTTACGTTCCATTTTGGTTGACATTGGGTGTCATGAATAAATATTTTACAGGAGTTTCTCGACACATTGTCACGGGTTGCACGTGGTTCTGTCCAAGAAAAACTCTCCTGGGCCTTCGCGCTGTATGATGGTGACGGTGATGGGCGGATCTCCAGGTCAGAGATGCTGGCTGTAGTGCAAGCAGTATATGAACTACTTGGGCGGGCGGCGGTGCCCCCAGTACTTCCGGCATCTGCTAAGGATCACGTAGATAAAGTCTTTGACGTGAGTTCATTTATTCAAAATGAACATTTGAATCAATTGATAAATCAAACAAATGATCAAAACAAATGATCATGATTCATTATTACAGCCCATATACGCCCACTGCTGAACAAAAGCCTCCTCCATAGATTGCCTCATAGGTTAGATGTTTGTCATAGTTGCCATGCTTGAAAAGCGGATTGGAAACCGAAGTTTTCTTACCATTATTGAGTTGTTATCAGGAAGATTACCTGTGGTAGTTCAAAAGTAAACTTAGCAATACGCAAGCATGTTACAGTTTCCCTTTGTCGGCACTTACAAGATGATGAATAAATACAGTTGGGGAATAAATTTTCTCCAGTGGAAGCTGATAGAGTGACTATCTGATGATTTGTGTTTCTAATGGCTTCCTTTTAACGCAGATGTTCAGCAATAGACTTGTTTTTTTTTAATATAGGATAGGGTGATAAACGAGCACACAGTCCACCTGATGGTAAGTGGTTGCTGTGGCCCATAGATATCTATATCTATTCTAGATTACGTTATTATTAATCAAAATGCAAATACGTTATCACCCATGAGGACTAAGATGGAATGCCTCGTTTCCGGTAAAAAGGTTCCCCGGCTCTTTACACTCACCATACGAAACACAGCAACATTAAGCTACTATTTTACGCTGGTATTCTTTGAGAGCATGATCCTTCCCTGGTTGAGCCGACCCATTTGTGCTATAACTATACTACTAATATAACTGCAGCATGGCTCCACCATGAATAAAAATTGTGATGAATAGCAAGATAATCATGACTCATAATGTATCCATACGTGAGTTCATATCCTTGAGACGGATCTCCGTTTTTGGGGCCGCGTTAAATTTAATTCTGCTCGTGGCACTAAACACTTACTGCACAGAAACATAGTAATCTATTACACAGGTAATCTTGAGCTTAATATTCTTGCCGATGGTTTTGAAAATGGGTGATTGAGTGAAATTTCATATTTATAGCCGTGTGACAGGAAACAGACACCGCATAAATTATGAAATGAAAAGTTTGTTTTCCAAGAGTTGTCCGTTGTCGTTATTCATTAAACAAAATAATAAATTAATAAATTGCTATTCTTAACAGCTACATGTAGGTGCTGTAGCTTTCCGTGCGCATGTTAAACCGTTGTTTAAAATTGTAATTAAGGATTACTTTCGTACATATTTGGAAATAATTTTTTTTAGTTTTTTTGAGTGAAAAATAAATTAAATTTCATTAAAAAGATACATTGTTCTATGTTATAACTGTATGTATATGTTCTCTAAGTGATTTAAGTATTTATTAAGGATCTAAAAGGTATTTATTAAGTAGCTCAAAGTGTAAAGGCACAAAAGAGCCAAATCATTTAGTGATGAAATCTATTTTCAGCCTTCAAAAACGGAGTACCAAGAATCAAGTTCTCGATCTCTTAGTATCGGCTTCAGGAAGCTATAACCTTCCTGCCTACAGCCTATTTAAAGACCACTGCTGAAGATAAACCTCCTCCATAGATTGTCCTGTATATGTAGGCTGTGTTGCCAGACAGGTTTATTATAGTGAGTTATGATCAGGAAAATGCAGCTGCCTACTCCCTGTATCGTCACACGGGGCGATATAGGATAGTGAATTCTTTTACACCAGGAGTCAATTTTAACTTTATTTTTCGATGTATTGCGGTTGTAGAACGAATAAGTAGGCTTAACCAGGAAGGACCGCGCTCTCATGGAATACCGTTTCGAAATAGCAGCTTAATACTGCTGTGTTTTGTATGGTGAGTGTAGAGATCCGGAGACCCACTTTTACTGGAAACGAGGTATTCCATCTTAGTCCTCTGGGGTGACAACGCAACGAAACAAAGCAGCATCATGCTTTGTTTCGTATGGTGAGTGTAAAGAACTGGAGATGGAACAAGGACCTTTCAAAAGCAACAACGTATCTGCACTTTAATTTTTAATTGAGGATCGATGTAGATTTCTACGAGCCATAGCAGCCGCTCACCATCAAGTGTACTGTGTGTTTGCTCGTCACATTTTTTCTATAAGTGGAACATTGGTCTAGCTGATGGACACGAACGGCGACGGCGTGGTGAGTCCGGACGAGCTGGCACGCTGGTGCGCGCGCGAGCCGGCGCTGCTGCAGTCACTGCACACGCTGGACACGGTGTTGTGATGCGCGTTTCCGCTCCAGAACACAAGCAGGTTTGTTCTGCAGCAGTGATGGGTGAAACACCGTCGCTATCCTGTAGTTCACGGCCAGTCTAAACGGAGACTAGCCGATAGCGCATGATAGTGTTATAATGCACGTGTGTGTGCGCCAGCACGGGTTCACTCACTCTCATAGTCCTATGGGACTGTAATTCGACACGACCGGATACCAGGTGCAGGACCGACGGATTTACGTGCATTCAGAGGCACGGGGTTAAAACATAGCCAACTTTCTGGCCAGAGTCAGACTACTGAAAATTTCTTGACAGAAAAATCCAATTACTGATTAAGGATCCACCGGATTGGAATCCGGGACCTTATGACCAGCAACCACGTTCACGACCACTACACCAACGAGAAAGTCGTCACATCAATCACATCAGCATTAAGCTTTTTAATTTTGTTAATTTACGCTGATAATATGTTTTAAAAGCGCGGTTCTTCCCCTACCACTGCCGCTCGTGAACTTGCGACAGTGAACCTGCTAGGCATGGCCCACTGCTATTGTAGAAAGTTTTGCCTTAATGACTATGCGTGATAGGTTGATTACCGTTCGCAGTATCAGACGCCTCACACCTTATACGCTGCTTCCTTTAACAGGTTTGGGCGATTTACATCTAATATACGAGACCCTTTTTACTGGAAACGAGGCATTCCATCTTTGTTCTCATGGATGAAAACACTTTTGGTTTGAGTTTCATATCGAGGATAAATGTATTTTGGTTGTCTGAAAGAAATTGCCGTCAGCAATAAGACCGCTGGTTGTATACTTTTGTATATATAATCTCTGTAATTTTGTATGGTGTACCGTAACGAATATTAAATAAACAAATAAATGAATAGATGTAGATGTGTATGCTGAATGCTGTATGCTGTGTGTGCTAATTCAGCACCCTTAGATTTTAAATTCACTGCTGAAGATGAGCTTCTCTCATTGCATCTGCCTCATTCGTCACGCTCGGCAAGATGATGCATCGTCCAGACGAGAGCACCTTTAACGCTGCTGTCCGTCGGCAGCTTGAGTATTTGTGATTTGACGTAAATGATATGTTCATACCGCCATCTGTTGGACTCGATAAGATTTTTATGCCAATTTCCATAGTCGACTTATAAGACACCTCCAAAATGTTGTTTTGAGGGATAATTAATTTTTTATTTTAAGGTAACTGAAAAATCGTAGAAGTTATAATGTTTTGTTGTATTTTAAGGCACAATGAAGCGCAGGCGTCCTGTTCTAAAGTGACCAATCCTGGTGATATCCCTTCTTCGCCCGCATGCTTTAAGACGACGGTACGATTAATCATGTTTTTCATTATTTATTCCAAAAAAATTATGCACATGGCCACAGTTTAACAATATTCTACAGGGGATTTTAACATAACTTTTTTCAATTTGTTTTCGTGAAGAGATTTTTTTTTACAAAAATTAAGTTAGACACAAGCACACTTTAAGACTAGGTTAAGTTCCTTTTAAACCATGATAATTTGCAATTATTTATTTAAGATTAATTTTTTGTTAACTGAAGAAGCAGCACCTCGGAAGGCGAAACGACGTGGTCCACAATCATTTTCATCTCAAAAGACGCGGTGAACCAAACTAGACTTTAATAAGCTGTACGTAGGGATCAAATGGCATCACTTCATTGCGCTCTTATTACGTTTTGTAATCTAGGACTCGTTAAATATTATAATAAAACTTGTGAAGGCGAGGGATTTTGGGGACCTGAATGTTGTATATTGAAAAATTTACCTTAAATTCTAATTCTTAAGATTCGAATTTCTTAAATTCGCTTATTTTACTACCATACGAATGGTAGTAATTATTACTATTTTTATTTAAAATATTCTTTAAAATCAATCCAATATCGCTTAGTTTACAAATAAAAAATTAGGAATTTAAAAGTTACATATTATAGTTTTTATTTTTTTATTATAGTTTATAGTTATTCAAAATGGTGACATTTTTATCTCGTTTTTATTTTTAAGCTATGTTTAAAGCTTTCAAGTCTCTAGCTCATCTGGAAGTTAGTTTATAATTGATTGCAGATGTTTTCCAAAGAAACAAACAAATAAATAGTCAGACAAGTGAGTTTACTGTCGTTCTGTTTTGAGATATATTTAAAATGACAAGTCCTTAGCCTATACGAAAATCTGCCTAACAAAAAAACAAGGAAACTGACAAGTAAGTGAGTTTATCTTACATTTTCATCTAGTTGTGAGTTGTATTTAAAGAGTTTAATCTTTAGTTCTTTAGACACTTATTTTAAAATCAATTATTAAATTTACACCGAACATATCAGAGAAGGAAGCGAGTTGATAAAAACGTGGTAAAAGTCTTATATTTTATAAAATACGTCACGCTTAGTTTAGTTGTAATGAATGCGTGTCTAAAGCACTCATATATTAAATTGAAATCTGCTTTAAGTAAATGACGTGATAACTATCATATAATAAGTACAAATAACACAATTGTTTTGTTAAAGAAGATGAACTTTGTTTTGTTTATTTTAGACAACATTACATTTACAGATAAACCCACAGAATAAACAACTGAGCTCAGCTTAAAATCATTGATTCGTATATCCAAACTTGAACACAGTCTTTTCTAGCAGTAGGTATTCAAACTAAACATTACAATATATAAAATACCCCTCATCTTAAATGGTTTCTTATACTTAAGCAAAATCGTAAAACACGAACATGAAGGTAACAGTTAAAGTGATTATTCCTAGTGTTCAATATTTTATCAGACGCTCTGATGTTTAAGCTCTTTCTTAATGCTATAGATCCAGCTCTACAACCTTGTTATAGTGATGTTAGTATAAAATCGATTAATAAACCAATTGCAATTGTGCTCTTTTAACTAGATAATAATTTATCATAGAAGCTAATGTAATGCTTGAAATCTCTTCATCTATTTAGAATTTATTGAAGTGAATCATTAGAAACTAAATAGAATAAGACACCAAATAGAATAAAGCTCTAATATTTAATGATTTCTTATATTTACGCAAACACTACACATTGATTAAAAGTACATTTACAGATTTTATCGCGTTTAATTATACTTTTAATTATTTTTATTTTTAATTCCCGACGTTTCGGTTGCTTTCCAGCACCCATGGTCACAGGGGACTGAGGTGACTGACGTCCCAATGTCATTATTAAACCCGGAGTACCTTCAGCTTTTTTAATTATTGTTTATGGTCCGATCTACGCAAAATGAACTGATTATGTCCTGAGGTCTTGCAGTGGTATGCTTGGGTTTAGTTTTAATTTTATTGATTATAGCATCCCAAGCACGTGGTAATACCCAGCCTTCTTCTCTACTGAAATTAGGATGTTTTTTAATTTCCTCTCCTCACGCATCATCCTTGGTAGGAAACGGTGTTTTTTCGCGAGGATTTGTGGTCTAACAAATCTGATATAATGGTTGGGGCCGTCTAGGATACGATCACAAACTGCATACTTCCCGGAACGTTGATTCTTCACATCAGCTATACTTTCTTTTACGCAGATTCTAATTGACCTTTTTGTTTGTCCTATATAAGAGATATGCATCTTGTAGAGGAATATGACACCTGACGGATGGTAAGAACTGACTAATCTTCTTCGGCGGCTTGTAGAATGTTCTAATAGAAGCTCTCTTCAAGATATAGCCAATCTTGTCTGTGACACCTCTGACATATGGTAGTACAGCAGGCACACGCTCGACTGTGGCCGGCTTCACTCGGTCACTGTGACGGAGGCGCGGGACCCGAAGTTTGTTGTCGTGCAGAACTTGATTGACGTGCTGAAGCTCGGCGGCCAGGTGTTTGCTGTCACAGATCCCTCATGCTCTCCGTAACAAAGATTTGCCCAGGGTAGCTAACTGTGAAGGATGGTGGTGAGATTCATCGTTTAAATATCAGTTTGTATGGGTCTTTTTTCTATACACAGTGTGACCTATGGTGTTGTTAGGATTTCGGATGACTAACACATCTAGGAAAGGTAAGGAATTATTTGCCTCTAACTCCATAGTAAATTGAATTTTAGAGTTTATGGAATTTCAGCCCCCGTGACCATGGGTGCTGGAAAGCACCCGAAACGTCGGGAATTAAAAATAAAAATAATTAAAAATATAATTAAATGCGATAAAATCCGTAAAAGTAGTTTTAATCAATCTATAATATTTAATTAAAAGTACATGAAGGTGTTGCAGGAAATATGCGAAATCAGGTTTTCTGCGTAATGTCCAGTTGTTGAAATAAATTTTAATTGATATTTATTCAAGTTAAACTAGGGAATCAGTAGGGGGAACAAATGAGCATGCGGCTCACCTGATGTTCATAAATGATTGCACATCAGAATAATTTCAGGTGCATTGCAAGCATTTTGTAAATGAGTAGGCTCTTTTGTTAAAGTTCCTAGTAGTAGAGAAAATGAGGAGGTTGTTACTTATAAATTGGACACTGGTGATCCACCAAGTATTGATAGTAGCGTTTTTATAACCTTGTGTCAATAAGTGAAATTACTTTATGGTTATAAATTTATTTATGTATATAAAGTAAGCTTTTTATTAAGAAATAAAAGTATATTTCAAAAAGAAGAAATCCAACATGCATTAGGACAGCGCAGAAGACATTCCCTTGCCCTAAAATTTTCTTATAAATAAGTCAAAGTATGTGTCCAGCTGAGATACTGTTTAGAAATTCATAAAAATAATATTAAAAGTGTTTGCTTTAAATAAAATTTTATCAACACAAGTAGTTAATCTCAGTCAAATATATTTTTATGTGTTTCATGAGGTTTTATTTTATTATTAACTAGCTGGTACCCGGCGCATTGCCGCCGCAGAAGAAATGATTGTGGAAATAACGGTTTTTTTGTTTAATTAGAAATAATAATACATTCATTGGAATTGATTGATATATAACTTATCGTATCGCACCTACAAATCAATTTGTAGGTGCGATACGATACGCGCGCCACTACTGTACTGTAAGTCAATTGTATTATTGCATGCCTGTAACCTTCGCGTAAGTGCAGGTAATAAGTTGACAAAGGTTTACCGCAATAATGATGAACAGTATCGCAGCGCATAATATACAAATAAACATTAATTTTAATATATTAAGATTAGACATTTCACATAATACCTGATTTGTATAATCCCACTAACATTTTTATAACGCTAAATGCCAAATTTGAATAATTAGTGATACTCGATGTTTTAGATAATTTATTACGAAATGTTTTCCTAAAAAATATAAATTGAAATTAGTATCAATTTCTTAAAGCAATATTTAGTGACTTCTCGTGTATTTTACATTAATGTATAACTTTAAGTGCATGCAATAAATTACCTTAAAGACTCACTCTAACTTTACGAACACAATGTATCTTTAAAAATAAAAAATGACTAGTTAGTAGTTGACATACATATGCACATTCTTTTTGTTACAAGTGCCATATAAACTACCAGGTTATTGATAGTACAATCACCTGGTACCTGGTAGACAGTACAAACTGACTACACAGCTTGCATATTTAGGATTACTGCATCTGGACAACGCTACTTACCGGGTTAATTGTAAATCTAAATAATACATACATATACATAACAAATACATACATGGACCCACTCAAACACACACACACACACACACACATTTTTCACACACAATAATTATTAACGCACACAAAAAAACCCCGCGAATTTCATGTAGTTCCACTGAGAAATCACGTGTAAATTATATCTCTTGTTAATCTCTCTATCTACTGTTACTCGTTAGGAAATCAAATTGTATTCCAATTCTATTAGCTTAGCAAGTGCTTTAATGGAACTATGGGGTCAATAAATGTTGTGAGCTGTGCAGAGACGACCATTTATACAGGAACTGTTTAAGTGTTTAAATTTTAACTGTTGTTTTCGAGTTTCTGGTACGTATTGTAGTAATAAAACATTTCTTGGTATCTTTCAATTGTTTTTTATTTTGTTTCATAAACTAGCATATTATGTATACTCAGAGATGAATAAGTGCTATTTAGCTATTGACTTGGAATTTCGAGTTACGCTATTTAAATAAAGCTCTTCTCTTAGTATTGCTCTGTATTTGTTTACGATTTAGAATTAATTTATATGCAATATTTAGAAAACATCTTTTTTTCTAAAAGATGTTTGATAATTTCTTTACTAAAATATAAAGTAAACGTTTAAAAAGTGTAATCCAAATTCAAAAAAATTAAAGAATTTAATCTGCCTTTGCAAATTGAAGAGTATGATGATTTTCTCAAAGACCCCATCATTCCAGCTTGATGGCATTTACTCACATGATACCTACTGTGAGGTACCACCTTTCTAACAAAGTTTACTGAAATTGGACAAACAGGGTAAAAAAATTATTTTATAAGTTGAACGTACATAAAATAATACTACGATTTGAGAATTTCCGCCTTTTTTGAAGTTGGTTACATAGTAAATAAAAGAAATTTTATATTAACAGATAATATATTTACTATAATACCTTTTGTCATTGTTTTAATATATTCAACATATCTATATTTAAGGATGTATTAATTTTATTTAGTTTGCTCAAAAATTTTAATAAAAAAGTTGAAGTGTTGCGGCAATGCTATTCAGGCTCCGGGTCTATGTACGTAAGGGGGTAAGGTCGTAAAAAAGTGTAAATAACGCATTGGAAGATATAACACACGATAACACAATAACGTACTGGAATAATATAAAGGTCAATTTTCACTTGGAAAAAGGTTTAAGTAAAATCCATTTTAAAATATTGTCAATTACTTATTTTCATGAAATTAAGATTAAATAATCAAAAACGAATCTTAGACTATGCATATCTTGCATGTTTGCAAAACTAAACACCAAAATAATACAACACAGTATAATTAAAGCTTTTATCAAAATAATGTGCTTACAAAAAACAGTAGGTACTAATCAAAGTACGTTATTCGTAAAAGAAATATAACGAATTTAACAAATATGTGTTTACAGTTTACAATTAGTACAGATACCGTAATTTTTACCATTTATCACAGAATTTTGTTTTACTGTTTTTTTGTTTTAATTATAAGGGCTACCTATTTGAGACTATTCGCGTTCACACAGAGCTATATATAATGTAATCAATAGGCGAACTATAATATAGTATTAATTTAATATGTAATGAAAAAAAAAAACTTTTTGTGTTTATCTAATAAACTCAGCATACAAATATAATAAAGCCACATTAAAAAATGTGTTTTTAACAATAAATAATTTATATTTTGTCATTTAATAAAATTTTAAAAAATACTTCTTATCATTTAAACATTTTTTATATTATGGTCTTGTGCGAGTGGAAAAGTTGACGAAAGACGACGACCGCTTGATTAAAAACGGACCTAGTTCGGCTACTGAGGGACCACTAGTAATAATAAATCAGAATAGTATAAAACTCCACCCTTATGTAGGTACGTGAGAATAACATTACAACTTTTTCATTTCACCGTAGTCGGTTAAGATATGTGAACAGCCTCATTTATAAAATTACAGTGTGTGACATAACAAATACCATAACACACGTAACGAACTGGAACAAACACACTCGAAAATTCAAAACTCAACAATGAATACCAGTCACAAATGATGCGCGATTTACTAAATAAAACTTGACATACACTGGTAATTGACTATAAATTTAGAATCAGGAATCTAGAAAACGATATCTTTGTACTTCTCACGTAGAATTGACATATACACTTCCCGAAATTTGTGCTCTAAATTATGGAATTTACAATTGTTTACGGTCATGACTACAAATGAAAAAAATATGTCAAAACTGATATTTGTCAGTAAGCCTACGGCATTGCCTCATCGAAATTAGGTCAATAATGTTGTTTAATGTTGAAAACAAAAAAGTTGAAGTTGAAGAAAAGATATGAAGTTGATATCCCATATCGAATTGGAGTAACACACTGGATAACTTTTGGAGACACAAATTAAAATGAGATTATTTTCCACTAGCATTGTATTATTGGAATAATTTATACATTATCACACGGCATCTTTATCGCTTTCAAAGTAAACTACAATTTTAAAACCATAATGCTATATTATTTTTATTTGTTGCATTTTTTCGTCTCGTAAGTTGATAGGAGACAAATGAATTTTATTTTGTTGATTCAAAAATATTTTTTGTTTTTATATTTAAGCCTCTTGAATATTATGGTTATTTGTACATTATTCTAAACATGATTATCAATATTTTATTAATTAATAATATTATCATACTTTTTGTTAGCGTATGGTATTCACAATCAAACATGGGCCCACTCCAAACTTTCTAAAAGTACATTTTTTACGACCTTACCCAAAAGGAATAAACCCTATTTATTGTTTACTATTGAAAAATAATTAAATAAAATACTTCCTTCTATTCCGAGTTATATTTGTTGTTTTATTTTTAAACTTTTACTCCTATATATGTAGTAAGCAAGAAGCTTTTTTGTAGAATAATGGTGACTACATCTATCCTTGTATAAGAATCAAAACGCAGATGCTTTGTCATCCCTGAGACATCACTAAGACAAAATGCCTAGTTTCCAGTAAAAAAAGGTTTTTAGTTCTCGACACGTACCATATGAAACACAGAGATACTTAAGGAAAATGTAAATAAGAAAACACAAGAGTACAAAGGACGAAGAAGTAGTAAATATATATAGACGATAGATTCTATACGTAGTAGAGCTACGCTGTGGTTATATTATGGTTGTAGCACGAATGGGTCGGCTCGACCGGGGAAAGACCACTTTCTCCCAGAATACCATAGTAAAATAGCAGCTTAATGTTGCTGTATTTCATTTGGTGAGTGTAGATATCCGGAGACCCTTTTTTACTGGAAACGAGGCGTTCCATCCTAGTCCTTAGGTGTGAAAACGCATCTGCGTTTTGATTCTTAATCGAGGATAGATGTAGATGTCTATGGGCCACAGCATACACTTACAATCAGGTGGACAGTGTGCTCGTTTGTCACCCACATTCTATAAAAAAGATCAGAAATCAAGTTTCAGGCGCAAGCTTCATCCAGAGGAAGGTGAAATATCTTAGAGAATTTAGACCACGCTAGGAGAAGAGCAACTTTCTTAGGTCTCGTGAAAACACCAGAGGAAGTTTTTATTTCTAAAACCCTTATAACACCATCTTTTCCTGATGATGCAGCACCAGCTCACCACGTAGTCAGATTGTGGGACTCCTTTCCTACCTACGCGTTAGTCAGGGCAGGTACCACCTCACCTATGTCCGCCGGCAAACAGTAGTACAAGCTGTGAGGCATTCCATCTCAGTCCTCAGAGGTGACAATGCAGCTGCGATTTACTTTTAAAATTTTTAATTTTGCCCCTTATATCCCTTATTATAAGGTGTATTATAAAGATTAAGTAAGCAAATAAAAATAGAAAGAACAAACCGTTTTTCTGCTCCAGTGCAGACAAACAGACTTTAGACATCGTTGAAATAAATGTGGCAGTAAAATTGTTTGAGGATAAATTGCGAAAATGCGATGTATTATACACTTTTATAACAAAATCCCAGAAGACATGCAAAATCTAACTTCCGCCAAGTTTAAAAACTTTATTTAACAAATTTTGTTTAAAAAGAGTTATTACAATATTAAGGAATTCATGAATTATAATAGGTCGGGGGAAAAGTTTCTTCGTATTTTATTAGTATAAAATTGAAGAAAAATCTCTTTGGTTACACCTGTTTGCATCTGGCTGATTTTAATATCTATGCATATAGGACATTAATAAAAAGTAAGAAAACACTTTCCCGTGTAAACAGAGAAACCTTTAGACTAATGATTAGAGTGGCCTCGAGTGAGAAAGGACGATAACGTAGTTTTAGGTTATACAATAATCTTTATGACTTTTAAACATATTTAGATAAAATTTTTAAAATTTCTAAGAACTGAAATGAACAAGATTCATCAATTTTAAGCTCACAAAACACTTTCTTCCTCACTTAAACCAACTTATGAACTCTCTAGATCGCTACGAAATGTCAAAATTGTTTAGCAAAGTGTACTTTTCTAAACAAAAAACCGGCACGGAGAAAGGGACGAACAATCACACCGTTCTGTCTCATTTTTATGCGAGACGTATCCATAAATCTGTCTTTTTTCGTGTGCGAATGCCAAAGAAGGCGTCAATTTATCTATAGGTTTCTCTGTCTACGCGTTCCCGCCATTTCAATTGGTTTTCTGTCTGCCAAAATGAGTGAATCTAACATTGAGCTATTATGTACTATGTACTAGAGGCTCAGATGAAGTAAAAAAGGTCCTTTTTTTACTTCATCTGAGACTAGAGGCGACACTGCATTTAGTTACGCTGTACCATTCAATTGCGGCCTTACCGGCCGCACTTTACTCAGTAACTCGCTAGGCGCTAGTGAGTTGACACGTGTTGAATAATTATATTTAAAGAAATTCCTTGATAAAATATGCCTTGGTGGGTTTTTCATATTGCACAAATAATTTAAGTAATGTTAGCAAATACCAAGGAATAACTTTTTATCGGTTAGTAAGATACTTAATCAATAAAAAAGTATTATAGATTAATATTAAAACAAATTGTTTCTAAGACGTCATCGCTTCTCATGGAATATAGATTATGAAATTAATTTGTTCAGATGAGAAATTTCTGTGGGTACTTAAGTATAGGACGAAGTATTATTATTTACAATCTTTTTTGTAGAAACATATTTAAGTTATCATAATTAGGTTAAATGTTGTTACATTTAAATCTGTGAATTTTCCTTTTATTTTATTTTTAGGTTTCCACATCAAAGTCAAAGTGGAATAAATTTGTCCATTTTTAACTCACGAGTGTCCAGCATTTTTGAACGGCTCCTATTCTAATCTAAATAAATATTTTTGCAATTTAAATGTTATATTATTAAGTTTTGTTAAACATAAATTTAGTATGTTTTTATATTTGATATAGTTACCTTTTAAAAAATTCATATAAAAATACCATTAAAATGTAATTGTGATATAATATTATGTAAAAGTATATTAAATAAGCAAATATAATATACAAAATAAATGACAAAATTTAAAAATTGTACTCGATATAACTTACCTATTTAAAAATACAACCTATTAATACCTACTGATCATTGTACCTGTGTTTATTCTATGATAAACAACCAACCGCGCGAACACACGTTAGCGCACATTTTGAGTTTGAAACAGCTATTTTTCAACTGAACTGACTGTCTTTTATAGCTCTACGTACATGCAACAATTATATTATGGCTGTAGTACGAATAGTTCGGCTAGGACGGGGAAGGGTATACCTTTCACAGAATACCAGCGTAAAATAGCAGTACAACGCTGCTGTGTTTCATATTACCGAATGGCGACCTTTTTACTCGAAAAAGACATTCCATCTCAGTATTCTGGGTAGACAACGCATCTGCATTTTAATTATAATCCTTCATTATAATCATTTAATAAAGGATAGATATAGACGTCTATAATCCACAGCATCCACTTACCATGAGGTGGATTGTGTGCTCGTTTATCACCTTTATTCGGTAAAACGGTGATAAAAAACCTACAGTCTATCTGATAGTCAGTGCAGTTCATGTGCGACTGTAACCAACATATAACAAAGCAGACTGCAGACACGTTGTGACTTCTGGTGACTAAGAGGGAATGCCTCACAGCTTTAGATAGTTTAGTTTAGACCAGGACACAGCAGTGGAAGCATTATTTACTAGTCAGCAGAACTAGGTCAGAGTGTGGTGCTAAAGCAGAAAGAATCTTGAGTAGAGAAGGAGTTCCACATGCTGATGTTAAAAGATCAGCTTTATTTTGGTTGCACGGCGCTAATGAATTGTTAAATACAGTTTGACTAATATTATTATTTTACACTAAAATTCTCAAGTGAATACGGTGTAATGTTGCGCGAACGGACAATGCCTGGACCCTGAACCCACGTTAACTGTACTTAATTTTAATTGAAGTGAGGTAAACAAAATGTTTTGATTTACTTTGAAATTTTGTATATCAGTTAGTTCTTGGCTCATACAATTAAAGACACAGGGTGTTATTTTCGAAGTGACATGTTATTTTCAACTGACTTCCAAAAAAAGGAGGTACTCTGTTCGTCAGAATATTTTTCACGTATCGTATATAATAATACAAGATCCTTTTCAATTCCACTGCTGAAGATAGGCCTCCCCCATGGAATTCCACAAAGCACGGTCCTGAGCCACCTGCATCCATCGACTTCCTGCATATCACTTCAAGTCATCACTCAATCTATTAGCAGGCCGCTCTACACTTCGCCTATCGTTACAAAGTAGTCACTCGAGAACATTTCTTCCTCATCAGTTGTCGTTCTTTAAGCTATTTGGCCAGCCCATTGCCACTTGAGCTTACTGTCCATTGCGCTTTGTCGGTTACTCTGGTTCTACTGCGAATGTCCTCATGGTTATTTATTTAGATTATTTTATGCCACATATGATCCATCATGGTCGAAATATTTTTTTATTTATTTTAAGGAGCGAAAAAAGTTGAAATCATTGAGCGACAGTCACAAGATGTTATTGATGTAAAGTCTAAGCTTTTATTTATAGTGAAGGCATCGTGTGCATTGAACAAAACTAATTTTACTGATCATATCGCGTTTAAACAAAAATGGGTGAGGTAACATATTAAATCTAAATGTTGCCACACTTATAAGTAATCACAGCATGCAAAAATGTAATAGTGACTTGTTCGAAAAACAATATTTTCTTTCCCACGTCAAAAATAAATATCCTTCCATTTTACTTGTTTCCTCTTAAACTTATGTTTAGACGGCTTAGTATGAAAAAATATATTATTATCCTAAGTTTAAAACTAAACTTAAGTTTAGATTTAATCTAAACTTAATAATTTACACTAACGTAAGCCTCGACTAGTCATTAAAACTCTAGCGTCATTCATGTTTTACTGAGAGAAGCAGGTCAAGTGCCTCAGTAATTGAACGCTGCAGTCCTTTTAAATTAACGTACACTTTCCTTTAACAAATGCTTATATTGAAATGCGTTAAGCTGCAAAATAGAAAATGTTAAATGAGAAATATTTTTCACAGTACCGTATTATGTGACTTTGTACAGTACTAGCTGTTACCCGCGGCTTCGGCCGCATGGTCACTGGGAAATGAACTATCCATTGCTTTTTGAATTGAAAGAAAACTGAGTTTCGTAGATTTGTCAGAGATGCAGCCATTGAAAGGAAACTGAGCAAAATTGATTCGTCAGCCTATTTAAATGTTTTGAAACGCAACGTATAGGAAATCATGAAAATAGCCTGTTTATTCCAAATGGAAATGGGATATTTTTTTTAATTAAAGGAAACTGAGCATAATTACCCGTCAGGTATGCAGACTTTTAAAAAGAAACTGAGCTAAATTGATTCGTCAGAGATGCAGTTTTCTGAATTAAAAGGAAACTGAGCCAAATAAAAGATCCGTCAAAGATGTAGCCTTTTGAGTTGAAACGAAACTGAGCTTAATAGGTCCGTCAGAGGTGCAGCATTTGGAATTGAAAAGAAACTGAGCTAAATACGAAATTTTGAATTGAAAGGGAAGATCTGTGGGAATTCTGATTAATTGATTGTGGGAATTTTGAAAAAAAAAAACACTAACTGAACACTATTTTAAGATGCGGGAAAAGAATGTGGAGATTCTGGGCATTTGACACACGCGAACATGCTACATACATCTGACCATGAGTGAAGCACGGTTTTTCTAAGTTGAACCCCGCTACCTGTAACGTTTGCCCTTGCGCTTTACTAATTGTCATTGCAAAACTGAGCTTAATAGGGAACTGAAACCTTTTGAATTGAAAAGTAAGATCTGTGGGAATTATAGGGATCCGTGGTATAGTAACATTTTCACCTTTTCCTACGCCTGTCAAAATTGTAGCACCGATTATGTTCCGTCCAAGATATGTCACACGCAGCCATGTCCCGTTACATAACCGAGGATCATCTAAATTCCACATTAGCATGACTGGGACGCCTACTTTTAATTGAAGCTTATGTGAGGGCACAGCTGACAACTCTAGAGAATTTAGAAACTCTACGGGATATGAAGTGCTCTGTTCTGTGTCCATAACTGTGTCTACTGACAAATACTTTGTTATTTCTCCTGCTACTTCGCTTAATATATCTGAATTTATTTTGTTAACGCCCTCATTTTTTGGTACAAGAATCGCCCTTTCACATAACCATTTGTCTTCATGCATGTTGTTCGTTAAATCTGAATAAACGCTCGCAATAAATTCGGAATGACTCTGTACTAAATTACAGAAATCTCTCATAAAATTTAACGCAGCCCTCAGCATCCTTTTCCAACCGACCATCGCCAATTTTTAATAGTATGTCAGCATCGTTTCCAACATTGATATCATTATACAAATGCACTCTCATATTTGTAGTTAAACTGAATTTTGTCACCTTGTTAATACGATTTGTCCTTGCACCGTAAATGTAGGCGAAAATCCCGGCATTATTATTTCCCGGTCAATTCCGATGGACGTCATTTGAAAGCATGAGTTATATTTCTGGATCCTGTTTAAAAAGCGTCGTGACTCATTAGTATCATATAAAAAGATAGTTTGCAAAGGTTCTTCTGGTTCCCCAAGTAACGGAAGACACACTTTGCCATTGGAAAAGCACATGCCTGCGGTCTCATCTTTCCATTTTAAAGCACTGCAAAATCGACACGCCTTGTCTATCAGTCCGATAACAACTAACCTGTCTGTTCAAAACGCCTTTGCTGACGTTGAGAAGGAGTCTCAGATGCTCTAAAAGCAGCCTGATGCTCTGCTTATTCTTGCCTTCTTAGTTCAGCATCTTCTAAAGATTCTAGCGATCGAGCTAATCTTTTCGCTTGTATTTGAGAAGATACTCTTGAAAGGCTGGACTTACGTTTGCGAGGCATTATGAAGTAACAAAAAACCTATTTATAAAAAAACGTTAAAATACCTAAAAGGAATTAAATTTAAATAAATAAATATCATTTTATTGCAACTTTTAAAAAAACATGTATACATATAAACTAAATAATTAATCTTAATTGAATTTAGGCAAACGGAGGTGACTCAGCTTTTGCTTACATGGAACTAGATCCCATGAAGCGCTGGTTTTCAGGCACTCCTTCTTCCCTGAGATGTTACACGGGTGTGACATCTATCTGGTTGTGACATTTCATAATTATTAATTAATAATTCTTGCATTCGTGCGTGCGTGCGTGTGTGTGTGTGTGTGTGTGTGTGTGTGTGTGTGTGTGTGTGTGTGTGTGTGTGTGTGTGTGTGTGTGTGTGTGTGTGTGTGTGTGTGTGTGTGTGTGTGTGTGTGTGCGTGTGTGTGTGTGTGTGTGTGTGTGTGTGTGTGTGTGTGTGTGTGCGAAAAATTTCCTTTTAAATATTCTTTTTAAAAACAAATTCAAAATATCTAAATGGAATAAATATTCCTTTTAAATAATTTTTAAAATCAAAACAACAAAACCAATTCAAGACTCAACACGAATCCGAAAACGATAGCCAAAAAAATAGAATCAACTTAAACCAAATCACAAAACAAGTCAAAGAAAACTGAAATCGAAAGCAGAAGTCAATATAAATATAACCAACAAAAAAAGAAGTAAGTGTATAGGTACCGTATAGACTATCTATACTATTAATATTCCTTTGAAATATTGTTAAACAACCTAAAACAACGAAACCAATTCACGATTCTAAATAAACAAAAACCAAAATCAAAGCCAGAGTCTAAACGTGTATAAAGGAATACCAACCAAATCAACAAAACCGATCCAAGAAAATACACAAATCCGAAAACGAAAGCCAATATAAATCCATTCAACCTTAACCAAATCACAAAGCAAATAACAAACAACCGAAATCGAAAGCAGGTAGTCGAATAAGCTACGAAATAAAAACAATTTAATCGTATAGCTTATAGTGCATATACGGTACTTATATGCACTATAAGTTAACGCGCGGCTCAACGGCGGGAGTTAAGTACATGTCAGGAAACATTTCGCTACCGCGTTTTAAAAACCTTGTAACGACATCTATCATTTATATCATCATCATCATTTAGACATCGTTATTTTACGCTGGTATTGTGCAAGAACCTTTTCCTTCCTCAATTGGATCGACCCATACGATAGTGCCATAATATAGCTGTAGCGTGGCTCTATATTTTATGCAATTTTGCAACGGATTCAATTTAGAACATGTAGTTTGCTGGACAACTGGTTAAAACTTTCATAATTATTCGAAATTACGTTACTGAGTTAAGCCCGGCACTAAATTAGACGTGTCGAGGAATTTAAGTTAGTGATTTATCACACGTAGTTTAGTATAAAGATAAAATATATTTAGTGTATCGTGGTTTTTTGGGTAGGGTATCTTCTATTGCACTGCGAGTCCTGGGTTCAATAGCAATCTAAGCTATGATATGGTGAAAAAGATAAAGTTACTGTGGTACTTCTTCTTGTTGTAGGCCTTTACCCCGGTGCCTCAGAAAGCTTGTAAAACTATTGTTCCTGCTCCTGATCTCTCTCCGTTGTCTCCGTATTGTCGGCTCAATGAACTATGAGAGTGGGGGAATAGAGAGTGCACCTGTGCTTGCGCACACACTGGTATATCCCCCTATAATAGAGAGTGCACCTGTGCTTGCGCACACACTGGTAGAGAGTCTACACACGGTGTATCCCCTATAATAGAGTGCACCTGTGCTTGCGCACACACTGGTATATCCCCCTATAATAGAGAGTGCACCTGTGCTTGCGCACACACTGGTATATCCCCCTAAATAGAGAGGCACCCTACTGGTATATCCCCCTATAATAGAGAGTGCACCTGTGCTTGCGCACACACTGGTATATCCCCCTATAATAGAGAGTGCACCTGTGCTTGCGCACACACTGGTATATCCCCCTATAATAGAGAGTGCACCTGTGCTTGCGCACACACTGGTATATCCTCTATAATAGAGAGTGCACCTGTGCTTGCGCACACACTGGTATATCCCCCTATAATAGAGAGTGCACCTGTGCTTGCGCTCACACTGGTATATCCCCCTATAATAGAGAGTGCACACGTGCTTGCGCACACACTGGTATATCCCCCTATAATAGAGAGTGCACCTGTGCTTGCGCACACACTGGTATATCCCCCTATAATAGAGAGTGCACCCGTGCTTGCGCACACACTGGTATATCCCCCTATAATAGAGAGTGCACCCGTGCTTGCGCACACACTGGTATATCCCCCTATAATAGAGAGTGCACCCGTGCTTGCGCACACACTGGTATATCCCCCCTATAATAGAGAGTGCACCCGTGCTTGCGCACACACTGGTATATCCCCCCTATAATAGAGAGTGCACCCGTGCTTGCGCACACACTGGTATATCCCCCTATAATAGAGAGTGCACCTGTGCTTACGCACACACCGCCTATAATTCTGTGCTGCGTGGATGACAGATGTTGCTACTCTCTAATTTTCGATATTACAGACAGATTCTTCAATGTTATTTATATATGTACATTAACACAAACAAAACATTGATATTAAATAATAAACAATATAATGTGAAACCCGTCAGTTATTTAAATAAAACTGACGTAATATATTGTAATGTATAATAAAATAATTTAATAAAACATTATGACGACATTATTGATTGAATTTGTACATACTTGTTAAATATATTGATTATGTAAGAAATACATTTAACAATCAATATTTTATCATGAAATAGTTAGACTATGCGGCACAAATGTACACTAAAATATTATAGAAACGAGTTTTTTCTTTATTTATAGGAGAGGAAGGATGCGGCTCACACGATGTTAAGTGACCACCGCCCCCCTTCAACAACTGCAACACCAGGGGAATTGCAGGTGCCTTGCCAGCCTTTTAGAAAGGAGTAAGCTCATTTCTTGAAGGATCCTAGATCGTATCGGTCCGGAATAATCGCCAGTGGTAAACTATTCCACTGAGACGTCGTACGCGAAAGAAAACTCCTAGTGAAATGTACAGTGGCGGACCGCCAAGCATCCAGACGGTGTGAATGGTATCGGGAGGTTTGCCGCGTAGTGCGTTGTAGCGGTGTGTCGGCATGAAATACTGTCCCGCTCTGCCGAGCACACCAAGCACAGATTACCTCCTAATAGATACCGCATCATGGAATATTTGTTCTGTTTCGAGTTCACCAAATTTCAAGTTGCGGGGTTACGTGTCAAATGCGCTGTGATTGGATAATTCAAGGTTGAACTTAGAATGCTCCGAACCATAGTGATGGTACAGGGTTGAGACGTTGATCGATAAATTTGGGATTATATTGATTATTGATAAATAAATTAATTGATCAATTTTTATTTGAAATTTATTAAAAAATAAAACAGTGTATATAAGTAACATATATATATATATATATATATATATATATATATATATATATATATATTGAATAAAACTAAATTTACGGATTTTATCGCGTTTATTTCACTACTTAAACATACCACTGCAAGACTTCATGATACTTTAAAGCTCGTTTTGCGTAAATCGGATCAAAAAAATTAATATTCAAAAACTGAAGGTAGCCGGACTAACTATGAGCTTGGGACGTCAAACATCTCAGTCCCCCCCCGTGACCATGGTTGCTGTAAAGCACCCGAAACGTCGGGAATTAAAAATAAGTAATAAGTAGTGAAATAAACGCGATAAAATCCGTAAATTTAGTTTTATTCAATGTGTAGTGTTCGCGTAAATTTAAGAAATCATTATATATATATATATATATATATATATATATATATATATATATATATATATATATATATATATATATATATATATAAGACAATTCGTGTAATTTATAGGGAATCGGCGAAATAAACGTTTGTGTTGCTCTGAAAAAACAAAGTTTTATTAGTATAAATTATTTGTACATTTGTATTTTTCACTTAACTACACCTTACAATAATCACTAAACATACCTGAAAAAACAAAGAAACGACATTAAAAGTTATTACACTTGTCGATTCCCTTTATTAGTTATTTTATTATTATCCGATTGTTTACGTGTTTTACAATTTTAACATTTTACTGACGCCATCTTCGAAACCGTCTGCTTTATCTATAGTCCACTCAAATACCTTGACAGCGCCGTCTATCAAGTAGCGAAGTAAATTGTTTCTGCTTTATCGACTAACCATAAAAGAATTTAATAAACAATAACAAAACTTAAAGAAATGTAATTTCTTTACAACTCCTCCCCCAGGGCAGAAAATTTCATCGAAATTTTCGGTAACAATACCTAAACTTACTTACAATTATTATAATAGTTATAACTAAATCATACTCGTTGTATATCATGTTCTTAACTCGGTTCTTTATTTAGGAACTGGAATGAGCTTTGTGACGTGAAAAAGATTTGACTCGGATTTTCTGTGTCCTGTATCTATTCTATATATTGAAGATGATATTTTTTCTTCAATTTTAAAAGGTCCAATCCTTAGCTCATCCAGTTTTTTCCTATTTAATTTATGTCCATTCTCAATATATACCAAATCACCCCTATTGAAACTATAGTCTTTTCTTTTTCTGTCAATCAACATTTTATTATAGTTATGAGATTTTATTGTATTTTGTAACGCTTTTTTCCTATCTTCCATCCATTCCTCTATTCTTTTGCCTTGTTTTAATTCCTTTGGCACAATTGTAACATCTGTCCCATCTAGTAGGTATCTCGGTGCGAAGCCGGTGACTGTATGCTCCGTGTCGTTGTATTTACTTACACAGTTATGAGCAATTGTTGTCCATGCTATGGTGTTAGGTTTTTCATTTATCTGGCATCTTATTTTGTTGACCAGCGTTTGATTTAATCGCTCATTTAAGCCATTTGAAAATGGTGAATTTACTGCGGTGAAAACTAGCGCAATTGATTTGTCATTCAAAAACGTCTTAAGCTCCTTTGAATTTATTCCAGGGTACTGGTCTGCGAGAATAATATCGATATCATTTAAGTTCGTTATATTACTAACCAGTTTTATGAAGTCCTTTGCATTCTGTATCTTCGATGTTAGTATATATGCGTAACGAGTGAAGTGATCCACTAGAAGATGTAGATATCTCTTCGTCGACCGCGAGCCTCCGAAGCCTCCAATTGTGTCTATGGAGATAATTTCAAATGGTTTTGTGGCGGGTCCCAAGTGTGACACTAGGCCATATTTAGCTTGTCCTCTTGTTTTATTCTTTATACATATATCGCAAGTTTTACAAATATTATTTATGTTTGCTGTTAATTTTTTTGCTGTATATCTTGTACCAATTGCTTTTTGCATCTGTCTTACACCTATGTGACACATATTTTCATGAATATTTTTTATAAATTTTATACTGAAATCTTCCGACAGTATTATTTTTTCATGTTTTTTACTTTTTTATAAAATATGTTGTTTTTGTATGTCAAATTATTCTTGTTATCCTGTATATCCTTATTTTTCTCTTGATCTGTGATGATATCTTCTAATTTTACCAAATTTACTATTTTTAATTGTTCATCAATATCTTCGTTTTCATTCAGTACCGGGTTTCTGTTTAAGCAATCTGCTTCCAAATTTTCTCTACCTGGAGCATATTTTATCTGAAAGTCATACTGTGATAAATAATACATTAGTTCTCCCAATTCTTCATCAGGTCTAGATTTAACATTCATGTTCTCCAATGGTTTGTGATCTGAATATACTGTGAATGGTTTCCCTATTAACCAATATTGCCAATATCGTACTGCTTCTTTAATAGCCAGACATTCTAAGTATATTGCTTTTTTCTTTTTTTGGGATTCATTTAATTTTCTTGAAAAATAGGCTACTGGCTTTTCTTTTCCGTCTGGATGAATTTGTTTTAGCACTGCTCCAATACCTTCCAATGATGCATCTGTGTATATATTTACTGGCAAGTCTTGATCATAAATTTCTAAGATGGGTTGTGAGCAAAATAAATCTTTTATTTCTTCAAGTGAGTTTTTACAGTCCGTTGACCAAATGAATTTTTGATTTTTCCTCAGTAAATTATATAGGGGCTTTAATATAATTGTGCTCTTGGGTATGTATTCGTGGTAGAAATTAATTTTCCCTAAAAATTGTCTGACATTTTTCAGAGTTTTTGGTGTAGGGAATTCTCTTATTGAAATTAAATTATCTCTAACTGGTCGAACTGTATTATTTTCTATTATGTGTCCAAGATATTTTACAGAATTCGACGCAAATGTACATTTTGTAAATTTTAGTCGAAATCCTTCTTGTTTTATTGCTTCCAGTAATTGTGATAAATGGTTTATATGTTCATTATAAGACTTTGAAAACACCAGGATATCATCTATATAATTAACAGTAAAATCAGTTAATTGATGTTTTCTTAGTATGTTGCTCAGGATTCTTTGAAATATTGCGGGAGACGATTTCAAACCGAAGGGTAGACACGTCCATTGAAAGTGGCCTTCTTGTGTAACAAAAGCTGTTTTTTTTCTGTCTTCAATTCGCAGTGGGATGGACCAAAATGCAGAGTTAATATCTAATGTTGAGAAGTACTTGCAGTTTCTTGTTTTTATTACCAAGTCTTCAATTAACGGGAGTGGTTGAGCTTGTGGTGTTACTATTTTGTTGAGATCTCTGAAATCAATACATAATCTGTTTTTTTATTATCTTCTTTCTTAAAAGCTAAAGTTACAGGTGCTGCAAACGGGCTGTATGATTCTTCTATAAGATTTTTTTGAAGTAATTTTGCCACCTGCTCTTCTATCTCTTTTTTGTCCTCCATTGAACATCTATAGGGCCTTTTACTACAGTATTTGTCCGTTAGAAGGTCGATATGTGCTTCATAGTCTCTTACTGTTCCAATGTCGTATTTATCCTTCGCAAAACTCGATTTATATTTGTCAATCAGTGTATTTATTTCAAATTCTTGTTGAGCATTTAAATTACCCATTTTTATCTCAAAATTTTTCATTTACATGTTAATAGAAATTTATAGAGAATTTATTAGAGTAAAATTGTGCATCACTCTTACCTTCCTTAGAAGTCAATTTCTCATTTAATTCCATGTCAGTGTTGTCTTTGGTTTTTTGTGTGATTTCCAGGTTTTCATTCCGAACTAATCTAAACTTTTTTATCATGTCTAGTCCAATAAGGAAATCATATTGAAAATCTTTTCCATCCACAATATACACGTCGCATTTTTTTCTATGTTTAATATTTTAATCTTTATTGTTGTCAAACCTCCTGTACTCTTCACACCATTAATTGTTACTAAATTTGCATTACTAAACTCTCTTTTTCCTTCTTCATGTTTTAGTTTTATTAATTTGGAATTAATCAAGGACACATTAGATCCTGAATCATATATGCCAAAAACGTTTAGTTTTTCATCTAATGTAAGTTTGACTTTGATTAATGGTGTGATTGTTAGTTTTTTGGATCTTTATCATTTAATTCAAGATCTAATATAGTATTGTTTATATTCCTGTAGTGATTTCTCTTGTTTTCTTGTTGCTCACTTTTTTTAAACCAGCATTTTTCTTCTGGGTGATAACGAGTTCCCTTGTTCAAATTTTCACAGATTTTGCAGGCTTGATATTTATCAGATTTTCCTTTATTTTCAAATGTGTCTCGTTTTGGTCTATAGTAGGTATGTTTATTTGTTGTATGCTCAAATTTTCCAATTTCATTGAAAAGACTTGCAGTGGATGTAATAGATTCCTTATCAATTTTGCCCAATATGTAATCTGGTAGGCCAGTTGCGATAAGATTTATCATCGTCTGTGTATCTATGTGTTTATTTACCTCTAATAACAGCCTTTCCTTTTTCGTAGCATATTCCAGTGCTGAACCCGCTTGAAATTTATAGGCAAAATGCATATTTAACCTGTGACCAACCTTTATTTCCGTATGTCTCAGTAAAGTTATTCTTCCAAACAGTCCATTCTGAATTTACAGTGAATTTTATCAACATACTAGTGTACCAATCATGGCATTGTTTCTCTAGTAGATGCTTTAAAGTCTCAATTTTCTCTGTATCCTGTAGTATTTCGAATCGTTCACACTCATTCTCAAATTCACCTATCCATTGATTCACATTGGAATTTTTTCCTGAAAAATTTTTCAATTAAAAATTTTTCAGATGTTTTTCCTAGGTTTTTATTTCCAGACTCGACGTCGCAGTTTTTGTGAACTAGTGGTCTGGATTCCTCTGCAATTTCATCTAAATATTGATCTCCAAACTGCAAATTTTCGCCTTCATCTAAATAGATTTTTTTCAATTCCGGAGATAATGGAATCCACAATTTACGTATTTGATGTCTTTTTTTTAGAGAATTCTTGACCTTCGTGAATACCTCTGTGCTCACAATACCCGTGTGTTTGCTTGCAGGCTTCATTTCGTCCGGAACATTATAATTACGTCCATCGGGTGTTTCAATTGAGGTTATGCAGATTACATTTGTTTTGCCATCACTTGCCGCTAATACCGCAAAAGTAAATCTTAACTTCTCCATTTTCTTTAACTAGAAATGTCGTTTTATAAGACAATTCGTGTAATTTATAGGGAATCGGCGAAATAAACGTTTGTGTTGCTCTGAAAAAACAAAGTTTTATTAGTATAAATTATTTGTACATTTGTATTTTTCACTTAACTACACCTTACAATAATCACTAAACATACCTGAAAAAACAAAGAAACGACATTAAAAGTTATTACACTTGTCGATTCCCTTTATTAGTTATTTTATTATTATCCGATTGTTTACGTGTTTTACAATTTTAACATTTTACTGACGCCATCTTCGAAACCGTCTGCTTTATCTATAGTCCACTCAAATACCTTGACAGCGCCATCTATCAAGTAGCGAAGTAAATTGTTTCTGCTTTATCGACTAACCATAAAAGAATTTAATAAACAATAACAAAACTTAAAGAAAGGTAATTTCTTTACAATATATATATATATATATATATATATATATATATATATATATATATATATATATATATATATATATATATATTTACATGTAATCCAATGATTTCTAAAATTTACACATTGAATAAAACTACATAATTATATGGATTTTATCGCGTTTAATTAACTTATGGTAACGGGGGGGGGGGAACTGAGCCGTTTGACATCTCTATATCATAGTTAGCCCGGCTATCTTTAGTTTTTGAATATTGATGTTTGGTCCTGATCTACATAAAACGAGCTAACAGTATCTTGAAGTCTTGCAGTGGTACGCTTGGTTTTGGATCGATTTTGTTAATTATAGGATCCTAAGTAGATGGCAGCACCTATCCACCGACTGTGGCCGGCTTCACTCGGTCGCTGTGACGTAGGCTTGGGACCCAAAGCTTGCTGTTTTGCAATAGTTGCTTGACATGCTGAAGCTCGGCGGCCATATGTAATCTGTCACAGATCCCTCGTGCTCTCTGAAACAAATATTTACCCACAGTAGCAAACTATGAAGAATGATGGTGAAATTCACCATTTAAATATCGGTTGGTATAGGACTTTTTCCTATACATAGTATAGAGTAGTAGGAGTACCAATATATGTTATCAGGATTTCGGATGACTAAAACATCTAGGAAAGCTAAAGTATTATTTGCTTCTAACTCCATCCTGATTTGTATTTTGAAGCTTATGGAGTTAAGGTGGTCTAAAAATCCAGTTGCTTTGTCAGACGGTAAAATTTTGGAAGTGTCGTCTACGTACCGCTTGTAGAATCTTGGATTTATAGGAGCAGTACGAAGGGTTTCTCCTCAAAGTCCTCCATGATATATGTCGGCGACTATAGGAAATACAGGTGAGCCCATTGCCACACCATGAACTTGCTTGTAGAACTCTTCCTTCTACAATTGATAGCCAAATGTGAAGCAGTGTTTGAGTAATACTGCATATTCTGCAGGCATGTTGTTATCTTGTAGCTTCCTAGTTACATTTGAGAAGCAGTCTTCAATAGGCATGCATCTGAATAGTGACTGAACACCAAAACTGACCATAGTTTCATTGTCAGCGAGATGTAGGTCTTTTATCTCACTAACAAAATGGTGTGAATCCTTTGTGTGCGTTCTGGTATATCATTTCGGCGGTGACAGTATTTTTGCCTAGTGTTGCACCTAAAAGTAATATTATTAATTAAAAAACCATACGGTACGTGTTTCAAATTTAGATGTACTTTATAATAATAATAATCGAGTTAGCCGCTCTGGTCATCGGAAGGCGACTGGGACTCCGTGACGGACCGCTCCGGGCTCAAATGCAGAAGGCGGTGCTCCTCGATACCGCCCGCATCGTCCGCCGGTTTCTTTCCCTTTCCACATAACCCTTGGCCGTTTGGTCTCCCCTGCCGAGGGCCTCCATCTGGTTGGGCTTTTATTTATTTATGTATTATTGTATTTATTTTATTTTATTGATATTTATGTATATTTATCCTTTCATTTTCATTTATAATTATATATTTATACATCCCAACCAGATGAGAAAACTATATAGATACCCCACACAATAATAATAATAATAGGATATTACTGAAGTTCATGTAACACTAGAATAACATTAATCACATTATAGCTTTCACTTGTTTTATGATTTATAAATCCGTTAAAAATAGTTTAATTTCGACGTGTATCATTCGTCTAAATATTAGAATATCACGTTTCAATCAACCACTTAATGCTATTACTTATTGTGTAATCACCATTGGTATTATATTTTTTTTAAGTGTAAAAGTCCATACTAAACCTGGCAAGTATAGAGATGGTATAGCGGAATCCAACAGCCTTCTACAGTTTTTCATAATATGAAGATTGTCTTCTGTGAAGTGTCTTGAGGATAGCACACTATTTTTGGTGGGAAACCATTGGTCCCCTCGACATGTAGCGTCGATCCACATCTTTTCCTTTCGGGGGATTTAGGAAACCTATTACATATTATAGGTACTACAATTATACGCCACTATTTGTATAAAGTAATGACTACAAAAAAAGTAAACGATGACCAAACAAATATCGACTTATAAATCACAACACTATCGATACACGTGCTGTCGTTAGACAAGGACAACTATTTTAATTTACGTAATGAGTGAAAGGGACATTTCAAAAAGACATCAACGGGTCCTCAAATGATATCACTTTGCATCATTAATAATCCAGTGTAAGTTGAACTCCGGTGCATTTGAAATAGGTTAACGTGATAAGAATAAAATTTACTTACCGATGAAATATTATGCCGTTTTTTTGTTAACTGGATGTCTTAGCTGACTTGCCACACCATTTCACTGCATAGGAAGCCATTTGTAATGTATTTTGGATACTAAAATTATTTTTAAATTTTCAAAAACTCGGACGTGCCTACGGGTCACAAACTTGGTCGTTACTGATATCGTGATTATTAGCGTCACTTCATATGCTAGCTACAGCAAGCATGTGTTGCGCGCGTTTGTGACCCTGTATGCGGAATCTATTAGGAGGTAATCTGTGACACCAAGTGACCACGAAACTGCACGTCACTCGATATGTCGACGCCGAGGATTCCGATACTGGCTGAGGCAACAAGGATAGTGCCTTGAAACTGAGGAGATACGACAAAAGGGTTTTTTTCCAAGAGTTAAACTGGACTAGATTTGATCGCCCCTAATCCGAGACTTTGTTCAGCAAATACTCGACTTCAGACATGAGTTTGTCCCGGTACTCGGAGACGTTTTCCCGAGAAAATTGGCTCGGCCGGTGTAAAGAGCATCACCAGTGCTATCATCCGTATATCAATAAATGTTAACAATGTGAAACATATTATTGTTATGCTAAAGAAACAGCGTTGGTGATAGCACGCATAGCGGTGCGGTGATAGCCTTGTGAAACGCCAACATTAATAGGCTTATAATCGGCTTATAGCAAAAATTATAATCATGCACCGTCTACAATAACCTTGATGCTCCGATCTGCAAGAAAGCTGGTGATGCAATTGCACAATATCTCCTATAGGAAGTGAGTTTCGAAAGAGGCGCTTTGTGCTAAACCCAATAGAAGGTCTTCGCAATGTCCAAAATAGCTAGGTAAACAGGTAATCCAAGTTCCTTGGGATGATGTGATATGCAGCAAAATTTAAGTTAAAAAAGCAGCAAGTGGAGTTAACTGATGGCAGATAAAATTATAAATCTTTTTTTAATTAATTGAATGAGCGTTTTAAATAAGCAAACAAAAAACCCTCTCGGATTCGTACTATAAACTATAAATTCCTAGAACGGCGGCGGGAGCAACTGACAGGATGCGAGACGTATCGCCAACCCAGTGTGAGCCCTCTCCACCATAGAGGCGATATATTATGTCCAGCAGCGGACTGTTAAAGGGGATGGTGACAATGAGGGGGCTTACTTTTGTTGTATATGTATATACATATATGTATGTATTTGCGTATTTTTAAATTTAAAGAATAAGGGTGACAAACGAGCACGCAGTCATCCTGATGGTAAGTGGATTCTGTGGCCCATATACATCTACATTTATCATCGATTATGATTTAAACTGCACTAGACAACAAGGCAGTCGACAAAGAGTATATAACTAAAATAATAAAATTACTGTACTCCTAAAGACACAGTTTGTTTTAAAATGGAAGAACCAGTGAAAAGAGTTTAAATTGCTCGTTTCTTGACCATAGATTTTCCTTCTAGTACAAGCGAAATCTTTTACTTCAATGTGTGTGCACTTGCACAGAGCATTAAAGTGAAAGATTTCTAGATTTTATGATAAATATTCCTCTGTTCTTAGAGTAAGGCTCTGAAAATCTTTATTCCAGTCGATCTAAAGTCCTTAATCCCTACATTTATTCAAGAAACAAGTTAAGGAACCCTATTTGTCTCTCTCACCCCTCTCTTTTCCTCCTCTTATTTATGGTCACTGATCTGCATGCCTAAAATAAGTGGTCTTTTTAATGCGCAAGTTGGTTTTATTTTTTATTTTAGTGCACTCTATCTGTTAATATTTTTCTTAGTTTTATTTAATTCTTTTTCTGGTTGGAAATGAAGAGTTTGCTACGAAGCAATAAGACGGCCTTTTGTAGTTCCCTCAACGTTTGTTTATTTTTGTTATATTAATCTTTCCTTGGTGTACAATAAATTGTGTTGTACTGTATTATATTGTATTGTAAAGACTAAAGACAATTGCAGTAAAGCAACGTTAGAGTCAACAAAAGCTTGAACTCTCTACAAAAGCTAAAGTGAATGAAGTGTTCAAAATGTGTCCTTCTGTACGACACGCTGAGTGCCGCACGTTACTCACTATACTTTTCTCAGACAAAACTGACTGTCAGACTGTCAGAGGTAGTGGGTGTTCTTACACCGCCTCTACACGTTCAACGTGTAGTTTAAACACGACATCCTAATTAGTTTAACGCAATGTGTATTCACGTAAATAAGAAAACCTTACAGCAGTTTACATAATCATATAAAACCATCGCTGTAGAGGGCAGTCGCGAAGCTGCTCGAGTACGAGGTAATGACCGCACCGGCGGCGGATTAAGTTAACTACGGAGTTTTTAGAGCTGTAAGTCTATTAAATACGAATGAAAACGAGTTTAGAAAGCAAAAAAAAAAAAAACTTTATCAATATAATTGTGTGCGTTTTATAGAACAATTATTTTAAAATCCTACTGAGGATATTCAGAAACCGCAAGTTAAAAAATTACGGTCTGTTAAAAAAATTAAATGGAAACTTTTTATTGTTGATGTAAAAAATTCCATTTTTCAACTAAGTCTCTCTGACAACCACGGCCAGTTTTGATGTTCAGTCTCTATTTACATGCCTACCTGTGGAAGACTGCATCTCAATTATAACTAGGTAACATGCAGCTAAAATTATTTTTTTGTATAATTTATATTTATTTTTTATATAAATTTTTTTACTATAAACCACTTTTTCAATGACATAAAATACCTAAGTCTCTCTGACAATAAAACCACGGCCAGTTTTGATGTTCAGTCTCTATTTACATGCCTACCCGTGGAAGACTGCATCTCAATTATAACTAGGAAAATAAAGGAAAATAACATGCCAGCAGAATATGCAGTACTACTCAGACATTGCTCTTACATCTGATTATCAATTGTATAAGGAAGAGTTTTATAAACAAGTATATGTTGTTGAGATGGGCTCACCTGTATCTCCCATAGTCGCTGATATATTCGTGGAAGACTTTGAGGAGAAATCATTCATCATCATCATTACAGCCCTTCACAAGTCCACTGCTGAACATAGGCCTCCCCCAAGCAACGCCACAAAGCACGGTCCTGAGCCACCTGCATCCATCGACTTCCTGCATGTCTTACCGTCGTCACTCCATCTAGTGGGGGGTCATCGGGAAGTCAGTCATCTCAGTACCCCGTGATCATGGGTGCTGGAAAGCTCCCTAAACGTCGGGAATTAAAAATCATGTAAATTAAACGCGATAAAATCTTTAAAAGTAGTTTTAATTAATGTGTAATGCTCGCTTAAAAATAGGAAATCATTTAAAACAGTATTTGTTATAGTAATTAATGAATATAAAGCATTTACAAAGTGATTTCAAGTAATTGTAACTGTGCCCAGCTGTTTTACTTTATTAAAAAGTTTAATTTAAAATTTGAACAGTACTCAGCTGTATTTTATATAAATAACTATTAATTTCCTACAGCTTTTGCAAAGTAACAACATCATTAATTTAATAATTCATTATTTAATTAAAATCTTATTGAAGTTTAAACGGCAGCTGAGAATTAAACTCTACGAATGGCCTTTGAAAATGCCTTTTTTATGAAGACTTCGCAATAAAATATTATTTTAATAATGAGCTGTGTCCGCCATGTTGTTTACTTTATTATTAAAAAGTAAAGTTACATCGCTCTGAGGACTTTTATTTTGAAATTGATATTTTTATCTAGAAGTACGCTGGGCAAACGAGCACAAAGTATAATATGGTAGAGTCATACTGCAGCTCTATTATGACCTTTACTTTTTTTCAACAGGAAAATATTTTAGACCCTTTTGAGTTGACTTAGCAATACCACAAGTTCAAGTTAACAACTAGTATTTCACTTTTACTCATTTATTATTCGGGTGGAATTGTCATAGGAAATCTAAGTTCGATGAAACACTTTGGAAAGCCGCTTAGTTCATTTCAATCGATCAAGCCGTTCAAAAGTTATAATAGGTTTACATACAGACATACAGACACCATCGAAAAATTGTAACGGTGGCTTTCTATGACCACAAAATGTCAAGATATGATGAAAACTAAATTTTCTAAAAACGTTACGTTACGTTACGTTACGTTACGAGTAAAACATTAACTTCTTAATTATTGAAAATTTTCAATTTTCTTAGCGGGAAATTAAAAATCAGTGGTGTACTTACGAGTACATGGTTTGACTTTATGACACTTTTACCAGTAATCTTAACGTTTTGAATGGTTTAAAATATAAAATAACTTTCTATTGTAAATATGTTTAAAAATAATTACTGAAAGATATTTATGTATAATAAGAAATTCAAGCGCATATGTGCATTATCTATCGTTGTAGCAAGTAAAACATTGTAGCAACACAGTTGATCGGCTGTATTGTATAAATGCATGTATTGTACGATGGACAAGCCAATAAGTATATTCAAACACTTGTTATATATATATACATATATTAATCGTGTCGTTCAATTCAAAATTGAACCGAAGCTTCGTAATGTGTGCTTATTGAAGTCGAAGCAATCTCGTCGTTTCCCCTCGGGAATTGTATGCTGTTGAGCTAAACCGTCATGTCGGATAACTTCAGGTTGATACTTGTTAAACAGAAATAATGTGAGAAACGAAATAATTCTTATTAAAACGTTAAAGTTTAATTAGCTAAGATCCACCAAATAAATTTAAATAACGTGTCTTACGAAGGTAAGTTAAAAAGATCGCGGAATGAAAGGAAAATTAAGTAATATTATATTAACACCTTTCGGGTTAAATTAAACATGAACTGATTTTTCTTTTTCGATATATTCTCGGTTAACACTGATACACATCTCAGCCTATTCAAATAACTCAATTAAACTTTCGAAAAAAAAATTTGTTTTATCAAGGACCTCATCATTGGCAGAAATCGTCCTTTTATTAGTAAAAATTTCTTTACTTGAAACTTTATGACCCACTATCGTGCCTAGTTTAAAGAAAACCTGCCTGGTGAAAGACACATCATCGTCGATAATTATGAATTGTGTAATTTTATAACGCGGATCTTAGCTCATTACCTTTAACATATTTATTCAAATGGATTTTTTCAAAGTAACGCCTGATTATACTCATACACTTTGTTCCGTGCTGGATTCGAACTCGAGGCCCGAATCTCGGTTACCGAACGCTTAACAAATATTGCTACTGTATTTCGTATGGTGCGTGTAGATAACCAGGTACCCCTTATTTGACACGAGGTATTCCATCTTTTAGTCCTCAGGGGTGACAACACATTTGTATAAAAAATTAGTTACACCAAAAAATACGAACAATTTTTCTTTGAAACCGCAAAACTCGCTCTTGAAAAATCGGTTGCGGTGAGACCAGAGCAACAAGAAAATAATAATTTTTGTATAGAATAATTATGAAAACCAAGTTCACAGTTCACCTTGTGGGAAGTGAACGCTGTGGCCCATAGACATTTACATCTCACTTCAATTAAAAATGAAAATTCAGATGCGTTGTAACCTCTGAGGACTAAGATGGAACGCCTCGTTTCCGGTAAAACGGATCTCCTGTTCTCTACACTCACCATACGAAACCCAGCAGCATGATGCTGCTATTTTACGCTGGTGTTCTGTGAGACCGTGGTCCTTCCTCGAACAAGCCGTTCCATTCGTGTTACAACCACAATATAGTTTTAACATGGCGCCTGGGTATGATCTAGTGATGAGGTATAAATTTACTCTGGAACTAATCATATTCATCCACCTAATGATAAATAGATGCTGTAGCTCATAGATGTTTGCATCTAATGCAGAATCTGATGTCATCCCTGTCAAGTGCCTCGTTTTCAGTAAAATGTGTCCGGTTCTCTACATTCACCATATTAAACACAGCAGCATTGAACTGCTATTTTCTTCTGGTATTTTATGAGAGTCTGGTCTTTATGCCACAACATTAACATAGCTGCAGTATAGCTCTATTACGTATATTTTAGTCAAGTTTGTAACGCATTTAATTTATTACATGTCAAACAAACAAAAACCGGTTAAAACTTTAATTAATTACACGACGTGAGGTTACCGAGTTAAGCACGGAACTAAATTGTAAGTGTCGTATAAGTTTAGTTAGTAATTAATCAAACGTGGTTCGGTTTAACGGTTAAATATAATGGCTTGTTGCCTTGTGACTTGGCAGTTAGATTCTGTACTGCGGGTTCTAGGTTCAACTTGTATGTAAGCTATTATATGACGAAAAACCCGAAAGTTTTAGTTACAGGTCGGTACCACATGTCCCGAGTTCCAATACAGGCCGGGCCAAAAACATCGTTACGTTTTTTTTTCTGTCAAGAATTTCTCAGCGATGTTGTACTCCGGTGTCTTTGAAAGGAGGCCTTTGGTCCTGCGTCTATATTTGTCGTGTCAGGTTATTGTCCCATCGGACTATGAGAGTGTGGTTATAGACAACGCACTTATGTTTGTGCACACAATCCTGTCCTGCACAGATGCCTAGACTCCGTTAAGTCTTCATGAAAACTTACAATCGAATAGCGACTGCCGCGACAAAAGAAACCGAGAAGACGACAAATTCCCCTATATAGGTACGTGTCGCCTCTTTCAACGCAGTCGTAACACCAAGGGCATCGCCCTCGAGGCCGCTTAAGTAGTAGGAACCCCAATCCGGTAAATTTTTCCCTTAAATTGCCTTGAGCTGTTCTTTGTTTTCTTTACTGTGTTTTCTTTCTCCCAACAGCTCAAGTTTAATTCCCACACAGGGCACCGGCTGGATAATAGATTGGATAATAGCGAGTGCATTGCCCAAGCCTGCCACGTGCCACTTCAACCATCTTGTTTGGTTATGGAGAATCATGGATACAGTCCACACATAATTGATCTCGCATAATTCATTTTGGCCCGACCCGGGAATCGAACCCAAGAACCATTAGCGTCACCATTTTCTAGTTACTTCGACCCAGATCAGAATTGGGACAACCAACGCACCATTTTCTGGTAATTCGTTCCAGTATTTCTGGTCCTTTATTCCGGATATAAATTTAGTCAGTAGCGCGACCACATGGATTGCATAATACGCTTACGCCGCGCTTGGCAAGCGGGTTGGCAACTGCAGTGGTTTTTGTTGTTGCAAGTTGGTGTTGGGAAGTTACCGCTGTCCATCTCCTGTTCCAGTTCGTCGCCTGTAGCGACACTTGTTTTGCGTCGGCTTTGTCTGGGTTTATTTTGGTATTTAGATTTAAGATAGTCAGAGACCATTATTTTTAACAAGTATTTGTTTTTTTTAGTCTTAATGCTTTTGGATACATCATAGTCCTGATCGTTCCTGGCGCTGCACTCTATCTGTTCGAGAAGTTTCATCACAATTGCGTCAGCAGCATACAGACGCAGACAGACAGTCAGACAACTATTTAAAAGTGGTTAGGTATTTATTTCTTGTAGCGTGCTAAATTAACTCCCTGAGCTTAATATAAGCTTATTATTTACGATATTACGGACACACACTCAGCTATATTTATTTGTACAACATAAATTTCTTTAGCTTTGAATTGAATGACATATTATATTACGCCACCACTACACGGCAATATGGCTTCTGTGCATTAAAATATACTTGATTCCGCAGCTGCATACAGAACTAGAAGTGCAGTTGCAGGTGAAGTGGTGTACTAATGAGAACGCAGGCGGCGCGCGACTTTAATTTGGTCGCAACGTGGCGGCGACGAACTGCTGCAGTGAGGCGAGCTGCGAGAGACTTTACATTCAAAATAACGCCGAGACATTCGTTCATGGGGCATAGACGCAGAGTTATTAATGTTAACGGCTTGATATTGAGTAATAAATTGGTATTTCTTTATATTTTTAAAATATTTTCCAAGTTATTTTAAATTGTGAAAGCATTTCGTAATGAACTTCCTATGAGAGTTATTAGTGTTGAGGCTAAAATATATAGGTTAAAAATACAGCAGTATTAAGATCCTACTTTACACTAGTATTCTGTGAGAGTGTAGTCCTACTCTGCTCGCGCCAGCTCATTCGTGCTCCAACCATAACATGGCTGCATCATGGCTTTACCACATTAAACATTACGAAAAAACATGTTCAAACAAAACAAAATTCGCCTAACAACAGACACTTCATCACACAGAGTGTTTCTTTGTTTATGTCTATTTCAATTATACGCGTCGCGCAGCATGGGGCCCTTTAGACCCCACACGAGCGAGTGTTCCATATTGTTCTTACTGTTGCAAATAAACTACGTGAGTTGTAATTTTATCTCTATTAATATTATGAGTAATAAATTATTACATTTTTATTATATATTATAATTGTTTACGTGGTGACGGCTCGACCGGGGAATGACCTCCCTCGCACAGAATACTACTCGTAGTATAAAATTGCAGCTTAACTCTGCTGCTGTGATCGTGTGGGAAGTATAGAGAACTGGACACTCTTTTTACCGGAAATGAGACATTTCATATTTGTCACGGGGTAACAATGCCTGTGCGTGTTGACTCTTAATCGAGGATAGATGTGAATGTGTGTGTGTGTGTGTGTGGGCCACAGTGATCACTTACTAACAAGAGAAATGGGTACTCTTTTGTTATCCTTTTGCTATAAAAATGTATTCTGTTCCAAAATTTCTGAAGCAATTATAATAGAACAAATACCTTATAATAAATAACACCATTTCGCGCTACATTGCTCAGACAAATGTTGACAATATGGTGTAGCAGTGGGCTGCTCGCCGCGACTGAGACAATATATTGAGATATATTGCGGGACTTCCGGCGAGCGCATTGCGTGCCCGCGCGGTTCACTTGCGAATGACTTACTGCGATACGTAATGACTTCTTATATTACAAGAATACTGCAACATTGAATGAGTATTTTTTACATTAAGTTGCGTTTTCAGCAGACTTCTTGACGGTTCTGTAACGCAGTGGCTTAGCAATGAGTTGCAGCGCTAATGGCCGCGGGTTCGAATCTCGTACAGATTCTATGGCCTACAAATAAATATATTGTATTTATTTATTTCTTATAATTCACACGCAACTCGTTAGTGAATTACACATGGATTATTATATAATATAAATGAACGTACTGAGACTGGAACCCATTTAAACTGTGCTCCAGTGCTTACTACATGGCAATCTTGCCTTTCATAGAACGTTACTTGGTGAACCAATGAGCATATTTAAACTGTCTCCAGTGCTTACTACATGGCAATCTTGCCTTTCATTTGGTAATTAGGACGTTACTTGGTGGAACCACAACGCAGCTATATTATGTTGTAGCATGAATAAGTCGCCACGGGGAAGCACCGCGCTCTCACAGAATATCAGCAAAAAATAATAGCTTAATGCTGCTGTGTTTCGTATGGTGAGTGCAGAGAACCGGAGACCCTCTTTACTGAAAAAAAGGCATTCCACCTTTGACCTCAGGGGTGGCAATGTAACTGAATTTTGATAGTAAATTCTAGATTCTAGATTCTAAATCGAGGATAAATGCACAGCTTCTACTGACCATCAGGTGGACTGTGTGCTCGTTTGTCACCCTCATCATATATTTTAATTTATTATTTAATAGACAGTCGGAGAGTGCGCAAAAACCAAACTGCCTGTTCCATCGTACGCAATGTGCAATGGAGTGGAATAATTTGTCCGGTCTTGCAATTATAATGTGGGCAATCGGGTGAAAAGAGAGTCGTAATAGCTTAGTGGTGGAGCATTCTCTTAATTTTACTATTTTACAGTGGTACAGTACAGGTTTTCTTTTACATTAACATATTATAAAATTGATCTATCAATAAGTACTATTAATTAGGTGCGTAATATTTTAATTTTGATAGTTTTTAATTGATTTATTTATTAAGTTCAAAATGATTGTTTTTATTTTTTAGCACTGAAAGTTTATTTCAAATTATTTAGTTTAAAAAGTTGGGCGTGACAGAAGAAGCACGAGATTAAAATAAACGCAGTAGAAATGCGGTCGTTAAGGTGTATGTTAGGGCTGAATATGAATGATAGGGTAAGAAATTGTGTAATAAGAGAAGAGTGTGGTTTGCAAGATGACGCATTAACAAAGGAATCCTTCGGTGGTTTGGAAATATAGAAAGAAAGAGTGACAAAGCAAATTTATGTTGCAGAAGTGAACGGAAGAGTCTGAAACGGACATCCTAGCCGAAAGTTTATCGACCAAATTGGCGATATATTGAAAAACGGCTCAATTAAGAGTACCCTTAACCAACGAGCATTTATACGTAGGTATATGGATGTGGAGGAGGCGAGGTTTGTCAGGATCGTACCAAATGGAAGTCTGTAGTCTCTGCTTATCCCTCTGAGTGACAGGCGTGAGTGTTTTCGTTTTATAGTTATGTATTTATTTACATAAGAAAACAACATTATATTAAAAGAGATAAAAAATTACACCTTTTTATACATTTTTTACACTACAAACTTTTTTAAATCTACCTCCTTTTAGGCGGAAAAACAAAAAAAGATTAAAACAATGGAAATTTGTATGCAGAATATTTAGCTGTAGCTTTACATTACATTACGGCCTTGTCTTTAATCTATGTTATTCAAAGATTAAACAGCGTATTACTTTATAATTAAATAGCGAATTGTGAATACTAGGCAATCGTCCAATTTTGCTGTGCGAACGGGAGTTCATGCTATGCCTGTCGGCAAATCTCAACGATCCAGATTTGATTAATTCTCACTTTTGCAATATACCTGGAAATGATTCAGCCCCCGATTCAGAACATGTTTTCTTTGGCTCCCATCGATTTTGTTCTTCAACATTTAAGTTAAGTGTTACAGACGAAAACACAATAGCCAAAATAATTAATTCACTTAAGTCAAACGCTTTGGGCGCTGACGGCATATGCCTGGATATGGTTGTTTTAACACTTCCTTACACGCTAAAAGTAATCACCGCGATAGTTAACAGATCGATAACCACGTCTTATTTCCCTGACGTCTGGAAAACCGCTTTGGTTACACCAATTCCAAATACCAATAGCATTATAAATTTCAAAGACCTGCGCCCTATCAGTATCCTACCCTGCTTGTCGAAAATACTGGAAAGTAGTATGTACACAGCTTGAAGCGTACTTGGAGAGTAATCACATACTACCAAAACTGCAGTCTGGTTTTAGAAAGCATCCCAGCACGACAACAGCACTATTAGACGTAGTGGACAATATTTTAGCATCTCAAGATATAGGTGAAGGAACAATCATGACATTACTTGATCTCTCACGAGCTTTCGAGTCTCTT
>CAJQZP010001535.1:0-23053 GCA_907164705.1 Parnassius apollo
TATCCATCTGCCAACACTACCTGCTATCTGGGTAAAACCACCACCATTTAAACCAGCTACCCCGGCTCCAATATACGTGAAGCCAGACTTAGTGCAACCGCCAACCCCAGCACCAATTGAAGTTAGGCCTAAGCCTGTGTATCTACCTCGGCCTGCTTCGATTGTTGTTAAACCGGCGCCGGTTCAACCACCAAAGCCTGCTCCAATTAAAGTATGAACTTTATAACAGAACATAATTTAAATGAAACTATAATAATAAAGAAATCGCAGTAAGGAAGCTTAGACTTGGCACGACTTTGTCTAGATTTCATTACTTTTTAGAGATAAACAAGCAGCTCCATTGAGACTTGGCTAGTTTTTTACAGAATGTTTTCGGTAGGATTTCATTTCTTTTTGTAGAAACATGGGCACATTGATTTATTTTATTAGATTTTCTTATTCGACACATTCTTTTTCTTTTTAGGAGTAATTTTTTTTATTATTACAAATCTTTCTTTTTCTTTTTTTCCGGTTCTGATTATTGTACAGTAGCAACAGTTTTTCGTATTGCCCATTCGCGTTCATTATTTATTCTTTTAGACGGTTTAGACGGTTTAAAATCTGAAAGATCGGCGCGGTATTTACGCCTAAGCCGGTTGTATTCGGTGATCGCTGAGGCTTGAGCTTTTATACTCTTGTAGTCAACATTTATGAGGTGCATCCCATGAAGATTGGTTACTCGTGGAAGCGCCACGTAGGCTTGGCCACAAATGAATATGGAGGCGCCAATGTCCATGAGGGCATTTTTTAGACTTAGACCTTGGCTCTTGTGAATTGTTAGGGCATACGCCACACAGATTGGGAATTGTTCCCTGTACACGTATGCCCGGGGTATGATCTCAAATTTTGACTTAATAGGCAATCATTCGTGAATCAAATTATTAGCGAATTTTACTACCAATTGTTTCGGCTTTGTTTGGTCTTCCGGGTCCCACCTCACTTTTTGTACAACGCCTAATGACCCATTCACTAAACCTAAACTAACATCAATATTTATCCTAAGCATTACTTTAGCTCCCTCTTTAATGATTATAGTTTCTTCCAGCCCAGCAGTCATCGACGCATCATCTTCATATTTTTGTAAACACGCCCGGGCTTTCGTTATCATACATTTTGAACAATCCAAGGAATCTTTAGCAACTTACTTTATCTTGGGGTGCGTTTTAAAATACAGTCAGCACCATCTAGCGAGGTGTGCAGGTATCACCGCCACTCTTAGTCCAATGCATTATATTTTGACCAAATTTTGAGCAAAATTAATATTTTAGTGTAATTTGTTTATTTAATTTGAATAATGTTCGAGTAGAATAAAGTTAATCGTTCGACTATTTTTTTCTTGTAAATTTGTAAGTATAAGTATAAAAGCAAATCAAGTGTTATCCAGAGTTTTTCTTTAATTTTATTTATATGCGTATTAAAAGCAGAAGGGGGGGCATTCGTCCAGCAGTAGGACGCTATAGGTTAGCTTAAATTAGAAGATGTGTCCCACTACGCTGGATTTTGCAATGACAGTAGATTTTTAGGTACCAATGGTAGAGGGGGGCATTACCATATCTCTAATACAGCTGAGACCAGCTGAGGGTTCTTCATCAGATACTTTAGACCTTCGATTTTTGACATCAAATGAAGCGGCCCACCAAGTTGAATATTTTTTTGTAAAGGTATGTCGATCTCTTCTAATAGTTTGGTTGGGCTCTTGTGTTTTCTAATCAGGGTCACCAGGTACTCCAGATGTTCGATTATCCTAGTTTTTATTGTTTTCCCTTTATGTGGTCATTAAACCCTAACACTATACCAAATTTCAGCTCTCTGAGTTTATGGGAAGTACTAGTTCTATTCTGATGATCATGAGTGAGTGAGTGAGTGTCATAAATGCGAAACTTTGCTTTCGCTTAACTTCGGAAGTAAATGACCTACAGACTTGAAATTTTGGATTTTAAGTATGTGATTATAGTTTACTGGATGACGAAAATTTCTGCGTTCTGGTATTATCCAGAGGTTCTCAAATAGGGGCATGAAAATGCGGCGAAATGGTTCCAGTAAAGGATGGTACGGCAGTGTTTGCTTCGCGCTCGACTTGGCGGGGGTACTGCCGTGCCCTCCGATATGTCTATGATACTTTTTATTTTATCTACACATTATTTTTTAAATATATAATTTGCCGAGTGAAGGTAGGCCAGGCCACAGGTATTATTAACTAAGGAATAAATAATATACCGATTAAGACACGCGGTAACTCACCTAGCAAAGCTTTCACCAGCATTCACTAAGTCCTCAAGGTGGTTCTGTATGATGCTATGATTAAAAATGAAGTTATCTTGTGTTGCTTCCCCACAGGTATCGTCAACATTCAATATATTTAAGTCCGCATCAGTAATCTACAAAACAAAAATAACATTATATTTTGAGTTACCTACTGAAAAAGAGTCATCAGCAAATAATACTGTATCATGGTTATCCTCTACTATATAAGGTAAGTCATTAATATATACAAGATACAATAGGGCCGATAATTGAGCCTTGAGGCTCGCCTATTGGTACTATCGACCCGGAAGAACTCTTAATGAAACCTAAATTCGACGCTAGGTTTATATGGCCTTTCATTGTAAAGTTCATATAGCCTTTGTCTACTGTTATGGACGCCTACTGTCGTCCGTTCATTTTGTGTTTTTTTTCATGTGTGATTTCGCTTACATTTCTTCTTGCGTCACGCCTCATGTAGGAATACAAAGTAAAAACATTTTCCATTTCCGTTCCAAGTTTCAGTTCCTTTCATACAGATGCACAAATTAAATAAGTAAACATAACAATGTTTTAAGTTTACATCGCAAATTTTGTCATAAAATTTAGAAAGCGGCTATAACCTAAAAAACCAAAGAAATTAGAGCTGAGTTCTGCTTACAGTTTATTGTTTAATATAGATCATAAAAGTCAAATTTTGCGTAATTTCTCTTTAATTCTTTAATTAAATTCTTTAATTAAACTTGATAGTGTATTAATGATAATTACTTAAATCAACATACTTGCTACACAAATAAAAAATATAAACCTTTCGAGAGTTTCGGTGCACGTATTCAAATATCAAGTTGAAACGTAACGAACTGTTAGTGAACGTGAGGGAGTTGAACTCGCAAACTACTGGTGTGGGTATTCATTCATTTAAACATTTCTGTGAATCACGAGTAGGTCCTTTCTCAGAATTATATTTCTTACACAAAATTTATTCAGATCAATTCATTTTTGAGGTGGTGCTTCAACTATAACTATAAAAGTTACCATTGAATTTGAAACATAATAATTTAAGAGATCTTTTAGTAAAATACTTAATATGACGACTCGGTTTTATACTGCTTGTTGGTTAGATAGTCATAGCAACGTTTTCGTTTTCGTTTTTCATTTGTTCAGAAACAAAATGTTGTTTTCTTACTCTGTCTAATTTAACTTAAAGTGGTACTGTAGTGGTTGTAGATATGGACCACAGTTTAACATAAATTATTTCATTAACTTATAACGCATTTTACATAATTTTTTTTATTCTAGCGTTATTTATAAAGTAGGTTTTGTACTGCATTAAGTTAAAGCTACAGCCTATTTACGTTCCACAGCTTGGCATAGATGTTCTCTCATTCCTCAGAGAGTTTTAAGACAAGGAAATTTGACAGCTCCGTAGCGGAGTGGCTTAGCAATGAGTGGCTGCGCTGGGGGCCGCGGGTTCGAATCCTGCAGGGAACAAGTATTTATATGGCCTACAAATAACTATTCCGGGTCTGGATGTTTGTCCTTGTGCAACTTATGTTTATAAACTACCTCCACGGTACAGAAGAAAATCCTAGTGTAACGTTTTTAAAAAATATATATATATATATATATATATATATATATATATATATATATATATATATATATATATATTATCTTCACAGACAAAGAGTTGGCGCTTGGATGTTGTCTGCGATTAATTTTTACGACACTATTTTAGATACTCTGACGGCTACTCTACGCAGTCCTAACACTAAACTAAATTGATATTTATCGTTCATTGATATCTTTTAATATATCTAGTGGCAGAAGAATACTATAGAGTAATACAATAAGTTAAAAAAAGTTTTGATCAGCATTGTACACACACAGTGCATATTCGCGAATTTTACCGGACGGACCAAAATCCACACCAAACAGTGACTTCTTGGTAGATTTCCCATGGATTTTGGTAGCTCCGAATCTAGCAATTTATATTTGTTAACAAAGCCACTTAACTAGAAATGAGCTGATAAATATTATTTTCTTTCTAAAAGCAGAGTTAACCGGCAAATGCTCTTTAGTATAATTACGCCGTTGTGTGTTGTAGTTGGATTTGAGCTATTGAGTTGAGCACTACTTTATTGCAACTTCTGTGATCATGTGGCATAAGGGCAAATGTCTTTAGTTGCGTATCATACTATTGTTTAATTTTTTATTTTGTTTTTTATTAATCACTATTTTGAAGAGATGCTGCAACAAATCGTTTAAACTAGACACCATTACAGCACTAATGTTATTTTGAAGTGAGGGCAGCCTTTCCAAATTTTTTATCACTTGAAACAACTTTTCCACTTTATCATTAGCACGTTTTTTGGTACTCTTAAATTTTTTAGTTTTTTTTTGTTTCATAACTAGGCGTCCCCGAAGAATATCAATAGTTTTCTTAATTTATTTTTCTTTCTCAGAGAATTGTCTATAGCAGAAACGTTTGCAGTAGAGCTACTAGGGTTATATCTCTGTAGACATATAACGATGCTTTGCGTTTCGGCTTCAATACAACCAACATAATATATACACTAATATAATTAGTGTATGTATTATGTACTTATCTATAACAAACATTAATAAAATGAGGTGTTAACTACCCTCTTATCTATATATAGGGAGAATATAGAGAGCCTGTATAATTATAAGCTGTAAGGCATTTTATATTAGTCTTCAGGGGGTCAAAACAGCTTTGTAGCTTTCTTTCTTTGAAGCTGACAGTAGGCGACCATGTAATGCAGTAGCCGTTTCGGTCAAGTGATCCTGTAAGGTACTTTGTTACTTTCGGTTTAAAAAATAAAGATCACAAAGATGATGACAACAATTTGTACACATTTGAACATGCGCAAACGAAAATTACATATGTCCAATCCAATATTTATTTAAGAAACTACGCACCCGCATAAATAATGTGGGTATCGAACCAGTACGCTGCTTTACTCTTTGTGTACTTCTATGAGAAAAACAGTTTTGTTCAAAGTGCTTGCTACATATAGTTGTATATTTTTTTCGGAACCCAGTCTTCTTTATTTATCATTTCTAACTATTTTTGTTTAACCTCAATATTTTCTGGAAATCTGAAACATTAATAATGTTTAGCTTATCTCACTAAAGAATTTACTATAATGCTAAAAATAAAATATTGAAAATAAAAAATAAGTCAAAAGAGACTGCATCCAAAGATATGCCTTTGCCTGTTTAAAGTATTATCGATGATATCGATAGTGGCAATCTCGACAAAAATTAAACTAGAAATAGCGGGAATTCACTATCGTAATAAAACGCAATATTTTTCCCTATACATTTGTGTGTGTAACATTTGTACCAGTTCTAAAGTATTGCATTTAGAGTGCTAAACATTTTAATTGTATTTACGTGTGAAATGTTTAATTTTGTGGATTTTATTATCTCGATGAACTGCATTCAGGTACTGCACACGTCATCATATTTAATCTCACTTAGTCAGACTTAATACGCATTTGTAACTTGATTGCAATGTTTTGTTTGTTGAGTTTACTTAACCCATTTTGTGAGAGATATTTCAAAAAATAAGCTGCAATAGTAATAAACCAGAAAGATTTTGCTTATTACGATTCCAGCTTGCAATTGGATCAAAGAGAATTTCTATAAATGAAGAAACTGTGTGTTACACTCGGACCAATAAAGTAGGAAATACAGAGCGCGGCGTACATTTTAAATGACGCAAATTTAAGCCAAGGCCATTTTGTGAGAAACCCATTTACGTACCTCAAGAAACACATTTAAAATCAATTGTAACCAACATTCACTGTCAATACAGTAACTTAAAACAAAACTCGGAAACTTTGCAGATGTCAGAAACTTAAAAATTTAAAACGAGTCAGCAGCACGTGTCCAGTAAGTACTAACAATCAGGCGATTTTAAACTCAATTTTCCCCTTAATTTAAAAATCACGAAATTAGAAGCACACATTCTACCTGGTAAGTAGTTGCCTTGCTCCATACACCTTTATCAATCTTCGAAACACAGCACTATTATATTGCTATTCCATGCTGGTATTATATGCAAACTTAATCCCTTCCCGTGTGACTAATTTGTGTTGCAGCTACATTGCACTGCAGTGTAGGTTTTCAATGTATATTCTAAACTCAGTCAATTTATTGTCTTTCGTTAGATCGTTTTTTATCAGTTCTACATGCGACTGATCTGTAGTGTGACTGTGTAACTCTATTGGGTATTGTTGCAGGCAGGAATTACTTCGTTAATAATATAAGGCTGTCCTTGCCGCGAAAACATGGTAGGCGTGGCTATTTAAGTGCTTTCACCATGCATAATCGCGAAGTGTGCAGTCTCCGTAATCATTTCCTGGCGAAATCGGATCATACACATTAAAGGTACGTCATTTCGTGTGATAAAGGGCTAACTCCTGTACAGTTAGCCAACGAGCAACGCCAAGACCCAGCAGTACAGTGCATTTCCGAACAGGAGATCGTATGGAAGGAGAAAGACCTTCACGGGAGGTTCTACAAAGCTCTTCATAAGCCTTTTGTAGACACGGTTGCCTCCCTCCACTGGCTACGCTTTGGACCTCTTCAGCGAAACCGAGGGTTTTGTCTGTGCAATACAGACAAAACCCTCGAAAAATTCTGAACTTAACCAAGCAGTTATGAAACATTTTTATAGCATTCAAAATACAGACAGAAAATATGGTTTTTAAATAATATTGTATTTACTCTTCAACATAAATACACAAAAGGTTTAAAAAGAAAGGTTCTCGAATGGCAATCTTCTACCGGTAAGAGAAGTGTAGAGTAAATCTCTACTAGATGGACTAATGACCCGCTAGGTTATGGAAGAAGTTGCTTAGGAGGAGAAGGAGGTGTCTTAGGACTGTATTGCATTCCTTGTGGAGGCCTATGTTCAGCAGTGGACTTGTAAAGGGCTGTAATGTTGATGATGATACGTACATAAACTCTCACGCCTCTTACCCAGCAGATAGCACAGACAGATAGACAGACTTCTATTTGGCACGATCTTGATACACCTCTCTCACGACATTCCCACCTATATATCTACGAATACATTCCCATCAGTTAAGGGTACTCTTAAGCTATAAAAACTAAAAACTTAAAGTTACATTTTGCAGATCTGCTTTCAGTACCAAAGCAAGTTTGGATTGAATGCAAATATTATGTCAATCGATGCGCATAAATTTCAAAAGTAAATTTGATATCTAACTGGTGCAGGGCTTCATCATGAAAGCTTTTCCCTTTTGGAATACGAAATGTTTGGTACGAATTTATTAAATATATATATATATATATATATATATATATATATATATATATATATATATATATATATGTCAATGGTGGTTAATATGAGGCGGAGTAATTTTTGGTACATAACTCAATTGCAATCAACAACAGAGTATCAGTTCTGAAATATAGTTTATATCGTCACTGTCAGTTATGTAAAAATGAATTGCTTATATCTAATTCAAGAAAATAAAAAATATAAAACAGCTAATTTTCAAATAATTTACAAGGAGCTCCAATAATTATAGTTTATAAAATTACTTGTACTAGAGTTACTTAAAATAGTGTGGCCGTAAAAAGGAAAAAGGGGAGATTTCCCGCCGGGCAAGGTGTTCCGCCCGGGGAGCCGCCAACACTCCATGTGATAAGTTCGGAGATGTTCTATATATACTGTTTATGATTCGGAATTTTGATAGCGCTTCGGTGTATTTCGCTTGTGGTGCGACGACATCGCCGCCACAATAGCATCTTTATTCCTTCAATATACTTTAATATATGAGTAAATATTATTTATATTGTTGTGCGCCAGAACTAATGCAGAAGTGGGATCAAATCATGCCAATTTTACCTAAGAACGACACGGAGAGTTCCGTACCCAAAGTCAACGAACAGCAGGAGACGGATCAGAGACGATTTGGTGACGCAACGTTGCAGAAGTCGGAGGGCCAGCTGCCGACCACGGAGGCCGGCCAATCAGCAGCTCATGCATGTGCTGCGTGCATGCGTGACGTGCGGGCGTGATATAGGGATATAATTTTTTTCATCATGTCATACCAGGTACTAAAATGTTTCTTATTCTTAATGAAATCAGAGAAATAAAAAGTCAGTTAACTTGCACATATTTAAATGTGTGTGAGGAACAAACAACTCCGACTAACGACTGCTTAATCTTCAAAAAACTTGCCACACATAACTCCTGTGTTTATTATTTCCCGGTAATGTGGACGTCTGCCAATACGCATTGCGATTGCGCGGTTTTTTTTATAGAAGAAGGGGCAAACGAGCATGCGGCTCACCTGATGTTAAGTGACTACCGCCGCCCATGATCAACCGCAACACCAGGAGAATTGCGGGTGCGTTGCCAGCCCTTTAGAAAGGAGTAAGCTCTTTTCTTGAATGAGGACCTTCAGTGAGTTCCCAGGTCGTATCGGTCCGGAAAAATCGCCGGTGGTAAACTATTCCACAGAGAGGTTGTACGTGGAAGAAAACTCCTTTTGAAACGTACAGTGGTGGACCGCCAAGCATCCAGATGGTGTGGATGGTATCGGGACGTTTGACGTGTAGTGCGTTAACGAAATTTGGCGGCTGGGATTAATCCGAACAATTCCTCAGAGCACTCCCCGTGATAGATGCGATAAAATACGCAAAGAGATGCAACATCTCTTCGCAGCGCCAGTGAATCGAGCCGATCGGAAAGCACTCGGTCGTCGACGATTCGAGCCGCTCTGCGCTGGATGCGGTCAAGTGGAAGAAGCTGGTACTGGGGAGCCCCAGCCCAGAGATGGGAACAGTATTCCATGTGCGGCCGAACCTGCGCCTTGTAAAGTTGCAGGCGGTGTGCCGGCATGAAATACTGTCCCGCTCTGCTGAGCACGCCAAGCTTTTTAGAGGCCAATTTGGCCTTCCCTTCCAAGTGACCACGAAACTGCACGTTACTCGATATGTCGACGCCGAGGATTCCGATACTGGCTGAGGCAACAAGGGGGAGTGCCTTGAAACTGAGGGGATACGACAAAGGGGTTCTTTTTTAGCGGTTAACGCGCAAACTTGTGTCTTCTGGGGGTTAAACTGGACTAGATTTAGTCGCCCCCAATCCGAGACTCTGTCCAGCAGAGACTCGACTTCAGACAAAAGTTTGTCCCGGCACTCGGAGACGTTTTCCCGAGAAATATTGGCTCGGCCGGTGTAAAGAACATCACCAGTGCTGTCATCTGCATAGCAATGAATGTTACGGGTATACAACATGTCATTGATATGCAGAAGAAACAGCGTTGGCGATAGCACGCAGTCCTGTGGAACACCAGCATTAATAGGCTTGCAATCGGAGCTTGCACCGTCTACAACGACCTTGATGCTTCGATCTGCAAGAAAGCTGGTGATCCAATCGCACAATTTCTCGGGAAGCCCACAGGAAGGGAGCTTCGAAAGAAGCGCTTTGTGCCAAACCCGATCGAAGGCCTTCGCAATGTCCAAACTAACGGTCAATGCCTCCCCCTTGAACTCTACTGCCTCCGCCCATCTGTGAGTTAGGTAGACCAGAAGATCACCAGCTGACCGACCACGGCGAAAACCGTATTGGCGGTCACTAATCAGCTGGTGATCTTCAAGGTACCTCATGAGCTGGCAGTTTACAATGGACTCCAATGTTTTGGAGAACAAGGAGGTGATGGCGATTGGCCGGTAGTTGGACGGGTCCGAGCGGTCGCCTTTTTTAGGGATCGGGTGGACGTAAGCCGTCTTCCATGATTTTGGGACTACGCCTAGGGAGTAGGAGTACCGGCAAAGACGCGTTAAAACCGGTGCCAACTCTGGAGCACACGTCCTCAGCACAATTGGGGGGATTCCGTCAGGCCCACTCGACTTGTGGAGGTCCAGGGAGAGGAGTGCTTTGCGAACCGAGCGCTGTGTGAAGTGCACCGCGGGATGGTCGGCGGAGTACTCCCCCCGTCATCGACAGTCGAGTTAGACGCAAAGAAAGAGCCTAGAAGATCGGCTTTCTCCTTTGCGGTATGGGACAGTGAGTCGTCCTCCCTGTGCAGAGATGGAAGAGATGACTGACAGAAATTCCTCTGTAAAGCCCTGGCGAGAGACCAGGATGCACGGGTTCCAGAAGGAAAGCGAACTAGTTTATCGAAAAATTCTGCCTATGTGCTCTGACTTTGCCTTGGCAATGACTCTTTTGAAGGACCTAGAGGGGTAACTATACTTCTTTTTTAGAGCGCTGGTGTTTACATCCCGGGACGCTGATGCATCAGTCCAGGCTTGGTAGCACTCCTGCTTATAGCATGATACTATTTTACAGGAGCGACCAAACCATGGCTGAGACTTGCCTCCAATGGGCACCACAGAGGAAGGAATAAAAAGTTCCATACCCTGAAGTACCACATCAGCAACAGCCTCCGCAACAACGTTGGGATCATCCGGCGAGAAGCAAACCCGCCCCCAAGGGGAGGATGCAAAGAAAGACCGCATCCCATCCCAATCGGCTGACCTATAGTGCCAAACACGGCGGCAGCCTGCAGAATGCAACCGCGATTTCAGCGTGAGTGGCACCACACTCCGGACCAGACATTGGTCCGAGGAGCCTAAAGGGGCGTCGACGGAAATCTGATATCCGTCCGGGTGAGAGTTCAGCAGAAGGTCCAACAGGGAAGATGCATGATCCTCCACATCTGGAATCCGCGTAGGCGAAGTAACCAGTTGTGTCAGTCCATATGCCAAGGCAAAATCATGAACAGATCTCCCCCGCATGATCGGTTAAACGTGAACCAAGCCATTTGGCGTGATGGGCGTTAAAGTCGCCGAGGATCACGATCTCTGCGGAGGGGATCTGCCGTAGCAACGAATCTGCAGCCATTTGGACGTGGTCGAATAGTCGGTCTGTTTCGGCATTACCGCTATGGGACCTATAGAGGCACCCGTAGACGCGCGGATGGTCGTCGCTGTCAACGCGTAGCCAAATGATGGACAGGTCCGAACCTTCAAGTCTGCCGAGGCGTCGAGAGCAGATGTCCTCTCTGACGTAAACGCAAACTCCAGCCCGAGGCACAAAGGAGTGTTCCAGTTTTTACCCCGGGTAGGAGAGATACGAGACATCAGCCGGAGAGGACACCTGCGTCTCGGTCAGAAAGAGCAGAGCCGGCCTTGCAGTCTCGAGAAGGTAGTGGACGGCGTTTAGGTTAGAGTGAAGTCCCCTGATATTGCAGAAATTCACGGACAGCGTGGCAGGGGTCGCCTTGGTCTTGTTGCTCCGTTTGCCCCGAGCAGTTGTAGTCTTGAGCGGAATTTTGCCCCCCCCCAGAATACGCGGGGCAGCCTGAGCACCCACGCTCAGAAGTGGAGGAACATGGTCGTGGATGCTCATCGAGGGATTCTCCAGGGGTGCTGGTACCCTCCTGAGGTAGTCGATCATTATTTAATTCCGCTACCGTGTTGATGGGGGGGGGAGGATTTGGGCCTCCGGCCACCTGCACTCACCAGACGAAACGCGGAAGCAGAGCTTCCAATTCACGCCGGTATTCTGTGAGTTCGTGGTACCACCCCGGTTTGAGCCGGCCCATACGTGCAACAGCAAAGCTGCCGCGTGTCTCTACCACTGTTTGCAGTGAACTTTACCTGCTCTAAAAACCCGCACAAAAATAATAGGAGGCCTATGTCCCACAATGAACGCAAAGGCGAAATGTAAGCGTTTGAATCTCTTTCGCCAACCTCACACTGTTTACTGATAAGTAAGTTACTACGATATGAAGTTAATACTAAGTAAAATCATAAAAAAGCTATTCAAAAAACCAGCGTCGGCTTTAGAGATTTTATTATGCTAAGTTTAAAATGAGCTGTTCACACAGCTAACGCAAATTTAGCCTTATTTAATGTATCTATAGTACATGATCTTTGTAGATTGAGCATACTAATAGTCTCCAAAGGCAAACAATTAGCTTTATCGCTGATTTGCACTTCCACGAGGCAGAATAATCGTTTGTATGCTGCTGTGAATTGTCTGACTGTAGGATTGTTGTTAAATCCTCCTCTAGAACGTACTGCACTAAAAAAGTTTTTACATGATCTTAAGAGAGTTTCTAGGTCGGAAGAAACTTTAACTTTCCTGACTCTATCAAATCGACATAAAGCCACGTTAAAGCTATTATAATCGCCAAAAAAACAATGAAACCAAGTTTTCTTCGACTTTCTATCAAGGCTTTGGTGTTTTATTTTAAATTTTTAATATACTCACAGACTTCGTCACATTCAGATACAACATTTTCAACATTATTTGCACTTAAGGCCTTCTTAAATCCGTAGCTGAGTAAATTTCTGGAGTTGAAAATGTCAAATATGCTGTTTATATACTTTATGAAACCTGCTCTCGCTTGGCAATTTTCAAACATAGGTAATTTTAATACGTCTTTGCAGATTTACGCTGGTTGCAACAGAGCTACATAACAGTTGCGCTACTAACCGTACATTCATATTGTGATTTATAAAATTTACATGTTTTTTAGTTAGCTTTTTTGCCAAATGCAAACCGACATCATGTTGAAGTTGGCAGAGATTTTCCAGAAATTCGTATTTAATAATATCATTGTGATGATAAAAAAATTTTGCATTCAAATCCAAAAGCATTTCTTACCAACTTATGTAAATGACACGCATCTAATATTACGTAATATTTTTGTTCTGTATATTAATAGTACGGTCCAAATGGAGAAGTGCTCAAATTAGCTCTTAGTATTTGTGCCATATTTATATTAGATGTTATGCCACAAAAAGCGACAAAAGCAACTTTTACAAAATCTGATAATAAAGCAATACTATGTTTTAGAAGTGTTGCTTTCTATAAAGCAGTAAATCTTCTCCAAAAAAATTAAACGATTGGGATTTTTCAAAAAGAAGTAATTGCCACTGTCATGATTACTAATACCTCTTTTTGCCTTATCTATTTGATCTCCATGAATATTACCCACATCAACATAGCCATGATGATTATGACCATCAAACTCTATGTGCTCGCGGATAGAAATTTCGTCGAACGTAAGGGCGATGACCGAATCTTTTTTCTTTGCTTACGGTCTTTATGGTTTCTACGACTGCCTTAGTGATGCCGAGTTTACAGCCTACATTTTCGTAGTACCAGACTCGTAGTGTTCGAGTATATGAGGAGAGGTCAAACAGTTTGTTTTCATGTAATTGTAAGCTCTAGGGCTATAAAAGTGTACAGTAAGGGGAAATGTCTTTAGTTGCGTATCATACTCGTGTTTAGTTTTTTTATTTTGGTTTTTCTCTGTCTCTCTGTGGTCTGAACTAGACGCCATTACAGCACTAATGTTATTTTGAAGTAAGGGAAGCCATTCTAGATTTTTTTATCACTTGCGATAACTTTTCCAATTTTTCATTAGCCCGTTTTTTGTACTCTTATATTTTTCAGTTCCTTTGTTTCATAGCTAGGCTTCTCCGAATTATTTCAATAGCTTTCTTCATTTTTTTTTTCTCAGGGAATTGTCTATATCAGAAACGTTAACAGTAGAGCTACTGCTAGATGCTCTGCGTTTCGGATTCAATACAACCGACTAAAATTTTATTTAGTGTATATATTATGTTCATATCTGTGACAAAAATAATTAAAATGAGGTTATAACTACCCTTTTATCTATTTCTGCCGCTAAGCAGCAGTGCTTTCATCAGCGCATACCGGCCTGTTGAGTATAGAGAGCCTGTATAATTATAAGCTGTAAGGCATTTTATCTTAGTCTTCAGGGGGTCAAAACACCTTTGTAGCTTTCTTTCTTTGAAGCTGACTGTAGGTGACCATGTACTGCAGTAGCCGTTTCCATCAAGTGATCCTGTAAGTTCCTTTGGTACTTTCGTTTAAAAAAATATAGATTACAAAGATGACGACAACAAATTATACACATTTGAACATGCGCAGATGGAAATAACGTATGTATAATCATATTTAATTAAGAAACTAAGCACCGGCATAAATAATGTGTGTCTTGTACCAGAACACAGCTTTACTCTTTGTGTACTTCTATGAGAAAAACAGTTGTTCAAAGTGCTTGCTACATATAGTTGTATATTTTTTGGAAACCCAGTCTTCTCTATTTATCATCAGAAATCTGAAACTTTAATATAGTTTAATTTATCTCACTAAAGTGTTTACTATAATGCCAAAAATATAATATTGAAAATTTAAAAAAAAATCAAGTTTAAAGAGACTGCATCCTAAGATACGCCTTTGCCTGTAATGAATATATTATCGATAAGATGACATCGATAGTGGAAATCTCTTTAAAAATTAAACCAAAAATAGCGGGAATTCACGTATTTGTTAAAACATTTAATAAATTTCTTACGCATTTAGAGTATTATCGTAATAAAACGCGTTATTTTTCCCTCTACATTTGTGTGTGTAACATTTGTACCAGTTCTAAAATATTGCATTTAGAAAGCCAAACATTTTAATTGTACTTATGTGTGAAATGTATAATTTTTTGGATTTTCTTATTTAATCGTATTTAATCTCACCCTTTAATTTTTTTTAATATCTTGAATGACGTCAACCCGATATAGGTCTATAGCGTGTATGTGTATGATTTAGCCATTTCGTTCTAACATAAGTTATGCTATGCTCTTTCTCTTTTACATTGCCAATCTAATTTAATTATATACTAAATCTATGGTTTGAACGAACTACGCAATAAAGGGTAGTTATTTCTTTTATTGATATGTTCTTAAATAAGGTAACTTAGTAAGGATTTCGCTCCTATTAGTAACTTAGTGAGTTATGGAGAGAACTGTCCTCGGAGTTTGCCTTTGTGATAGTATCTGAAACTAGTATAGTGACAGTAGGGCAAGGGCAATTGCCAAAGCCCAGCAAATCTGTATGCTGGACTGACAATGAGCCGGCCATGTAGCTCAAAGAAGCAGTTGATGGAGAAGAAAGAATTTCAAGTAGCAATGCAGTGGTTGACGACCCTCTACGATATGGAGCGATGATCTGATGACATAAGTAGGGACTTATTTAATTCAGGTGCTCATGACTGCGTTTTTTGATCTATGGAAGATACTTATAAGTAGCAATGGAGGCGCGAGTAGGTGGTGACGCTTTATATACGTAAGTTGTATGAACAGTCGTCCACATCAAAAATACTTATAAAATTTCTTTACACTGCGCCACCGAGCCGTAGGTAATAGAACTTACTTTAGCCTGACTTAATCCGCATTTGTAACTTGATTGCAATGTTTTGTTTGTTTAGTTTACTTAACTCATTTTGTTAGAGATATTTAAAAAAAACAAGCTGCAATAGTAATAAACCAGAAATATTTTTTGATTGGATTAAAGAGAATTTCTATACTTAAATGAAGAAAATGCGAGAAGAAGCGCGGCGTACATTTTAAGTGATGCAAAATTAAGCCAAGGCCTTGATTAACTTATCGTCAGAACACCCATTTACGTATCTCACGTTAACATATGCATGTAAAATCAGTTACAACCAACATTTACTGCCAATATCGCTAGCTAACTTAAAATGTCATACAAACAGATAAAAAACTCGGAAGCTCGTGTAAATGTTAGAAACTTAATAATTTAAAACGAGTCAACAGCACGTGTCCAGTAAATAATAACAAGCAGGCGATTGTAAATTCAATTTTCCCGTTAGTTTAAAAATCACGAAATTAGAATCACACAGTCTGCATGGTAAGTAGATGCCTTGGTCCATATACCTATATCTATCTTCGAAACACAGCACTATAGTATTGCTATTTCACGCTGGTATTATTGCAAACTTGATCCCTTCCCGAGCGACTAAATTGTGTTGCAGCTACATTGCACTGCAGTGTAGCTTTTCAATGTGCATCCTAAACTCAGTCAATTTATTGTCTTTCGTTAGATCGTTTTTTTATCAGTTCTACATGCGACTGATTTGTAGTGTGACTGTGTAACTCTATTGGGAATTGTTGCAGGTAGGAATTGCTTCGTTAATAATATTAGGCTGTTCCTGCTGCGAAAACGTGGCGTGGCTTTTTAAGTGCTCTCACCCTGCATCATCGCGAAGTGTGCAGCCTCTGTAATTATTTCCTGGCAGAATCGGACGATCCATATTACAGGTACGTCATTTCGTGTGATAAAGGGCTAACTCCTCTACAGTTAACCAACGAGCAGTGCCAAGACCCAGCAGTACAGTGCATTTCCGGCCAGGAGACCATATGGAAGGAGCAAAACTTTCACGGGAAGTTCTACAAAGCTCTTCATTAGCCTTTTATAGACACGGTAACCTCCCTCCACTAGCTATGCTTTGGTGACCTCTACGGCATAACCGAGGGTTTTGTCTGTACAATATAGACAAAACCCTCAAAAATATTCTGAACTTAACCAAGCAGATACGAAACGTTTTTGTAGCATTCAAAATACAGACAGAATATGTGGTTTTTCAATTATATTGTGTTTACAACATGAATAAATAAAAGGTTAAAAAAGAAAGGTTCTCGAATGGAAATCTCCCACCGGTAAAAGAAGTGTAGAGTAAACCTCTACTAAATGGAGTAATGATATCCTAGGATATGGAGGAAGTCGCTTGGGAGGAGAAGGAGGGGTTTCAGGACTGTGCTTTGTTGTATTCCTTGTATGTTATCTATGTATGTCATTACTATGTATATCATTACAGCCCTTAACAAGTCCACTGCTATGTTCAGCAGTGGAATTGTGAAGGGCTGTAATGATGATGATGATGATGATACGTACATATACTCTCACGCATCTTACCCAGCAGATACCATGACGGACTTCCATTTGACACCATCCAGATACACTTCTCTCACTACATTCCCACTTTTATATCTACGAATACATGCCCGTCGGTTAAGGGTATTCTTATGCTATAAAAACTCAAAAATTAGACTTTACTTACACTTAATTTTTACAGAACCGCTTTCAGTACTAAAGCAAGTTTGGATTAAATGCAAATATTATGTCAATCGATGCGCATAAATTTCAAATGTAAAGTTGATATCTAACTGTTGCAGGGCTTCATCGTGAAATTTATTGCTTTTTGGTACTCGTATTTCAAATGTTTGGTACGAATAACTACTGTACCATCCGTCTTTATTAAATATATATGTCAATGGTTGTTAATATAAAGCGGGGTAATTTTGGTACATAACTCAAATGCAATCAAAAACAGAGTATCAGTTCTGAAATATAGTTTATATTGTCACTGTCAGTTGTGTAAGAACAAATTGCTTATATCAAATTCAAGAAAATAAAAAATAGAAAACAGTTAAATATCAATCAAGTTACAAGGAGCTCCACTAACTGTAAACTGTAGTTTATAAAAGTACTTGTACTAAAGTAGCTTAAAATAGCATCTTTATTCCCTCAATACACTTTAACATTATGAGTAAATATTATTTACATTGTTTTGCGCCAGAATTCATGCAGAAGTGACAGGGAGAGTTCTGTACCCAAAGTCAACGCAGCAGCAGGAGACGGATCAGAGATGATTTGCTGATGCAACGCCGACGACGGCGGAGGGCCAGCTGCCGCCTACGGAGGCCTACCCGTCAGCAGCTCTTGCATCTGCTGTACATGACTTTGCTCTGAGGCGAGGTACCTTAGGCGATACGATGATGATGCTGCAAGAACAGGCCTGCTGACAGGAGGAACAGGCCCGCCGACAGGAGGAACTGGCCCGTCGGCTGGAAAAGCAGCCGCAGCGCGGTAAGGAAGAGCACATGCTCCTTATGAAAGACCTTCACGCTGGTTTTGGGAAAGAGATAAGGGAGGTGAAGGATAGGGTTGCTCAACATAACAAACACCTGTCGGAAACTGAAAACCGAGTTTACCAAGTGAAATACTGGACAATCTTACACTTGGGAATGAAATTACAGCTCTCGTGGTAGCTACAACACCTTCACTGCGTGGATTCAAAGTGGGTATGAGGTGAGAGAGAGAAACTAAAATGTTACATGGGAGGGAGCAGTTTCCGAATAAAAAAATAGAGAATGAAAAACGACAAGCAAGGCAACTATATAAGTATTTTGCAATCTGTAGGTAAGACTATCATCGGAAGTGGTCTTTGAATAATTTACAAATCGAGAAATTCTCAACCTCTCTTGGGTTAAAAACAATAGAAAAATAAAGATTCAACGTGAACAAAAGCGCAGGCACAGCTAGGCTACATTTATAAATAAGATCGTTAATCAATGTATACACAAACACATGCGCACAAAGTAAAGATTTCTTAACTTCACTTCTCCTACATACAAACCAACAGTTGTCGTGCTCTCAAGTAAGTTGTGTTACCATTCGCCAATTCAATAACAAAGTCTTTAGATGTACGTTAGTTTTGGCTTAAGCAAACTTTAACTTTGCAACGGTCAGCTATTTATTCTACGTACAGGAAGGAAAACTATATTTAAAGTAGCAGCTTTGTAATAAAATGCTTGGAGTTCCTCACAACTTGTAATTATGCAAGCTCTTCTTAACTGTGCATGCAGTGCTGCCTGACAGCTCGCTATTGGATTAGCAAAGCACTCGGCCGCTCTGCTGTGACTAGCCGCGGGTTCAAATCCAGATGGAACAACTTTTTTTTAAATATAATGCATAGAATAGAAGTGACAAATGAGCTCACAGTCCGGTCTCCAATTCACGACACTTACCATACGATATACAGTATCATTAAAAAACTATTTGATGGGCGTGTTCTGACATACTGATGCCACAATTACATGCTTTTTTATAGTATAAGGGTGACAAATGAGCAGACAGTCCACCTGATGTCAAGTGGAATCTGTAGCTCATAGACATCTAAATTTATCTTCAATTAAATTCAAAATGTGGATGCGTTGCCAGCCCTGAGGATCTAGATAGAATGCCTCATTCCCAGTAAAAAGGGTCTCCGATTCTCTATACTCACTTGGTGTGCTCACTGATCGCCAATCTTCGTTACCAAGGTAAGCCTATTATATTCTTAGAGGAACAGAAAGTAGAGAGATCTTTTCTCATCTTCAATCAATTTCTTACTCTTCTTACCTTAAACATATTTGATTTGTGTTGAACATAGAGAGGGACATTTAAAATGTTACAATTACAAATGGAGAGAATGTGGAGCCGTGGGTCAGCGTAAAAATAATAATCCATCAGCCCATTTCGTCCCGAGGGTGTCGTAAGAAGCGACCATTATTAATACCACAAGTATCGCATAGCTTCCGACAAATGGCGTTATGTGTTGTTTCCTAGTCTTCACCAGGTGTATATTATATGCAGAACGGCGCTGTCCAGCAGTATCAAAGGTGCTTACGTATGGTATTGCAGTCGTCAACCCACCTGCCAAGCGTGACTTTATATTCACCCTGCAGTAGAAGAGCCCCCTGTACAGAAGTGGACTTTAAATAGGTAAGGATTATAAAAATATAGATGCGCCAAGGTTTTAATTCGGCAAAATTTAAGCTCTCCTCTTATTTACTTACTAAAATGTAATAAGCTGTTATCTCCAATAACTCTTGTGTAATTTCAACTAGTTTTGGGATAATTAAACAATATATGCTTATATCTGTAACTTTCACTACGTGGAATTAAAAACATTCAACAACACCTTAAACACATTAAATTGGATTAAGTATTTCAAAATTAATGACGATATTGAAATCGAATTAAATGGGTAAGTTGAAAGATAAGTTAGCACAAAGAGATATTAACAAGATTTCGTTCATATATTCCGGAGAAACTTCATTTCCTAATGTAGTATGTTTTAAATAATCCAAGCAATGTAATTTAATATTTATGTGCGTCAGAATAAACACAATTGTGCAATAATTTAACGAAAATTAAAGAGTACTGGCTATACATCAAGGTCGTTGTGCTCAATTCGAATTTAATTGCACTTTGGTAGCTTGAATTCGATTACAACTACTGGCAGGTCCCAAACAAAATAATAAGATATGATGTCAAACTGAATCCAAACTAAAGCAACGTAAAGAAAAGAACTCCCTTAGCTCCATCACCATAGTACCTTTTATTTGGGGCATTATATTTTTATTTATATTTTAATATATTTACATTATTATTATAAATCTGTATGCATGAACAAAGAAATTAGTTTTCAACTTTTATTAATCACTAGCAGTTACAATTGGATTTCATGAGTGTCAGTTTTTATTAATTATTTACCTAATTTTCGGAACTCTTTTTCTTTTTCTAAAATAAAAGTAGCCAGTGATCTGCCAGTGAAAATTCTGACAAAATCGGTACAGTCATATCGGAGATCAGCCGGAACAAATCGACAGACAGACGAAACTTGTTTTTCTTATACGTACCGTATAATCCTTCATATGCATTAAGTAGCAGTATTATTTTGACATTACAAACAGACACTTCAATTCATTTATTTGTACAGATATCAGACATGTTCAACAAAATATGATGTTTACATGAGTGCTCTTTCTGCAGTATACATTATTATTTATGAATCTTATTTAAACAACAGAATAACAAAAATTTATCTGGCGAAAGGTGTTTATCTATTTCGCTTTTATTTTAAATAACCCAACGATCATTTAATTATTGGCGCTTCTCTAATAGCTTGCTAGCCTGCATTAGAGAGTTTAATAAATCTCACTCATGTGAAGATAATGTGTTGACAAAAAGCCTCCATGTAATTTGGCTAACGGGAACTAATGACGTTGAACATAATATATATAGCGGTTCGTGTCAGAGTGGTTTCATTAATAGTTATCAACCTTAATTACCTTAAGAATATATTTTGTTTCTACATAGAAAAAAAATCTAACTTAATTGCCTATAAATAATCTATACGAATATTAAATATAATATAATTAAAGTAGGTATGCTCACCGATAGCTAAGTTTGTTGTTTTATGAGTCTGTAGATATCCTAAAAAGCGGCTGAATCTGGAGAGCTGTAACTCGTGTTAACTTAAAAATTTATAATATATGGTGAACGTTACGAAGTATTCTTACAGAGGTTAAATCGAACTGCTAGGCAGGTTTTTTTGTTTATTTTTATTATCTTTACTATTATAAATATTATAATTATTCATCACAATTTTTTCGCGGTCCAATTTTATAGAAAGAACGTCAATACAATTACAGGCTATGACGCTTTACATCTTCAGAGGTGACAAAGCATTTGTAGCTTTATATTACGAAGGGAGTGTCCATTGACTATAGTAGCCACTTACCATCAGGTGGACTGTAATTTCGTTAGTCAGTTTTATAAAGAAGAAACCTTTTACATAGATTTTAACTTCAAATATAAACAAATAAAAAGCTTTGACGTTTATTTCAAACATTTTAGTACGTGAAAAGTTGTGAATGGCCTAGAAAAGATATAAATTTTGTCATCTCGTGTTCTTATCTATGTGCAGCAAAAATTGTTGCGATATTAGTGTAAAAATATTTACTTTAAAAAGCAATTTAAAAATTATAGTTTTAAATTGGTTTTTAAGTAAATGTTTTACACTAATTTCTTAAAATTGTGATCATGGTTTCTTGCATCTTCTTTTTCATCTTTCCGTAAAAAAACTCACAGTTATTTGCTGATTTTTTTTGTTGTAAAAAGTAGTAACTGAAGTCTCCTATAAGTAAAAAAGAATACCTGTGTCAGGAGACACCACTCTTCCCAATAATATTAAACATTACCTATTATATTATATGATAAAGCTGTACTTTTAGTTAACATTCTTAACTTTTTTTCTTATTCTTTACTTCTCTTCCTACAGGATCCAGTGGTTATGTTTGTGATGTAATTAGTGACTGCCTTACCCTACTATTTCTACTTACGGCCACAGAACCAACAGTGCATATTCCGCTCAATCGGATATTTCGAAAAAATGCCAATTATAAGAAAATTCCAATTTCCACGCTCCACTGAGCTTGCAATCATGTCATTGCTTACATTGTCATTAAATTTATTTGTTTGAAATTACTTTACTCGTACTAACGTGAATGTGAAATATGGTCATAATTTTTTTTTGGTTTAATATGTTAGACTTATTTACACATTATGAGTCCTATGACCGCGCATTGGTTATGAGATGTGATGATCCTAATAATAATTTTATTTTACAATAAGGTTATTTAATTCTAATATTGTTATCTTCAAGTCATCGGTCATCTAAAATTTGGTGAAAATTACATTAGAAATTAAGTTAAATAAATTTACTTTAATTATATACTATTTAAATGTAATTTCTGTGCACCTCTACCACAGCATAAACGGTTTATTGGACAGTCATACAGCAACTGACCACGATTCCAAAAAAATCTGTAATTACCTAGTTAAAAACTAAAAATTACAACGACCTTGAGGCACTCGTAGACCATACCTCGTAAATTGTAAATAGGCAATTTAACCAACACACACACACACACACACACACACACACACACACACACACACACACACACACACACACACACACACACACACACACACACACACACATGCACACACACACACACACACACACACACACACACACACACACATGACACACACACACACACACACACACACACACACACACACACACACACACACACACACACACACACACACACACACGCACGCACAATGTAAATCGTTTAATTTGTAACAATAATGTAATTAAATACTTTCCTAAATAACATGAGAGAAGAGAAGTTATAGATAAGGCCGAGTGGAGACTTCTGACACAGGTTTTCTTTTAAGCTT
>CAJQZP010001536.1:0-24388 GCA_907164705.1 Parnassius apollo
CTGTGATTAAATAAATTTTTTTATAATAAAATAATGTTTTACTTAAAATTTCCAAATAAACTTAAACCTTTCCTTATAAGTCCCAATTTAAATGAAAAGATATTATCTCGGCACGTAGATCTTGAGGTCGATGTTGCAGAAGAGCGTGGGCAGCGACATGGGGGAAGTTAGCCTCGGTGCGCAGCGAGATGTGGTGGTTGCCGGCCTGCAGCCCGTCCAGCGGCAGGATGCGCTGCTATTTAATTAAAAAAAAAAAAAAAATTACTTCCGTTCATTTGCATTTTTATCATGCAATCCTGCTTGCAACAGATCAGAATTACTACATTATTATTATTATTATTAAGAGCCGCATTGGGCGAAAAGTTTAATAAGGACTAAATTTCTCTGAAGTAGACGCAACATCTCCACTTACATCTTAACTCAGAATTTTCTTAATAATTTCTGCTTTTTTTAAATTTTCTACAACTTATCGTACAGATTTTCATTTTACTGCTTGTGACAAGCATACTTGTGAGGCACTACTCCATTCTTAAGTTAAAGCAGACCTCGTTTTATATATAGTCGTTTTTTTCTTGACATGGATATACCATGTAATTTTCAACTTGAAAACAAAAATTGGGTAGATTTGTGGTTGTAGGAACGATATCTTTATATTTTTAGAACTATGTTTATTCAAAATAGTTGTACAGGTACCAACAGGTAACAGGTAGATGTTTTATTACACATTCTTTAAATACGGGTCTCAAGTTTGGTAGACTTGCCTTTGCTATACTAAATCGATCATAATAAAATAAACGAAATTTAGGTGGGTATGCCGTATTAGTTAGATCTATATATATATATAAAAGTTAAAAAAGTAAAGTTACAGCCTATATACGTCCCACTGCTGGGCTCAGGCCTCCCCCTCATTTCTGAGAGGGTTTTGGGCAAGGAAGTGTCCACCGCAGCTGCCCAAATGCGTGTTGACGAACTTCACATGTCTTCGAAATATTTTTTTTCTTATTGCTCAGACATGCAGGTTTCCTCACGATGTTTTCCTTCACCGCCGAGCACGTGGTAAATCAGCACTTAAAATTGCAATTAACAAATTCATTGGTGCCGGCGGGGATCGAACCCGGGTTACTCGCGTTCTGTAATATTTACAGCGAGCGTTAACCACTGAGCTACCACGGCTCTTATATCATCATCATTCTCTAGACCATTTCCCATTATCTGGGGTCGGCGCAGTAAATTTTCTCGTTCCATTCCTCTCTATCAGCCGTCATTTCCATACCTACTCCTTTCATTCTCATATCACTCTTCACACAATCGATCCATCTTTTATTCGGCCTTCCTCTGCCCGTGTGTCCCTCCACATTCATATTCAACACTCGTTTTGTGACATGACTTTCATCCCTCCGCATCACATGCCCAAACCATGCCAATCTGCTTCCGCTCACCTTTTCTACCACTGGCGCTACTTTCAGGCTTCCTCTTATATACTCATTCCTTATCTTATCCATCCTTGTCACACCACACATCCATCCTTCCTTTCCTTCACATATATATGTGAAGTTCGTCAACACGCATTTGGGCAGCGCGGTGGACACTTCCTTGCCCAAAACCCTCTCAGAAATGAGGGGGAGGCCTGAGCCCAGCAGTGGGACGTATATAGGCTGTAACTTTACTTTTTTAACTTTTATATATATATATAGATCTAACTAATACGGCATACCCACCTAAATTTCGTTTATTTTATTATGATCGATTTAGTATAGCAAAGGCAAGTCTACCAAACTTGAGACCCGTATTTAAAGAATGTGTAATATAACATCTACCTGTTACCTGTTGGTACCTGTACAACTATTTTGAATAAACATAGTTCTAAAAATATAAAGATATCGTTCCTACAACCACAAATCTACCCAATTTTTGTTTTCAATTTGAAAATTACATGGTATATCCATGTCAAGAATAAACGACTATATATAAAACGAGGTCTGCTTTAACTTAAGAATGGAGTAGTGCCTCACAAGTATGCTTGTCACAAGCAGTAAAATGAAAATCTGTACGATAAGTTGTAGAAAATTTAAAAAAGCAGAAATTATTAAGAAAATTCTGAGTTAAGATGTAAGTGGAGATGTTGCGTCTACTTCAGAGAAATTTAGTCCTTATTAAACTTTTCGCCCAATGCGGCTCTTAATAATAATAATAATAATGTAGTAATTCTGCTCTGTTGCAAGCAGGATTGCATGATAGAAATGCAAATGAACGGAAGTAAATGAAAACAATTAAATAGCAGCGCATCCTGCCGCTGGACGGGCTGCAGGCCGGCAACCACCACATCTCGTTGCGCACCGAGGCTAACTTCACTATGTCGCTGCCCACGCTCTTCTGCAACGTCGACCTCAAGATCTACGTGCCGAGATAATATCTTTTCATTTAAATTGGGACTTATAAGGAAAGGTTTAAGTTTATTTGGAAATTGTAAGTAAAACATTATTTTATTATAAAAAATTTGTTTAATCACAGACAAACAAAAAAGTATATATAATATTATGAATTATAACTAAGTAGGTACCATTAATGAACCATTTATGTCGCACAAGATAATAACTATTTTTAAAACACATTAAAGGAGACGGTCTATTTCAGGCCCAGTCTATGTAAACTATACCGTAAAAAAGCGAAATATTCAAGGATTTTATTAAAAATAAAATAAGAGAATAAATCAAACTAAATCATCATCATCATCATCATCATTACAGCCCTTCACAAGTCCACTGCTGAACGTAGGCCTCCCCCAAGTAACGCCACAAAGTACGGTCCTGAGCCACCTGCATCCATCAACTTCCTGCATGTCTTACCAGGTCGTCACTCCATCTAGTGGGGGGTCGCCCTACACTACGCCTACCGGTACGAGGCTATCAAACTAAATGACTTGTTAGAAATAAAAATGCAATCCAAATTTTTGATGATTTTACAAGATGGCGCCTTTCAAGTCATACAATTATATGTCAAATGTCGTGTCTGAAAAGTGACTTGAGTCATGAAATAATGTAGGTAGTGTGATATTTTTTATTCCGATCTTGTTTGTGCAGCTGTGAACTCGTCAATGCGTTTATTGTTTCTTTTGGATTTCTTTGGCGATTTGTTTTATTATTTTGATCTTTTATTGCTTGTTTGACTCGGCTTTTGTTTTATGGACTTCATGATTTATGTGAGATTTCGATTTCATTGATATCGGACATCTGTAGAATCACATTTTGAACTTAGAGTAATTCGTATATAGAATTACTCTAAGATATTGATTTCATAAGCGTCACTAACCTCAAGACAGTTGACAGCTAACGTCAAAACGACATCAATTCACCATTAGTGTTGCAGTTTTTGGTAAGAATAAAACCACTGAAATAAAGGCAAATTCGTGGATTTTAATGACCAAAAGTGGTGTAACATATTATTTTAATTTATTTCCCTACTTGTTCAAAATCAGGTCTACGATTCATACAAGTTTGGACCGTCTCCTTTAATGTTAAAAAGTTAAATGATGACAACTTTAATGCATAAACAACTAAATATTATAAATTAACAAAACGTCTTAGTTGTATGAGACAGAAAATGTGTTAAGATAATACTTACTTGTTAAATATCTTAATAAAGATGTTTAAAAACTGTGACCAGTTTTACAGCCCTCTCGGTTCCTAGTTTATTTCGTACATCGGAATCAATAAATCCAAATGTTAAAAACAGTCTTTCAATTTCAGCACTTGAAGCAACAAAAATGTGAAGCTGTGTCACTAAGTCCATTGTTTGGATATTAATTTGGTTTTATTAATGACAGGCACCATTCGAGAGGTCCGACGATTTACTACATGATCTTCATATAAAAAGTTATGAAATGGATCTGTCATTGCCCTATAGTTTATAACATAGGGCATCAACTCTTTGTGATAAGCTTCAATAAAAGTAATTTTCACTCGTGAGGTTTCCACTTCTGTATTTAGGATGTAGCAAGTTGGCAGAAAAATGAGCTTAATACATTGCCATTTCAAACCGGGCACGCTGTCGTATGGCCTCACTCTTAAACTTATTTTTAAGCTCTATCCATGCTTCAGTCTCTTCGCCAATACAGCAGGATATCTTCTGGGAGATGTCAAATGTAACTACAATATTCTACAGTTACAGAGGGCCTGGGCTTGTTGCTTCAGCGCTTCATCTGACAAAAAAAATAAGCAAATGTCCAACATAATATGCCAGTTTTCCAAAAACACTTTTAAATAATCAGCCATTGTGTTCCACTGTACCTGTTGTGGTATAACAATTGCTTTTCCACCAACGTGTTTGTATTTGCCAGATGCTAAGTGATTGTATTTGACGTGAGTGACTTTCTCAGTAATATCTTCTACATTCAAGTTATCGGATAAAAAGTTTAATATGTGTGAAGAACAGCCTTACGTAAGAATATCCTTATGAGACGCTAATTCTTCCTATTAAGCCAAATCTCGTCTCATGCGGCTAATATTTGCTGCGTTATCTGATAATATGCTTCGTACCATGCATTTGAGTCGTATCCCAAGTTAGCGCGACGCATCTTGCGTCTGCGATGAGCGGAAAAATAACAATATCAGACGAACGGCAGGTGAAACGATGGCGCGTCTGGCGTCCACATCAGGTGACCGCGACCACCGGAGGACATAGTACGTGTTCTCGCGTCTTGCGTTTTATTCAAATGCTGTTGATTTTTCTACGATGCAAAACACAAATACGGAAACGTTTATTTACGAAATAATCTCTCAGTATGCAATATGGTCTAGTAAGCATGAAAATTATATGCATAATACAATATTTCTCAAAACATTTGCGGGTATTGACTGACTTTAGTGGGGATTGATAGCAGGAAGAAATCACACGTCATGCAGCCGCCTCAACGTAGCATACTACAGCGGCAAGGCGCAGCGTTTTCACGCCTCCCACCTCCGCAGGTCGCCTCTGCTCCCTGCAGTGGCTCTTACGGGGCCAACGCCTGAAAGTTTCATATTGTTTTATTACCGTAATAGTAATTTTAAACAAGTAGTCAGCTGTATGGTTTTTGGGCGCCTGTGTTTATTGTATCAATTAAATGAGTTAAGTTTGTTAGCACATTTATGACCCAGAAACAGACTATCGAGTCCTGCTTGACGTTGCTCCAACCATCAGTAGACAGATTAACAACTATGTTTTTCAACTCATCTTTTATGCTTTCGTTGGTTGAGTAGTCGTGTCGAGTAGATTGCCAGCAGTTTGTTTTCGGTCTGAAGGTTTGAGCCCTGGACGCAAACTTTTCATTAATTTCAGGAACTTTGGGTGATCTACGTGATTAAAAAGCGCGTTGGTAGCAAAAATATAACGAGATAATTGTAAACCATTTTTTCTTCCTATCCCCTTGACTTTTGGTAATAGTAAACCTTTTCATTAAAACGTTCACGCTCTGGCACTTTTAGATTGAAAAGTAGTAACAGAAACTGATGTGGTAGAAGTATTATCCAGTTCTCGGTTTTTGGACGTGTGTGTCCATTATTTTTACAAGTCCAACAAGTTCTTTCTTACATTTACTGCAAAGCATTCTGTGTGGTATTGTATTGAGGAATCGATATGAATTGTTTCCAAATTGCATACTTTTTTCGTCCCGGAGGTAAGATTTTTATGAGGTGTTCTTATCAGTCACAAAATCAATAATTAAATGAAACGTAAGAAAAGGCTCTCATATATTTTGTTTATTTCTACACTTCATAGGCAATTTTCTGCTGGTAAAGTCCCGCTGGTAATGTCCCTGTATCGTCGAAAGAAAGTAATTAACTGGATTAGTGGGTGGGTATTCCCTTAATTTAAATATAGGGAACTTCCCCTATTAAGAATGAACGTGATGTATGTAACGCGTTCAGTATTGATTACGCAAGATACGCAAAAAATTTATTTATATCGGTTGATCTATTTTTGTAAACGTTTACTAAGTAAGGCGAATTAAAAAATATTCTAGAAATGAATTGATTAGGTCTAATTGATTATAAATTGATGACAATAGTAAAAATTAAAAAAAAAACATGAAAAAGCTCTAGTTTAAAACATTTTGAACTGTTCGTTTTATGAAATTAAAAAAAAAACAGATTTTTACAACCCTGATTTAGGTACGACATGACGAGTAATATCCCTAACAATTATTATACTACTACATAGATAAGTTAACTTACCTTGCTGCCATAGTCGCTATTTTTTAAGAAATATTGAGCTACCATAAAACCATACACTTAAGGTAATTTATTAGATTGAATTTTTTCATAGCCGAATTCCGTAATAAATTGTTATAATTAAACCCCTACTACAACTTTTACAACTTTTTTACATAAAACTGGCGTTTTCGACCATTGCGTACGGAGGTTAGAACTTCTCGTAGAAATAATTTCAGTGTTACTGCGCGTATTGAGCTGAAATAAAATGGAGTACGTAAAAAAAAAAAAATATTTTTACCATCTGTATTATTGTAATTACTTTACGAATTACACATAAAGTAAAAAAAATTGCTTTGTCGGTACAGTATCAATTAATAGCTTATTACTTTAGTTTATCATGTTAGTTCTCCTGTAATCGCGTGCTTCAAGGTGTACGTTACACTGACTGAAACAACATACCCAAAACAGTTTAAAAGCTAAACAAATTAAACACGTTACAACTTTTTAATTGGAATTTGTTTCGTTGGAACAATTATGTTGGTACATTTATCTTGTAGATGTAATTTTAAGCCAGTTCCCAAAATGTTTTAAAGGCAGCCGCTTGAACTCCGATGCTTATAAATTATTCCGTTGCTACACTTAACTCCTTGTTCTCTTCAGCGTCATCACATTAGATGTAAAATATGTTTGCTGTGTTTATGGAGTTACAGTTTATTTGTACTAGATGTATACATACGGAAACCAACATTGCTGCAACTGATGTGTTCACTAAATTACACCATTTAGTTTTTAATTAACCTTAATAACCAAGTTCTTAAACTAATTAACGTAATTAATTAATTTGTTTGTTTGGCGCCGACCAAACAAAATTACTTAGGTATGCTTGCATTAGTTTAAGAACTTAGTTATTTAGGTTAATTAAAAACAAGAAATAGTTATAAAAATATATACTTAGATACATTTACATTAGTTTAAGAACTTAGTTTGATAATCAATTATATAAAAATAAGATAATGTAATAGATTTAAATATATAAAATAATTTTTTTGTCTGTATTTTATTCACTACCATACCAATCATAGCAGTCTATCTAAATCTATCTAAATTTTTGATTGTGGTAAAACTTTTCTAATTTATTGCTTGCATGAAGGCATGAAGGTCAAAATATCCTATTGTAACGCTTCCCCCCTCTCTCATAATAATAAATATATTAAATACTAAATATATTATATTCCCCTTTACATAATAATTTTATATATTTGTGACCAAGATTAATAAAATATGTTTTGATCTTTCTAAATGATCTTTCTAAAGGTTTAATAATAGGCCGTTTGTAATATTTTGGCGTGATCGTCTTAGTTAGGACCCTTATTTACGTTGTGTTTGTTTAGTAACTTAGTTCTTTTAGGTGTCTTTTGGAAGAATGAATATTCACTAGAGCAATTGAAAGCTGTTGGTAGTGCCTTATAAGCTAAGTGAACCACGTTCACGAAGACAGGGCTCGAGAAAGGTTAAGAACATAAAACTTCCCTATTCCACTTGTATCAGGTTTACATTATTAATTTATTATTATTAATCCCTTCCCGCTCGGAAAAGTCTCAAAATATATTTATAAAAAATACCCGATACTAGGGCTTCGCTCTCCTACATTTATTTAAAAAATGTAGGGCACACGGCCCCACACACGCCGTGCACGGTGAGCGCCAACCATTTTAATGCACTCCCCCCGCAGGGAAAGCTTATTCGGGAACTGGACCGTAGTCCACAGCAAAATAACTGGCGAACCAGTAAAAGAGGCTTGGCCCCTTGTAGTGTAGTGCGTAAGCACAAACATCGACCGAAGTCGCGCATGTCAATGCGTGTAAACGCCATACAGAATACGAACGAATCCAGCCACAGTGAATGTACGTCACATGGTTTAGGCAAATAGGCACACTGGCCGTAAACCCTCCGTGAGCGCCGCCACCTGCCAGACCGCCGCTCCTGCAGACGTGATGTAAGTGTATGGCATCACCACCAATTGCATGATCAGCACGGCTACTAGCCGCAGAGCGTGTCATGAGTCTACCGCTCACCTCAAGGGAATGGGGTCCCACGTTGTGCGGCTTTCGGCCGCAGCCTTGAGAGTCTCCTCAGATCCTCCCGCCAGCTACCACCCGCATGAGGTCGATACATATGCTCCACCAACCAATACAACGGCAGATATAGCCAAAAGGAGTTATAAAATAAGAGTAATAATTCGCCATCAGAAAGTGTTTATGTCACTGACGTTGAGTAAATGCATTTTCGATCATGTTTGTCTCACCCACCAACAAGTTGCCTTCAATCATTCAAAGGTGGGAAAGTTACAGAGATATAATATTATGTTGTTATATAAAAGACCGTGGAGGGCAAACAGTCTGCAGCCCCGTAATGTAGGGACCCGACTTGGGCAAAGCTACTCAGGTGTGAGTCAAACTAAGACGCAGAGAGCGCCATTGAGAATAGCGTCCCACCAAACAACCATCGCAAAGACGCAACGCTGCAGAACGCAACAAGCATCAATACGACTATCGTCGCGCTTACACCATCCCAAGGTCCCCCATACATCCCAGCAGACATCACCACCTGCATACCTCCATCGACCAGAACCACAAGTGTGCGTCGAATCAGGCGCAGCACACCTGCAGATCCATCACAAGACGCCATACCGCAAGTAGCAGTAAGTATCAATGCAACTATCGTACGGATGGCGCCCCCCTCACAACACACCCACATGATCCCTATCGACTTGGGTAACAAAGTTTGTATTGTTGTTATATAAAAAATATCACCAACGTGTCATAGTAGCACGCTACCAAGACGCCAATGAACAAAACTCCACGTATCATAGCGCTAATGCACTAAGACATGACGTTGAGTATGCATGTTACACTTAAAAGTGCTACCAAACACACTCATCATCCCAATCCGAAATATAGACGACGCATCGCTATGCGCTACTACGCCGCCCACAAACGGTATGGGTGTGCGATGTCCACGGGAAAGCCGTATTGCTACAACAAACCCGCTTACCACCGGCACTAAGATGATATGTCTATGACACATCGGTTAGCGAGCCCAAGTTCACCTCGGACCAATTGCTCGTGAAGCAGCATACACGCCACCAGAATATTCCTTTTCAAGTCCCTAATAAGGACTAGTTATTTTGCTACAGTACTAGGAGCAGTCGGTCCCCCGACCACCCCATACAATGCTTATGCATCAAGGAGACCTTCTATAATATTGCTTTTGTATCATAGACCTTACTTTCATAAGTCATTCATATATAGGGTTCGAACCCACGACCCTACTATTGTAATGCATATTCATCATAGAGACCTTCTATAGTATTGCTTTTGTATCATAGACCTCACTTTCATAAGTCATTAATATATAGGACTTCAACCCACGACCCCACTATTGTAATGCAAATTCATCATGGAGACCTTCTATAGTATTGCTTTTGTATCATTCAGTTTAATATCATAAGTCCCTAATATAGGACTAGTCATTGTGCTACAGTACTTCAGGCAGTCGGGCTCCCGACCACCCCATATATATGTAAAACTGCAGGTATGTACCTCCGACAGCTCCTCCATACAAGACATCTATACATGAACTCCTTCCATAACTTAGGAAGTTTTCTTTTATACGTGAACTCCTTTCACAACTTAGGAACTTTCTTTTATTCACCCTGAACTCCTTCCAAGACAGACAATTTTTAACAAATTTTCTAATTATCTTATAAATGTTATTTATCTTTATTTTTATATTATTTTCCACTTGTATTTCTATTATTTATCTTATTTTAAATATTTTTTCAAGTTTTTAATAAATTTATTTATTATGGAAGACAATATTTTGCTTTTAATTTACTATGTTATTGGTCTAATGTCTGAAATGTATTTATATTAACTTTATGGTTATTAATGTAATTTTATTGTTTAATATATATCTTTTAAGACTATTTTTGACGCCCCTTTATATTGAATTTAATTATTAATAATAAAATTGGGCGGTCACACTATCATTACGCAGCGATTCATCACATCTGGTGCGATCGTGACGAATGTCACTTGCGCTCCGAGGAGAACCGAAGTGCCGTGCAGCAGTCCTAACTCTCCGAGATCGGTTGCTATAGGCATAGTAGAATTAATGGCGCGCGTATTGTATCGACATATTTATTTGAAATTATCATTCATCTTCAATTATTGTATTATCATTCCTAATTAAAAAATAGAGCTCTTCCAAATTTAAAACGATATTTCCACAATTGTTTTTCTGCGGCAGCAACGCGCCGGGTACAAGATAGTGTATAATAAAAATAAAACATGAATATGGACTAATGGAGTATAACTTACTGAAAGTTGCTTTGTAACTTTCGGATTTTACTGAAATATTTATAAAATCAACGTGGTTTGTACGAAGTTAGAATACTGAGTTACATCTTTGTAACAACTATTGGATAAAGTTGCGAAAAGTTTCCATAACTTTATTACTCCTACTCGACATCTATTGCGGCTGATTTTTCAAAATATTAAGGAAACTGTAAGCCCAGTAGAGTAGAGACCAAAGAGTGTATAATCACCCTAGTGACTATACTGTTACGAGCTTAGGGTTCATGACAACAAAAACTGCCGATTGAATTACCAAAATTGACACTTTTATTACTGAACACCAATTAAAACTTAAAACACACTAATAATTAATCACACTTAACACTTTAGCTCACTTTATTTCCTAAGTATTCGCTTGAATCGCCAATTCAATCCCTGCTCGCGCTTCTAATCGACTTTATATAGGACCTTTTCCACCAAAAACATCTAGAATGTTCGAGTAGATTGTCAAAAGTTCTAGCAATGAATCCTCCAGAAAGCCAACAACTGCAGGTATGTATCTCCGACAGTTCCTCCATACAAGACATCTATACATGAACACCTTCCATAACTTAGGAAATTTTCTTTTATACGTGAACTCCTTTCACAACTTAGGAAATTTCTTTTATTCATGAACTCCTTCCAAGACTTAGACAATTTTTAACAAATTTTCTAATTATCTTATAAATGTTATTTATCTTTATTTTTATATTATTTTCCACTTGTATTTCTATTATTTATCTTATTTTAAATATTTTTTTCAAGTTTTTAATAAATTTATTTATTATGGAAGACAATATTTTGCTTTTAATTTACTATGTTATTGGTCTAATGTCTGAAATGTATTTATATTAACTTTATGATTATTAATGTAATTTTTTTGTTTAATATATATCTTTTAAGACTATTTTTGACGCCCCTTTATATTGAATTTAATTATTAATAATAAAATTGGGCCGTCACACTATCATTACGCAGCGATTCATCACATCTTCCGAGATTTATATCATCATAATTTATCATTACGAATCGACTTGCATGAAGTGTTGACGACTTCCAGTCTCCGGAACATTGTTGATTTCCAAAAGATTTATTTAGTCACTAAATTAGGAGTTATATAAAAAAAATAGGTAATTTTAAATTCCAAATTTTGATATTATAATTTTATAAAATACTGAACTTAATACTGAACTTAATAATAACTAATACTGAACTTCTGGCAATCTAGTAAAAATAATAGAGTTATTTTGTATGTGTGTCGGTCTAAGTCAATTTTATAACTAATATTAAAGCGAATAAGTTCATTAAATTAAATAATAAATTTCTGATTTCAAATAATATGTGATATGGGTAAGGGGTAGTTTTTAATTTTTATCTGGTAATTAAAATTTACTAATCCATAATTAACTACTTGTAGATGTACTTATTATACGTAATACTTATAAAATTAAGATTTTTATAGATTTTTATTAGAATTTACAGCGCCAGCAGTGTTTAATTAAGGACAAAATACAACAACCTTGGCGTAAATTGCTCGCCACGTTATTTAACACAGCCTTTTGGATAACATAATTATTTCGGCAGCAGGCGCTAGCTAATAGCCATTCCAGAAACTTAAAAAAATACGCTCGCACGTGAAAACTGAATCGTTGTACTTAACTTCTATATTTTCTAATTAATTACCGAAGAAAATTTTCCTTGTTATATAATATTACATTAATATAAATTATATGAACATTTACGTCGCAATAACAGTATTTTAGTTATAGGTTGATTTTTCAACATTTTTGTTCTAGTCTTGCTTATATTATTTTAAAGCATGTAAAATGTTTTGATTTATAAATTAGTACTTCATAGAAATTTTTATATAATTTGCATTACTTATAAAATATTTGTATAATATTTTTTCTTGACATTAAAACTTTGAATAATTGAATAAGCACATATACCAGCAATTCTTTACAAATAGACGTGAAAAAGTAAAACCATTAAATAAGTATAAACTTTTGCAATAATCCAAGTGAAATACATAAATTATTGTGTCAAGTAACTAATGTATTTACATATAATTACTTATTGTGTTTATAATTCAAAGATAATTATCATAAACTAGCGACCGGTCCTAGCTTAGCATGGGTGATTACTGCATCTCGACGACAGCTCCACCTACCGGAACCGATTGAATCTAAGCGATCCAGAGACCCACTCAAACACACACAAATAATTCATCAGAATCGGTGAGTGGACAGCAATTAATTTTTATATAATATAGAGATGATATAATAGACGAAAATGTCACTGGATCATTAAATAATTATTTGATAAGTTCATTTTTTGTTAATTATTAATAAGAAAAGAAGAATTATGTTTAGACGAAAAATTATTTAAATTTTTTTTTCATTTGGCACACATATCATTTCCCTATGTCTCTTTATATATAAAGGTAGCTCTTTTTGAGCCTGAAATATTGACATATTACCATAGCTATGGTAATAAAATGAGTTAATCAGTGAAAACTCACCACCCCATTAATAAAACTAGTTTCGAAATGAAGTTATTATCATTTGCTACACATGAACCAATAAATTATACATTAATTCCATTCGTATTTCACATTTCTAGCTCGTATTAATTACTCACAAACGTGTGTAGTCTAAATCTCTATTTATTATGACTTTGGACGTTTTTAGACGTATATATTATCACGAGCTTGGGGATCATGACAATAAAAACTGCGGATCGAATTACCAAAATTGACACTTTAATTACCGATCACCAATTACAATTTTAAAACACACTAATAAGAAATCACACTGATCACTTTAGTTCGCAGTTAAATCGCTTCGAAGTATTCGCTTATATCAACGATTCAAAACTCACTCGGTCGAGGACATTTAGAATGTTCAAGTACATACCGATCCCGACTGACTAGGTGTAGAAAATTCCAGTACAGAATAGACAGCTTTCCTAGTTCTGCTACTCAGTACTAGATGGTGGACACTTGCCATATAACAGGCATTAATTATGGCACGCAACAATATGTTTATATGTTTAACGGTTACTTCTTTACATTCATGGTAATGGTTTAACAGTGGTAGAGCCACGCGGCAGCTTTTGCTGTTGCACGTAAAGGCCAGCTCAAACCAAGGTAGTAACCACAACCACACAGACAACAACAAACTACTAACAAACTAGCGTGAAATAGAAGCTCTGTTTATACATTTCTTCTGGTGAGTACAAGTGGCAGGAGGCCCTATTCCGCCCCCCCCTCCCTTAACATGGTAGCGGAGTTGAATAGAATAATATCCCAGGAGGGTACCAGCACCCCTGGTGACGGAGAATTCCTCGCTGAGCATCCACGCCTTTAGCTAACTCAATCTTCCACAGCGTGGGTGCTCTGGTTGCCCCGCGTATTTTGAGGGAGCAAAACTCCGCTCGAGACTAAACCTGCTCGGGGCAAACGAGTCAATAAGACAAAAGCACCCCCTTCCATGCTACCTGTGAATTTCTGCAACGTCAGGGGACTTCATTCAAACATTAACGCCATCCACTACCATCTGGAAACAGCGAAGCCAGCCTTTCTTTTTCTAACCGAGTCACAGGTTCCCGGGGTACAAATTAGAATACTTCTTTGTGCCCTGGGCTGGAGTTTGCGTGTAAGTCAGAGAGGACATCTGTTTTCGATGCCTCGGCTGTCTTGAAGGTACGGACCTATCCATCCTATGAATGCGTACAGCGACGACCATCACCTCATCTACGGGTGCCTTTATAGGTCTCATAGTAGTAATGCTGACAGTTCCATCCGCAGAACTCGTGATGCTTGGTGATTTAAATGCCCACCAGGCTAAATGGCTTGTTTTCCGTTTAACTGATCATGTTGGTAGATCTGTTTATGACATTGCTTTGGAATATAGTATGACACAACTGGTTACCTCGCCTACGCGGATCCCAAATGTGGAAGGTTATGTACGTTCCTTGCTGGACCTTATGCTGATCTCTCATTCGAACGGATCAGGTCTCCTTCGATGCCCCACTTGGCTCCTCGAACCATTGTCTAATCCGGAGTTCAGTGCCACTCAAGCTTATATCACGGTTGAGTTCTGCAGGTTTCCGCTGTGTTTGGCACTATAGGTCAGCTGAATGCGACGGGATGCGATCTTTTTTTCATCAATGATGGTAAATATCCCCCCCACCCCTCTATGAGGCAATCTTAGAGGGATAAATGGACTTTAATAGGATGTAACGGTAACGGTAGTTAAAATACAAAACTATTATTCAATTCAATTTCCGTGACAAACGTTTGAATATTATTATATTCAAATGTATGTCACCTCCACCCTGAATATGCATGCAGTTCTAATTTGTCATAAATTATGTACAGTCTCAGACTAAACAAGTGAATTTCTTAGTGCTATTTGTCAAATTCTATTCAACGTTTTGTTTTACCATTGATTAGTGATGTTCTATTATCAGTCTCTCACATGTCCAGTGCTGAACAAAAGCTTCCCTCAAGAAATGCCTCCAAACAGGGTCCTGAGCCATCTGACTCAGTCTTACAAGGTCGTCACTCCATCTAATGGAGGACGACACTTTGCTTACCACGAGGCTGGCACTCGAGACTTTTCTATCCCATTGATTGACTCTTCGAGCTATATTTCCAGAACATTATCACTTCAGCTTACTGATCCGTTCGACTGCAAATGTCCTCATTTTGAATTCTTTCATATAGAGATACTCCGTGCATAGGTAACTCTCGCCCTTTTTTTCTAGTTTTGAGGACTACATGACCAGAAAATATGTCGTAATCTGTGGATCCGTCGATTGAGCTCTTTGTTGAAGTACCATCGAATTCCCTACCCAATGTAAAATTAAAGTTACAGCCCATATAAGTCCCACTCCTGGGCACAAGCCTCCTATTTTGGGGCAAGGATGTGTCTGCCACGCTGCCCCAATGCGTGTTGGCGAACTTCACATGCCTTTAAAATATTTTTTCTTCTTTCTCAGAAATTCAGGTTTGCTTACGGTGTTTTTCTTCAAAGCTGAGCACGTGGTAAATCAGCACTTAAAATTGCAATAAGCAATATGGTTGGTGCCGGCAGGGATAGAACTCGGTTTGTACTGTGAAATTTATAGCGAGCGCTAACTATCTTCGTATCATCGCTATAGCCCAGTATAACATGCTGTAGGTAAAATGAAATAAGGATTGAAAAGCCACTTCTGACCATAACTATCTAATTTTGTAATCATAATTTTTAAACTTAAAAAGTTTAATTGTATAAACTTCCAAAAAGCTGCCTCCGACTTACTGTTATAGCCACAACGACAAAAGTCAATAACTAAAAGTTGAAGGTAGCCTGGGTTGAACCTACTTGATAGTCTAGTCACGTCATGATGGATAATTGGAGAAATGAAACGAAATTAAATTTAATTTCAAATAAAATATAAAATTAATATTAAAGAAATCCCTTGACTCTTTTAAGTATTGGCTAAGGAATATCACAAGCGTCATCTCCATTACCTAGCCTAAAAGGGTGGAATTTTTGTGGAAAATTTGCTTTTTTTATTTGGTATCACGCCTGAATTATATTTAATAAAAAAAGAATCATAAATGTCGGTTTATAATTGAAAAAGATATCACGTAAAATACATTTAAAAAATCGGCCAAGTGCGAGTTTACCATCGTACCACCGTACCATCATAAAATGACGTTTCTTGTATAAAGCAGGGTTCAAGTTTTAATTCCTTTCCCGTTAAGTTTTAATTTATTTTTATTATTTGTTGTTATAGCGGCAACAAATATACAAAACCTGTTATATTTCAATTGTCTACCTATTACAAAACATGAGATACAGCCCACTGACAGACAGACGAACGGGCGGTTGGACGGTAAAACAAACGGACGAACGAACTGACGTATGGACAGACACACGGACGGACAGCGGGGGCTAAGTAATATATAATAATAGTCCCGTTGGTTTGGGTACGGAACCCCAAAAATGGACGATTGAGTTGAAAACTTTCTTCATTTTTTAAATTTGGGTAAAAAAAGTCATTATCTCGTTATCCATCGTCGTCTTCTTCTCTGCTTCGTCGACATTACGTCAATATTATCAATAGTATTAATAAACCGCCGAAGTTTATGGTATAAGTAATAGAACAAATGAAAGGAAAAGTAATACGTTGTGGTAGGATGATAAGGTATGGGTGGAAGTTGAAGCAAAGAAGAAAGCATGGTTAGATTTACTAGCAACAAAACTAGTAATTTTGGTGATATGAATGATGAGATTGAAAGAAAAAAGGCAGAATTTAGGCGTCTAAATAAGAGAGTAAAAGAGTAGTTGAAAGGATAAAGCAAGAAAGAACGGATAAGAATGATAGAAGGATATCTGATAACTTCCAGGCTAATATAAATATAAAATGTTCTAGAAACTCATAAGAACTGCCAATGGTAATACAAAACAGCTTATAATTAATGCTTTAAGATACGAGAATGGATGTATTCGGAGTGATGAAGTTTCGAATTTAAAGAGATGGAAGGAATACTTTGAAAGCGAGTTTATGAGTGTAGAGTCGTCTTAATTAAATGAACTAGAAATTCCGAAAGAAGTGGAAAGGGTTACGGAGATAAGTGTAGATGAAGTAATGAAAGCAATGAAAAGCATGAAAGCAGGTAAGGCAGCTGGATATGATAGAGTATCACTAGAGATATTAAGGGCTGGAGAGAGAATGGTGGCAGGCCTGCTGTACACCTTGTTTAATTTATGTTGGGAATTAAAACGGGTACCGGAAGACTGGTGTAAAGCAGTTATAGTACCAATAAATAAAGGAAAAGGGTCACAGCAGGACTGCAAAAACTACCGTGGTATCAGCTTGCTTAGTATTGTGGGTAAACTGTATGCTAAGGTGTTAATTAAAAGAGTTATGAAAGAAAGTGATGGAAAAATTTGGGATGTGCAAGCGGGATTTAGAAAGGGAATGGGGTGTTCAGATCAAGTCTCTTCCATGCGCGTGATTGCGGAGAAGTTTTTGGCCAAAAAAAAAAAGTTTTTTGTGCGTTCATGGACTTGGAAAGGGCTTATGATAGAGTAGACAGGACTGTTTTATGGCAAACACTGAACTTATATGGGTTGAGCGCTGGTTTGATTCAGGCATTAAAGTCTAAGGTCTCTTTACAGGGATTCTAGTGCTTGTGTCAGGATTACCAGGGTCTACCCTGACTGGTTTGGCATCCAAAAAGGTGTCAGACAGGGTTGTGGGTTGCTTCCCCTTGGCTGTTCAACCTATTTATGGACTGTTGTTTGCAAACTTTGAAAGATGAGGAATGTGGGTTAAGAATGGGCGAGTTAACCATCAAATGCCTTTTGTACGCCGATGATCAAGTCATATTTACCTAGGTGGATTGAAAAGTACTCGGCCTAACACAGATCCATTCAATTCTAAAAATCAAATCTAACCACATTATTTAGTTCAGTTCAGACTAGTTCATTGTGTGAAGTTCGAAACGTGTGCGATAATTAGTTGTGATTTTATAAATTTATTAACAAAGTAATCGGACATAATTTCCGCGAATGGAGCAAATCGAGCAGCGTGCCGTCATTAAGTACCTCCATAAGAAGGGGCTATCATCAAAAGCCATCCATGATGACATGGTCAGTACATTAGGCGATTGTGCTCTGTCACATTCATCCGTCAAAAAATGGATAGCAGAATTTAAGCATGGTAGAGAGAGTGTGAAAGATGAACCCCGCTCTGGAAGGCCTTCGACGTCAACTACTGACGAAAATATTAAAAAAGTACTTGATTTAATAATGGGAGACCGTAGATTAAAAATTAGAGAGATAGCCGAGATTATAGGCATCTCTTATGAACGAACTTAAAACATCATTATCAACGAGTTGGGTTTCCACAAGGTTCCGCGACTGCTTTCAGTTGAACAAAAAAGGACGCGATTGATTATTTCACGCGACTCTTTGGAGTTATTTGAAGCCGATGCAGATGATTTTTTGAATCGTTTTATACTATGGACGAAACATGGGTTCATTACTGTATACCGGAAACAAAACAACAATCAAAACAGTGGAGAAGACCTGGTTCACCACCCCCTAAAAAGGCTAAGTCGATTTTGTCGGCAAATAAGGTGATGGCTTCAGTATTCTGGGACTCGAAAGGTGTGATTATGATTGATTATCTTGAAAGGGGTCAGACTATAAACTCTGATTACCACTGCACCTTACTACGTCGTTTACGAGAGGAAATAAAAGAAAAACGTCGAGGAATGCTCAGAAGAAAAGTCCTGTTTCATCAAGATAACGCCCGTGTTCACACGTCAGTACAGTCAATGGCTGAAATTCACAACTGTGGCTTTGAACTGTTACCGCATCCGCCGTATTCACCTGATCTGGCACCATCAGACTTCTTTCTGTTCCCTAACCTAAAAAAGCACTTGGGAGGTCAAAGATTTTCGACAAACGACGAGGTCAAAGCAGCTGTAGACGCATATTTTGACTCTAAGGAAGAATCATTTTTTTTCAACGGTCTAAATGCTTGGAAGGGGAGGTGGCAAAAGTGTATTGAACTTGGTGGTGATTATGTAGAAAAATAAAAATATAACTGATTTAGTATGTGTTTATTTTCTTGGTTAGGCCGAGTACTTTTCAATCCACCCCCCGTACGTCGTCGGCGGCTGAGTTGCAAATGATGGTTACATGGAATGTAATGAACTGGGCATTAAAAAAAAAGGGGAACGAAAGTGAACGCATATAAGATGAAAGTGATGGTTATTCAAAGAGAAGAAAGCAAAACGGTATGTGAAATAAGAATAGAAGGGGAGTTAATTGAGCAAGTGGATGAGTTCGTGTATTTGGGATGTAAATTTATCAGGGATGGTAGATATGATAAGGATATAGAACGACGAGTAAATGCAGGGCATAGAGTGATTGGGGCACTACACTCTATTATGAGTAATCAGAATGTGTCAAAAAAGGCACGTATGGTAATTCATAATGCTGTGTTAGTCCTTACTTTAATGTATGGTAGTGAAAGTTGGGTGTGGCAGAAGAAGCACGAAAGTAGAATAAGTACTGTAGAAATGCGGTCTTTAAGGAGTATGCTAAGGGTGAATCTGAATGACAGGGTGAGAAATTGCGTGATAAGAATGTGGTATGTAAGATGATGTTGTGACCAGGATTAAGAAAAGAATGCTTCGGTGGCTTGGTCATGTAGAGAGAATGAATGAGGAAAGAGTGACAAAGTAAATTTATATGGCAGATGTGAACGGCAGACAGGGAACAGGCATGGAAGGGACGCCCTAGAAGAAAGTTTATCGACCAAATTGGCGATATTTTGAAAATGGGCCACATTAGAAGTACCGTTAACCGACGAGCCTTACGCATACAAGCGTTATATGGATGTAAAGAAGGCGAAAGAGGTATGTCAAGATCGTGCCAAATGTAAGTCCGTAGTCTTTGCCTACCCCTCTGGGTGACAGGCGTGAGTATTTATATATGCATGTATTAATAAGCCGAGTTCAATAAAAAACGAGTAGTTTCTGTATTCGACTCATATATATGTTACGTACGTTTACCTTTTTCTCTCCCTCTGAAACGGCGGACCCGACTTTATTAATTAGGTAGTACTTCAGGGTTAGTCTCATATAAATATAAAAAAAAATCATCCCTAAGGGTTGAAAAACATGGAATGAAGATTTTAACAGTATTCGTTAAAATCTTCATACCATACTTTTTAATTTTAAATTAAATGACGTTCTAATTACTTTTAATTCATTGAATACTAGAAGATAAATTTGAGAAATAAAACTCACAATTTACTCATTGAAAATTAATTCGGTTGCACCGTTCGAATAGGAGTACCCCACGGTAGTTGACTGTGAAGTATGATTGTGAGATTAACCGTTTAAATATCGGTTAGTATTGGCATAGAATAAATAATGGTACTACGTAGTATGGGTCTTTGTTCTTTACACAGTGTGACTAATGGTGTTATTGGGATTTTTGGATGACTAAAACATTAATATTTACTATATCGTATTATAGCTAAAGAATTATTTGCTTCTAACTCCATAGTGAATTGAAAACTGACCAAAGTATCATTGTCGGCAATATGTAATCTTTTACCTTACTGACAGTAAGATAAAAGATTACATATTGCCGACAAAATTGTATAAATCCTTTGTATGGGCTCTTGTGTGTCATCTCTGTGGCGACAGTATTTGTGCTAAGTTTTTAAGCTCTGAACGTTGCAACGCAGACACTGTGACCGTGTTACTAAAAATCACATACACGATTAGTTTTCCTGAATAATCTCAGAAATTACGCAAATTTTAACCGTCGATAGAATTCGTAAAATTGGTTTTATATTATCAAACAAGCCATTTTGTCAATTAAATAGCACTCATCGACTCATTTTAACACAAAATATAAGAATTATATATAAGATTTGTGTGTGTGTGTGTGTGTGTGTGTGTGTGTGTGTGTGTGTGTGTGTGTGTGTGTGTGTGTGTGTGTGTGTGTGTGTGTGTGTGTGTGTGTGTGTGTGTGTGTGTGTGTGTGTGTGTGTGTGTGTGTGTGTGTGTGTGTGTGTGTGTGTGTGTGTGTGTGTGTGTGTGTGTGTGTGTGTGTGTGTGTGTGTGTGTGTGTGTGTGTGTGTGTGTGTGTGTGTGTGTGTGATTCGTAATGTATCATACGATTTATAATGTTATATAGATAAGTACTTTAAGAGGTGTACTGACGACTCTCGAAAACAGTGCCAACAAGGCTGGAAGGAGCGACGATATCTTTTCTGATTTTATTTTATTTAAATGGTTCATACAAGAGTGTTATGTGAAAAGTTAAGGTCAATAATGTACAATTTTCATATCGATAAGAGGCTGCAAATTTCTCCGGAGAATCTATAAAGCTTAAAATATATTACTTTAAAAAGTGATCTTTTAATTATTTTAATTTCAAGTTCAATTAATTTACCTTTTGTAGCACATCTCCACACCGGAATACGCTACATATACATATATGCAATAAGCTATTATAGATTAAACCAGGGAAATATAAATTTTGTTAAGCCATGCCATGACATAACGAAGTGTTTTAAATATCCATATGAACATTCTAATTCGGCTAACTACCAAATCAATGTGTGGATGAAAGGTTCAACAAAACTCCGGGATTCATAGTACAAGTGACCTTTTGAATATAAGGAAAATTACAGTATCTTAAGTTCGGACTGTTACATACATGAATCCACACTCGAAACTCTGGTTCAGATTGCGTTCTTTGAAAATCAATCCGAAGTGCGCATATCTTGATTATCTCTGTGTTACAACAAGATGATCCATTCGAATTAAGGGTCATTGTCAAATCGTAAGGACGTGGCAAACCACTTTCGGGTAAACTTTGTCTTAAAGTTAGACTGTTTAATGACGCCACTCGCTCGAAAGTCTAGGATCTCATTTCAACTAGATGTTTTTTTATGTAAGCTAATTAGATCAGACCGAAATTCAGTTATGGCTTCCAGTCTAAACGGAGACTAATCGCTGCGCACGACAGAACTATAATGCCCGAGTGTATGCGCAAGCACTAGTGCACTCCGTCGCTCTAATAGTCCGATGGGGCGATTATCCGAGACAACCAGAGATTTTGAGGGTATATCAATATTTGTTCCAGTTACAATACTATTATGTTGGCTTAAATACTTAAGTATTAATCACTTTTTAACATTTCTCATTGATATTTATAAATTTAATTTTGAAAATAAGTTAAAACTCTATGAAGACAGATGACGCCAACTGTCGCGGAAACAAAAAGCCACATTTATCTCCGTCTGAGAAAAGATAAAGTACTCGTACTCGTTTCAGTAAAAGTTGACATAATTCAACTGCATTATCACTTGTGTGATATGCTAATTCCTGAGTTTAGTCATAAGTAAATATAATATAAAATTGATTTATTTTTAAGCCAAATTATTTATTAATATGACTTACAGCTTATCTTCGTGAGTTCACCAATGTAATATATATATATCAATGGAGTTCACATACTACTTTGCATTCTTACGGTGTTTTAAAATTATACTCAATAATGAGACTATTAGCGAAATAAAACTGAGTTATTTACTCCTCTGGAATAAGTCACCCAAACTTTCACTTATAGAATGGGTTTGACAAGCATCAAAAATATTATAGCTGGAACAACTTAATACACTGGATCTGAGTCTGCAGGCCTTCTCAAATTTGTCGCAGATTGCCTTTGTAATTGCTAACAGAAAGTACGTCTTCAAGCACAAGTTGCTTATAGCTTGTGCTTGACAACGCTAGGTAAGGACAAAATACAAAAACCTTGGCATTACTTGCTCACCACGTTATTTAAAACAGCCTTTTTGATGACATAATTAATTCGGCAGCAGGTGCTATCTGATAGCCATTCCAGAAACTTAAAAAATACGCTCGCACGTGAAAACTGAATCGTTGTTCGTAACTCATAAATTTTCTTATTCATTACGGGGAAAATTTTTTCTTGTTTTGTAATATTACATGAATATAAATTATAGTATTACAGTATTTTAGTTTTAGTTTGATTTATAAACAATTTCGTTCTGTTCTTGGTACTGTTTCATCATTTGAAAGTCTATAAAATGTTTTGATTTATAAATTTGTACCTTATAACATACAAATTTCTATATAATTACATTAACTTAAATATTAGTACTTTATTTTTTCTTGACATGTACTTACAGAGCTTTGAATGAGCACATAAAACTAGCTATTCTTTACAAACAGACGCGAAAAAGTAAAACCATTGAATAAAATATTTTATAATAATCCATGCGAAATACAGAAATTATTAAATTTTTTTCAATGGAATAAGGGTGACAAGCGAGCACAGCCTACTTGACTTGACATGACTCACCTGACTACATGACTTGACACACATGACCACATGACTTGACTTGGATGCTGTGGCCCATAGACATCTACAACTATCCTCGACTAAAAATCAAATTGCAGATTATTTGTCACCCCTGAGGACTAAGATTGAATGCCCCGTATCCAATATAAAGAGTATCCGGTTCTCTACACTCACCATACGAAACATAGCAGCATTGAGCTACTATTTGACGTTGATATTCTGTAAGAGCGTGGTCCTTCCCCGATCGACCGTTCCATTCGTGGTAGAACTAAATTAACATCTTATAAATTAAATTACGTATAGGAAGTTCGCTTAGAATTATTAATATACCCAGCATTGTGAGTATGATATACCCAGCATTATGAGCATTATGGGTATATTAGATACCCAGCATTGTGAGTATGAGCTATTCTTTATAGTCAATGGAGCCAGTAGTGGATTACGAATGACTGTCTATGAAAAGCTATCGTTAAATTCTATTTGCTTGCTTGTGACCAGCTATGGGGAAGTCTATATTGAATGTGTTGTGGTCGATAGCTGCAAAAAGCATTTTTCATATAGATTAAACGACGCTGTTTCGGCGAAGTTGTATTAGTTTTACAATCTAAACGAATTTAAAAACTAGAGATTTATTTTGAATTGCGATATCTAAAGATATGTCTAAGGATATATTTTATCTGACATTGAAGTAATAACATATCATGAATCTGTAGCAAATGTGTTGATTAAAAGTTTTATCTATCTCAGCTGCAAAATCTTCAAACGAAATATTAAATAGTGCTAGTAGCCAGTGAAGAAACTAAGTGGATTAACGGGAAGGATGAAATCATTTCAACAGTTTTCTGGACTTTTGTGCACTCTACGTCTTACGTTTTATTATTAAAAT
>CAJQZP010001537.1:0-223885 GCA_907164705.1 Parnassius apollo
TAACTTTGGGATCATTATTTTTTATTTTGCCAACACTAGATTTTGGGCTAGGGGTTTCAGATCTCTTTCTTTTTTTTTCATTTTATTTCCTACCTATATTTCTTTTTTCCTTCTTTTTAAGCAGAGCTGCTTTTTGGCAGATCTGTGTAATGTAGGTATTGGGTTTCAATTTCTTCTTATTTTTGAGAATTTGAATCTTCTTTTGAAGAGTTGTTGTAGCAAGTAGTATTGGCCTGATTTTACCAACTTCTGTATCACGTTTTCCCAATCTTTGAATTCTATTTATTTCTTCTTCTTTTAGTATGACATCTATTTTCTTCATGGTATTAAATACGAGCGTTTTTAAGTCTTCTTGAGTCTCATTTTTTTGTTCTGGGAGCCCGTGAGTTAATAAATTATTCCTTTTTTCATTTTTTCCAGATTTTCTATTTTCCTATTAAGTTTTTCAATTTCGCTTTTCAATTTTTCGTTTTTTTCAATGATCGGTTTCATTTTTTCATCAACTTTTTTTAGTACTGTTGTCGCAATGTTTTCTCTTATCGTAATTGTTTGTAGATTAAGTTGTTCTTTCATTTTTTCTAGCAACAGTGACATCTCTGACGATAGTTGAGTTGACATCTTGTGGTGAAACGGAACGTTAATATTTGCAATAAATAGAAAAGAATGTATATTAGTTTTTGAACGCAACCTTATGCTTAGTGAAAATGTACTCTTTTGTCTTTGTCTTTGCTGTTGTACTCAGAAGGGCTAGAACCCAGCGCCGTGAAGCCAGTTAAATAAAAATAAATAAAATTGCTCTTATGTTGGTACTAACCACTTCGTTGTCAATGGTTGTCAATTACAGTTTACCATATAAACACGCTTGTCTATTATAACATTTAACCTCACTCCTGCTTCCATAATATTTTTGCACTTTGTCCAAAGTTTCCGTTCGTTTTTCCAATGTATTTTGAAGCACAAACACACAAAATAACTTTGCGTTCACTCTGGTTTCCTGAATAGTGATATTTAACAGTGTTATTTCGTAAATTACGGGAGCGTTGCACAAAAGCGTCTAACATTTACAAGCACCGGAACCAGAACTTTTTTATCAATGGTGGTGGTAAAAATCCCCTACCCTGGGAAAATATAACCTTTGAATCCGTCAGTTTGACATAATGAGGGCACAATCTTCGAATGTCCCGGAGTTCCCCTACATATTGGTGGATTAATAAGTTTTTGGAAACACAATGAAACTCACTATATTTATTTTTCATCACCTTTAAGCTAATACACCTTGGATAGCGTTTTCAAAGTTGGTAAACTCCCTTGGAAAAAAAACCTTATCGTTGCCGTCAAATTTTATACCACGTAAGTGCTTCTTCAGGTGAGTAAAATGGTAAAAATACACCCTTTTTACACATTCTTGTTTAATAAAGTTTTAAACTTAGCAGAGGACAAATTTGGTTTATTTTCTGGGATTTTAATGTAAAAGAGTATTACATCGCTCTACTTCCCCGCTCTGCTGAACACGCCAAGCTTTTTAGAGGCCAATTGTGCCTTCTCTTCCAAGTGACCACGAAACTGTATGTCATTCGATATGGCGACGCTGAGGATTCCGATACTGGCTGAGGCAACAAGGGGAGTGCCTTGATACTGAGGAGATACGACAAAGGGATTCTTTCATATATATATATATATATATATATATATATATATATATATATATATATATATGTGTGTGTGTGTGTGTGTGTGTGTGTGTTTGTGTGTGTGTGTGTGTGTAAATTGTGCATATTATGTAGTTAATTCATTTTCATATATCAAGGAGTTAATCAAATATTCGGCTCAATCGGGGCGGGACCACACATAGTACTCACATAGTACCAGCGTAAAACCATTTTTAATGCAATCCATTTTAGTCCTCAGGGACGACAACGCTAAAATAATTGGATGTCTATGGGCCACAGTATCCACTTACCATCGGGTGGACTGTGTGCTCGTTTGTCACCAATTTCTATTAAAAAAAATGTTTGTCTGTCTGTCTGTTTGGGCTTATCTTCGTGATATCTTTTTTTATTTCAAAAACTATAACATTTAAAAAATGAATGCCTGATGGGTCGCTAGTTCTTAAATATAATGATAAAGACTAACAGGCTTTATGTTTCACGCAATATCTCCTCAATATGGCTTTATTGCAGCCTAGAGAAGAGCAATACAGTCTTATTACAGCTTCCAAAAGCTTAATAGATCAAACTTAGGGTTGTTACCTATTAAATTAATTTAACCATTTAATATCCTTGTATATGGCTTCATATTTCTACCTAAGCCACGATTGGGAAACTATATCTAATTAATTATATGTAGAAAATATAAACTTTAACAGCCTTAGGTACGATTAATTTCTAACTTTTACTATTATATAATAATATAGCTATATCTTTTTATTTTCGTTTAGTGAAAACAAAAAGAACGACTTACGAATTAAAATACAGATGCGTTGTCACCAGTGAAGACGAAGATGGAATGCCTCGTTTCGTAATTTTAATCGTAATTTAAATCGTAATTTTAATACAAGCTAGCTATGATTAAAAAATTTATCACTGACGGGCAGACACTGGTCGCAATCCGCCCAAATGAAAATTCAAACAAGGGGCTGGCAACTTTAAATGTATTGTTTGCGTGTGATTTAAGGTTACTTTTTTAAATTAAATAATGTTTTGGATGTAAGTATATACACTGGGTTAGAACACAATTTTAAAAAGAGTTTTCGTGTATTAGTAGAGACATGGTACAGCTATATTAGGTTTTGTTTTAGCACGAATGGGTCGGCCCGACCGTGGTAGGACCATACTCAGGTTCGCAGAAGAAGTATTATGTAATTTTTTTATCATTTAAGTAGATTTTGATATTCATACAGACTTGAATGCTTAAAACGAACTTAAATTAAATAAAAATTTTGAATTTGACTCTGACTTCTTAATAAACCATTATAATCCACCGCTTGATCACAAACCTTCCAAAAATTGAGCCAAATTATGCATTTTTAAATTGCTACGAGTAAATGACGCATTGGGTTAGTGGATGCAGTTCAGCTTTTATAGTAGGGTGAAAAAGGCATGCAGTCTATCCGATGGTAAATGCATGTTGCAGATGTGATTTGACTGGTGAGTGCTAAGATTTTCTGCTTTTTGTGTTAAAATAAAGGGGAATTTTAAGATTTTTAGAAAAGGGCAAATTTGAAATCCTACAAATGACCAGAGAAAATAATCAATTAATAATCTTCACTATTTATATATTTATATTCAACACATTTATAATTCCACAAATCATTACAAACGGGAAAGAAATCAACATTTATTTAGACTATAAAAAGCCAGTGCTTTACTATTATTCAACTGCAGCACAAAATGGGATGACTTGACCGGGGGTAGAACTACGGTGTTTAGTATGATGAGAGTAGAGAACCGGAGACTCTTTTTAATGGACACGAGACATTCCATCTTAGTCCTTAGGAATGACAACACATTTGAAATTCGATTCTTAATCGAGGATAAATGTAGATGTCTTTCAGCAATAGCAAACACCATAAAGTAGACTGTAGTCAACCAAGTAGTAAGAAATACATTTTAACAGCTGTAAGACTTATTACATCAAGCATGCCAACAAAGGCCGTCTGCTCTTTCTGACCGAGACGCAGTTATCCTCTCCGGCTGATGTCTCGTATCTCTCCTACCCGGGATACAAACTGGAACACTCCTTTGTGCTTCGGGCTGGAGTTTACGTTTGCGTCAGGGAGGACATCTGTTCTCGACGCCTCGGCAGTCTTGAAGGTTCGGACCTGTCCATCCTTTAATTACGCGTAGACAGCGACGACCATCCGCGCGTCGACGGATGCCTCTATAGGACCCATAGCGGTAATGCCGAAACAGACCGACTCTTCGACCACGTCCAAATGGCTACAGATTCGTTGGTACAGCAGATACCCTCCCCAGAGATCGTGATCCACGGCGACTTTAACGCTCATCACGCCGAATGGCTTGGTTCACGTACAACCGATCATGCGGGGAGATCTGTTCATGATTATGCCTTGGCATATAGTCTGACACAACTGGTTACTTCGCCTAAGCGGATTCCAGATGTGGATCAGAATCAGAAACAGAATAGTTTATTTGTCAAAGATAGGTAGATTTGAAGGTCTTGCGAGGGTTACAATTATTAGTACGCTATGTTTTGTCTTAAAGACATACAAATATAAGTGTGTGTTCGTATAAGAATCGTGCCATAAAAATAAAATAGAATAAAAATTATGAAATTGTAACACTAATTAAGATTTTACATTGGTAAAATTAAATAGATGACAATAACAAAATAATATATTTAGTCGATATAATTTAAAGTTTTAATATATATATTATAATAATTAGTCAAAATATCATTCAAGAACTCGTCAATTTTATAATAACATTTGTCTATTAATAATTCATTAAGCTTTTTCTTAAATTTAAATAAGTTCATATTTTTTATTGTATCAGGTAGTTTATTACAAATTCGTAGGGCAATACCATAAAAGCTTTTTTTCATGAGAGATGTTTCACATTTTATGTAACATAACTTACTAATGTATTGGGTGCGCATTGGATTCTTTCTAATTGTAGATAATTTTTGAAAAAGAATTGGATACTTTTTTACAAAAATTGCTGATTCCAGAATATACAGTGATGGCAGTGTTAGGATTTTTAAAGATTTAAAATAAGGAAAACACCTATCTGTTATTTTCAGACCACACATTGATCCTACACATCGTTTTTGCATCCTAAATACAAGCTCCCTATCAGAAGACTGTCCCCAGAAAATAATGCCATATCGCAAAACGGAAGCAACTAGTCCATAGTATGCTGTCAAAAGAGCCTGGATGTTAACCATTTTTGAAAGTTGAGGATCATGCACCTTCCCTGTTGGACCTTCTGCTGACCTCTCACGCGGACGGATATCAGATTTCCATCGACGCCCCTTTGGGCTCCTCGGACCATTGTCTTGTCCGGAGTGTGGTGCCACTCACGCTGAAATCGCAGTTGCATTCTGCAGGCTGCCGCCGTGTTTGGCACTATAGGTCAGCCGATTGGGATAGGATGCGGTCCTTCTTTGCATCTTACCCTTGGGGGCGGGTTTGCTTTTCGCCGGATGATCCCAACGTTGTTACGGATTCTGTCGCTGATGTGGTACTTCAGGGTATGGAACTTTTTATTCCTTCCTCTGTGGTGCCCATCGGAGGAAAATCTCAGCCATGGTTTGGTCGCTCCTGTAAAATAGCATCATGCTATAAGCAGGAGTTCTACCAAGCCTGGGCTAACGCATCAACGTTCCGGGATGTAAACACCAGTGCTCTAAAAGAAGTATAATTCCGCCTCCAGGTCCTTCAAAAAAGTCATTGCCAAGGCAAAGTCAGAGCTCATAGGCAGAATTGGCGAGAAACTAGTTCACCTTCCTTCTGGAATCCGTGCATTCTGGTCTCTCGCCAAGGCTGTCCAGGGGAATTTCTGTTAGCCATCTCTTCCATCTCTGCACAGGGAGAACGACTCACTGGCCCATACCGCATAGGAGAAAGCCAATCTGCTAAGCTCTTTTTTTGCATCCAACTCAACTCTCGATGACGGGGGGGGGGTACGCCACCGACCATACCCGCGGTGTGAGTGCTCCATGCCGGAAGTGCTGTTCATACAGTCCTCGGTTCGCAAAGCACTCCTCTCCCTGGATATCCACAAGTCGAGTGGGCCTGATGGCATCCCCCCCAATTGTGCTGAGGACGTGAGCTTCAGAGTTGGCACCGGTTTTAACGCGTCTTTTCCGGTACGCCTACTCCGGCGTAGTCCCAAAATCATACAAGACGGCTTTCGTCCACTCAATCCGTATAAAAGTGACCGCTCAGACCCGTCCACCTACCGGCCTATCGCCATCACCTCCTTGTTCTCCAAAACAATGGAGTCTATTGTACACTGCCAGCTCATGAGGTACCTTGAGGATCACCAGCTGAGTAGTGATCGCCAATACGGTTTTCACCGTGGTTGATCAGCTGGTGATCTTCTGGTCTACCTAACTCATAGATGGGCGCAGGCAGTAGAATCCAAGGCCGTTAACCGTTAGTTTGGACATTTCGAAGGTCTTCGATCGGGTTTGGCACAAAGCGCTTCTTTCGAAACTCCCTTCCTATGGGCTTCCCGAGAAATTATGCAATTGGATCACCAGCTTTCTTGCAGATCGGAGCATTAAGGTCGTTGTAGACGGTGCAAGCTCTGATTACAAGCCTATTAATGATGGTGTTCCACAAGGCTGCGTGCTATCGCCAACACTGTTTCTTCTGCATATCAATGATATGTTGCAAATCTGTAACATTCATTGCTATGCAGATGACAGCACTGGTGATGCTCTGTACACCGGCCGAGCCAATATTTCTCGGGAAAACGTCTCCGAGTACGGGGACAATCTTGTGTCTAAAGTCGAGTCTTTGCTGAACAGAGTCTCGGGTGACTAAATTTAGTCCAGTTTAACCCTCAGAAAACACAAGTTTGCGCGTTAACCGCTAAAAAGAACCTCTTTGTCGTATCTCCTCAGTTTCGAGGCACTCCCCTTGTTGCCTCAGCTAGTATCGGAATCCTCGGAGTCGACATATCGAGTGACGTGCAGTTTCATTACAAGGCGCAGGTTCGGCACATGGAATACTGTTCCTATCGCGACGATCCGCCCTTGTCTTATTGACCAAGGCGTACCAGTCCACTAGCACGGCGGCCTTACCGATGCTGGCTGGCGTTCTCCCTACTGACCTGGAGGTCATTCGTGCTGGTAGGATGGGTATGGCACGTTTGACCACGCCCAGAGAGGAGTTGAGCAGACGCAAGCGTGAAATCTGGACTGAGGTGATCGGCGTGTGGCAGAATCGATGGATAAACGAAACGAAAGGACGTGAGTTAAATCGATTTTTCCCTGAGGTGGCGTTGAGACTCAGGTATACCTCGGTCACACCGGACTATCAAACATCCCAGATTCTCACTGGACATGGATGTTTTCGGAAGAGACTGCATGACATGCAACTGTGTGAAACCAGTATGTGTGAGTGTGGTACGGCAGAGGAGGATATTCACCATGTTCTATGGGAATGTCCTCTGTATGACGATCTAGGAGCGAAAGTGTTAGATGGGTTGGTTCGAACGGTTCAGGGACCGATTTACTACTCGAATCTCGTGAGCGATGGGGTGAACTACAGGTTGTTGCGTGAGTTTGCGCATAGGTGGCACGATCGTAGAACAAAGCAGGATAGGATGCTGGTAGGAAGGCCCGACGACGTAGACGTTATTGTGCCGTCAGTCCCAGAAGGGAGAGAATGATATTAAACTGGGACAAGGAACAGAATAAATATTTGTAGGGAGTCAAGAAAGTTCGCGCGGGAAAGAACATGGTGCAAGTACCGCGCGCATCCTTCGAGATTCGGCCCGTATGACCTGAGGGTCGGTGGGGCTATGGGAGGTGGTGGGTTGTTCCTATCTCTGGGCTGAAGCTCCCCAGTACCAGCTCCTTCCACTTGACCGTATCCAGCGCAGAGCGGCTCGAATCGTCGACGACCGAGTGCTTTCCAATCGGCTCTATTCACTGGCGCTGCGAAAAGATGTTGCATCTCTTTGCATTTTCTTTCGCATATACCATGGGGAGTGTTCTGAAGAATAGTTAGGATTAATCCCAGCCGCCAAATTTCGTGAACGTACTACGCGGCAAACGTCCCGATACCATCCACATCATCTGGATGCTTGGCGGTCTATCGCTGTATGTTTTACAAGGAGTTTTCTTCCGCGTACGACCTCACTGTGGAATAGTTTGCCACCGGCAATTTTTCCAGACCGATACGACCTGGAGACCTTCAAGAAAAGAGCTTACTCCTTTCTAAAGGGCCGGCAACGCACCTGCAATCCTCCGGTGTTGCGGTTGATAATGGGCGGTGGTAGTCACTTAACATCAGGTGAGCCGCATGCTCGTTTGCCCCCTCTTCCATAAAAAAACCCCAAAATTTTGGACGTACAATACTCGGTTCCTAAAAAAATCGATATCGATTATTTGGAGTTGGTAATCATTTACAGTTTGAATAAATTAGAAACGGATAATTTGAAACACAAGATTTTTTTTTTTTGTTACAGCTTATTTCTATAGGCAAAGTTATAAAAATTTAAGATTGAAACTAGATTAAAAATAAAAATAATTCTATCACTTTCAGTACAACTAGTTGATACGTCGTTGTTTAGATTAATTATTATTTGATTTTCAATAATTCTATTTATATATTATATTTATTAATGTTCATTTTTTTTGTTTTTTCTATAACTTTTGCCCAATCATCAGTGAAAGTACCGAAAAGATAAAAATAAAATTAGGTAAATACGTAATTCATTAGTTTCTGAATAAAATAAAAAATGTTGCCAATCACAAAAAATCATTAAAAAATCGATTTCCCTTTTTCGATCGATTACTTACGGTATCATTATTACAATGCTAATATAAATTTTCTATAATTATTATGATGTTATGATATAGGTGTAAAGCAACCGTTGACAACGGATATTTATCCAAAGCAGCCGATATGCAACCGTAGTCAACCAGTTGTTTATCCGACTACAGACGAATAAGGATGGTTATGTTTTTACTGTGTGCGCGGGAGGCTAAGCTGAGTCGCTTTTTTGCAATGGTGGTTAAAAACTACTTGACCGATTTAAAAAATTCTTTCATCATTACAATTCTATTATGACTGTGAAACGTATGATGCATTTTATGATAGAGGACGCTACTTTCAACGAATATGTTTATTTAGCTAAACTCGTAAAATCCTTTCACCGCTATAATGTTATATATATTTATAGATATCTAATGTAGCATGCATTTTTATTATAGAGGGCGCTACTTTATTTGAATATGTTTTTATTAGCTAATCTCGAAATACTTGACCAATTTTGAAAATTCTTTCACCATTACATTGCTAATGAGGGCTTAGTTGTGTGATAAAATTATATTATTAAAATAATTGTTTGTGATATTAATACTTTCTAAATAAATAAAAGTAAATACCTACCTAAGATGATCAAATCCTATTATTATTTTTAAAATTTAACATTCGTATTTACACACTAGTGGTTATTTAATAATATAGGTCATTAAGTTTTAAGTAACATTTACTTTTTTTTATTTAATATTATTTCAGTTACCATCGTCATCACGTGAGTGTCATGATTGCTGGCGAAAGACTGATAAAGCAGCATCACGTTAAACTTTAGAACGGGAACCATCTGAATCATCTAGTCCGTCCTCGTTGCAATCTAAAGTGAGTAATGTATTGAACCTAGAACAACAAAGCTTAGATCATACATCGTACAATATAATGCTGCCTAATTTTGTGAGAGCACCACTCACATAAAATCAATGTTTTTTCCTGGTTGTAACAATTCCAATCAACTCAATATTCCATCAGCATTGCGGGTATCTCTTTTTTCGAATACAATTACTATGTACCTCCAAAATGTAGAATCAGTAACTACCATTTAAATAGTAACTCTTGGTATTTATTTTCAGAATCAATATATAACCATATTAAAACATTTAGTGTAGCACAAATTATAGACTTTTCTACATTATTGTAAGATAATATATACCATCATATAGACTTTGAAAATATTCACAGTATGCCTGAACATACTGTACATTATTATCTAGGCTTATCAAAGGCAGTTCCCAAAATGTCAAGTAAACATAGTGGATGTTTTGCACTTGCTGTATATTTGATGAAAGTAAGAACAGGAGATAGTGATGAATGCATATAGGCATTATTGCAAGTACCAAGAAACAGATTTGAGCGGCTTATGAATATGGCTCATGAAATATTAAATCAGGTTGTTGTTCCTATGAATTTTATCCATCGTTACCACTCTCTGTGCCAAATTCCATTGAGTAATTATGATATTATATTAGAGGTAAATAATTTCTTAGCTTTCCTAGATGTTTTTTGTTATCCAAAATCCTAACAACATTATAGGTCACACTGTGTATGGAAAAAAGACCCATACAAACTGATATTTCAGCGGTGAATCTCACCATCATCCTTCACAGTTAGTTACCGTGAGCAAATCTTTGTTACAGAGAGCGTATGGGATCTGTGAGAGCAAGCACCTGGCCGCGGAGCTTCAGCACTTCAAGCAGGTTCTGCACAGAATCAAGCTTCGGGTCCCGCGTCTACGTCACAGTGACCGAGTGAAGCCGACCGCAGTTGAGCGTGTGCCTGCTGTACTACTGTATGTCAAGGGTGTCACCCCAATTAGATAGACATACATCAGATTTGATAGACCACAAATCCTCGTGAAAGAACCTTAATTCCTAACAAGGATGATATGTGAGGCTATTTAAATTAAAAAACATCCTAATTTCAATAGAGAAGGCGGTTGGGTACTACCACCTGCTTGAGACACTATAATTAATAAAATTAAAACTAAACCCAAGCATACCACTGCAAGACTTAAAGATAGAGTAAGTTCAATCTGCGTAGATTGGACTATAATAATAATAATAAAAAGCTAAAGGTACTCCTTGTTAACACTGACATTGGGATGGCAGTCACCTCAGTCCCCCGTGAGCATGGGTGCTATAAAGCACCTGAAACGTCGGGAATTAAAAGTTAAAGAAATTAAAAGCAATAAAATTGGTAAAAGTAGTCGTTAAAAACTGTATTTGTGAAAATAAAAACTTTTATATCATAAAAATCCCGACTTTTTTTAAACCAATTCCTTAACCATTTCATTATTTTAATTGCATATTATCATTTCCATATGCTTTTATATGTGGGCACCCATGGCCGAAGTGTCTATGAACATTGGGCATCCCCCTTTCGCATTGGTTTTTTCAGCGCGGCTTTGTATACGAGCTATTTTACCTACACAAATTTAAGTTGACAAAGCAAAAAAAATAAACTTGTTTTATTCATGAGTCATGTAATTTAAGGAATTTTTAAAAAAGTTTTAATTAAACGAATAATACATTAAAAATAATAATTTTAGATTCGATTATTTGAATATTTTGTGGATGTAATGAATATATTTTCCTATTATTCGCATAACAATGAATTTTCAACAGACGAAAAAACGGAGGAGGTACTCAAGTCGATGCGTATATGTTTTTATTAGGTATTACCACTCCTAACTTTTTTACAGATCTGTACGATTTTGATAATTATTTTTTCTATTGGATAGGGAATACCTGGAAATTGGTCCCATATAAATTTGGAAAAAATCTTACCATAAGGGTGGGAAAATAGGGGTTATTTATTAAAGAGTGGTTCCATTTTAATAATTCTTTTTATATTAGATACGGTATTTTGGTTTGGTACGGTACCTTGAAATTGGTCCCATATAAATTTGGAAAAAAATATTTTACCCTAAGGTTGAGAAAACAGGGTTTATTGATTACAGAGTAGTAGTAGTTTGATAATGATATATTAATATATAATGATTTTTATTCGATTGGGAATACCTCGAATTGGTCCTATATAAATTTGGAAAAACTTATATAGGACCTTGAGGTTTTCATCTTAGGGTGGGAAAATGGGGGTGACTTACTACAGAGTAGTCCTAGAAATTGGTCTCATATAAATTTTGAAAGTAAATTATCCTAAGGGTGGGAGAATAGGGGTGGTTTATTGTTTACTCACAGATTTTAATGCTGAGTTTTTTATAACAACATTACATAATAATTGCATTACATTATAAAAGAACCTCACGATGAATGAGCTTTAAACCTGTCAGTCTCTTGTGTGTAGATCTCTCCTCTCAGTCACTGCATTTCTGATAAAGTTCGTTCATCGTGAGGTTTGTGTAATATCTTATTTGGCTCTAGATCAGATAAAGCAATACCCTCAAGTATTTTTACTCTACTCTGTGCCACATATGCCTGCCCTTTGGCAAACATTTTCTTTCCGAAGTCGATTACAGCTTTAAACAAATAATAGTTAAAGTAGGATTATGTAACAGTTAATAGCTAAAGTAAGGTAAGTAGCTATTCCGAAAATTATTGAAAATTAAGCATGTAGTAATTAGTAGATTATAGCCACATAAAATTATAAAATAAAAACTTTTTGACAGTAAAATTAAACCGACGAAAAAAACTGAAAAGCAAAAAATAATATACCTTTTTCATTTACCTTAATAACTAAGTTGTTAAACTAATGTAAATGTACCTGAGTATATATTTTTGTAATTATTTTAAGTTTTTAATTAATCTTAATAATTAAGTTCTTAAACTAATGTAAGTATAATAAAATAATTAACAATACAATGTGAATTCTTCAGCGATAAACATTAACATTTCAAAAAATATGCCTAGCTAATTGGGTTGCTGTCTCACTGACATTAACTTCGTGAAAGCTTGGCATTTTCCGGCGAAGGGGTTTGTCGTGCCACGCATTACGCTTAAACGTAAAAACGTTTACATATAATAATTTACCTCGAAATTCACTATACGCGATTATCGTTTATTGATTATATGTTGTTTAAAAAGTATTCTTATCAGTTTTTTGTGTTAAATGGATGCTAAATATAAAAGAATGCTTCAGTATTGATAGCAATTTATTAACGAAATATATGTTGAGATGTGTCTAGAAATTATTAATACTTATTTTTATTTATTTATTAAAATAATAAATAAATAAAAATAAGTATACATTTATCTATATTGAGTACTAGTTGTTCCCCGCGATCTCGCCCGCGTGGAATATTGATTTCATGGGTTTTAATTTTTTTGCGCGGAACCCTAATTATTTTTCTAAAAAAAAGTAGTTCAAGTTATTCCTTATATCATCAGCTATCTGCCAGGGAAAGTCCCGTCAAAATAGATCCAGCTGTTTCGGAGATTAGCTGGAACAAACAGACAGACAGATCGACAGACAGATAAAAATTTTAAAAATTGTGTTTTTATTACTAGTACTTTCATATGCATTTAATAAAAAGCTGTTGTTTTAACATTACAAACAGACACTTCAAGTTTATTTATTTGTAGATATAGATATAAGATATTATTCATATTGGTTTCATTTTAAAGGGAATATCATGTACTATTATAATAATAAATAATTGTCTCCAGTAAATATTATACTTTTCTTGTAAAACTCTAAATAAAAAATAAATACGATTTATTTTATATCCCCATATGCTTTATTTTCATCCTTTATTTTTTATTTGACCAATTTTCTTTTAACAAAATTAAATTCTAAATTCGTTGAGCTTTTTGAGAATATTTTTATTTGAATGTTAGGTAGGTACCTGTATTAGTTTTTCAGTAGTAATCGTTTTTGTTGCGACAGTCTCGCGCGGTCGTAAAAAAAGTTACTGCGCGGACAGGTGGGACGAGAATCACTTGCGCGGCGTTGACGGTTCGGTGGATAGGTACCTACCTACTGTTATTACCTAAATACCCATAACCTACTATACAACAAAATTTGACAAACTGTCGCTGCGTCGTGAACACTAAAATGTAAACTGCCTACCTACCTGCCTAAGTACGTCGGTACTAAGGAAACAGTCTTGACGGGTCACTTGTCTTGATAAAACATGTGTTTACATCTAGTGATATTGTGTGTATATAAAAAAAGTAAGAAGACAGGTAAGTATTTTTTGAAAACAATTTATAGGTAGGCAGAACTAATTACAATTATTATCTAAATATTATAAATGCGAAAGTTTGGATGGATAGATGTATGTTACTCAATCACGCCAGAACAGCTGAAGGGATCTGGATGATATTTGGCTCAGAGATAGGTTATACCTAGTCTGGAATAACACATTTGATACCGTTTATTTAGGTATTTCGTTCCTGTGGGATAATTTTCGAGTTCACGCGTTTGAAGCCGCTGGCAACAGTTAGTACGGATATAAACTGCGATGAATGTTCCAGTTCGTACTTCGGCGTCGTGAACTCTTGAGTGATCGCTGCATGACCACCCGGGGAAAACTAAACATAATAAAATAAGCAATCTATATTAGGTATCTATAGAGCCATAAGAGGTATAGTATAAAGCGATAACGCAGCGCCTAATAATTTAGTACGAGTGGCACGATGTCAGGTGAGACAACGTGCTTTTCGGCCGCGCCCACCAATGAGTAAGAGCCCGCGACTTGTGCCACCTACGCAATTTCTTTGTATAGTGCGACGTTGCCACTCTTATTAGTTATTCCGCTTTGTAATATTTTATTTATAGGTGATATTTTGTTTATGTAGGTATTCGATAGATTCCTATAGTCTGCTTTTTCGCAGGAGACAAAAATAACAGATATTTATTAGATTCGTTTAGCACGAATAATACAGTTTTTATGATTCTGGTTCAGATTAGATTTAATTTTAGTCACTTAAATTTCGTATATTGTTCAAAATAATGAAATAAATCCACAGAATCTGCAGTTACGAAAAAAAGCAATATCATTTTAGTCTCCGGCGAAAAAAAAAAGATATATATCATGATTAATTTACCAACTAGTTATTCGTTTACTAAATACGAAAAAATATTTAGACGTCATTTTTCTTCCAATCTTGCTGTACTGAATATTTACGTAGTCCTTATATTAATAATTATAATTGCATAAGTTGATACAAATTCCTATGCAATAGCTTTACCGCGGCATTCCCCGAGTGCCACACGTCTTTTTTTAATTACAATTTAAACGCTTATTTACCACGTGCTCGGCCGTGAAAGAAAACATATATAAAAAAACTGCAAGTCTGAAAAATTAAAACCTCTCATGTTCGAAAAAGTTCCCATTAAGCAGCATGTCGAACTACTTTCTACTCCAAAAAACCCTCTCAGAAATGAGAGCAGGACCGTGCCTATACTTTCGTTTACTTTTATACAACACCAGCGGGACTATATATGGGCTAGTGGATTTTCTTACACCGCAACTACATGGTAACTTTGTAAATGTACCACGTATAAACATTACCACGAAACAAATAATAAATAAACTGACGAAAATAGCAATACACACAAAACTTTTGTCAACCATAAATACAATTAAAAGTAGATGTAACAAAGAAGTGTAATGTGATGTCAACAAAATTCCCACTAAGTGCAATTCTTATCTTAGTAATTTATTAGTTAAGCACAAACAAACAAATAAAGAAACTCGGTAATAGCTTCGTATAACTGTAATAATAGTTGACAACTCATTTCAACTAGATGAAAGTACTTTCGTAGCAAGCAAACCTTATTTAATAAACACTCGTTAAATTATTTAAGACAACTTCTTCAATATTATGAAAATAATGTTGGGAAAATCTAGGGTCATGATGACCCAGCGTCGTCGTCCGCGTTATTATTTTTCGCGTCATTTGCGCTTGGTTAATTATTTTTGATAACAAAAAAGAATAATTTTGGCTATGAATAATTTAATGAAAATAAATTAAAAACTTAAACTTATACTAAACTCAAAATCACCCACGCAATCAAGAGTGCCTATAACTGCGGAGCCCTTACATTGAACATTGAATATTCTAACACTAGCTTAAACAACTGCGTCTAACTGACGTCCAATTATCCAGTTGATTACACCATAAGACAACCATTTAATAAGTAAACAAAGTAATATATAATTATCATTGACATTCACAAAATATTCTCACAGATACATACTAGTTAGAGGCACGCTGCAGTTTTAATATGACTGTGCCACGAATGTGTCGGCTCCACCGGGGAAGGATCAAACTCTCACAGAATACTAGCATGAAATACAAGCTTATTGCTGCTGTGTTTTGTACTGTTAGTGAAGAGAATCGAAACGAGGCATTCCACCTTAGTCATTACAGTTAGTTGACAGTGCATCTGCGTTTTGATCCTTAATCGAGGATAGAGATAAAAGTAGATCTATTGTCTATAGTATCCACTCGACATCAAGTGGATAAAATGTGCTCGTTGGTCGCTCGCGTCTTGGACCTTAAATAAAACAAAATATGAAATTGTTTTAGTTCCAATGTTATGCTAAACACTTTTTTTTCGCCGGAGACTAAAATGATATTGCTTTTTTTCGTAACTGCAGATTCTGTGGATTTATTTCATTATTTTGAACAATATACGAAATTTAAGTGACTAGAATTAAATCTAATCTGAACCAGAATCATAAAAACTGTATTATTCGTGCTAAACGAATCTAATAAATATCTGTTATTTTTGTCTCCTGCGAAAAAGCAAACTATAGGAATCTATCGAATACCTACATAAACAAAATATCACCTATAAATAAAATATTACAAAGCGGAATAACTAATAAGAGTGGCAACGTCGCACTATACAAAGGAATTGCGTAGGTGGCACAAGTCGCGGGCTCGTACTCATTAGTGGGCGCGGCCGAAAAGCACGTTGTCTCACCTGACATCGTGCCACTCGTACTAAATTATTAGGCGCTGCGTTATCGCTTTATACTATACCTCTATGGCTCTATAGATACCTAATATAGATTGCTTATTTTATTATGTTTAGTTTTCCCCCGGGTGGTCATGCAGCGATCACTCAAGAGTTCACGACGCCGAAGTACGAACTGGAACATTCATCGCAGTTTATATCCGTACTAACTGTTGCCAGCGGCTTCAAACGCGTGAACTCGAAAATTATCCCACAGGAACGAAATACCTAAATAAACGGTATCAAATGTGTTATTCCAGACTAGGTATAACCTATCTCTGAGCCAAATATCATCCAGATCCCTTCAGCTGTTCTGGCGTGATTGAGTAACATACATCTATCCATCCAAACTTTCGCATTTATAATATTTAGATAATAATTGTAATTAGTTCTGCCTACCTATAAATTGTTTTCAAAAATACTTACCTGTCTTCTTACTTTTTTTATATACACACAATATCACTAGATGTAAACACATGTTTTATCAAGACAAGTGACCCGTCAAGACTGTTTCCTTAGTACCGACGTACTTAGGCAGGTAGGTAGGCAGTTTACATTTTAGTGTTCACGACGCAGCGACAGTTTGTCAAATTTTGTTGTATAGTAGGTTATGGGTATTTAGGTAATAACAGTAGGTAGGTACCTATCCACCGAACCGTCAACGCCGCGCAAGTGATTCTCGTCCCACCTGTCCGCGCAGTAACTTTTTTTACGACCGCGCGAGACTGTCGCAACAAAAACGATTACTACTGAAAAACTAATACAGGTACCTACCTAACATTCAAATAAAAATATTCTCAAAAAGCTCAACGAATTTAGAATTTAATTTTGTTAAAAGAAAATTGGTCAAATAAAAAATAAAGGATGAAAATAAAGCATATGGGGATATAAAATAAATCGTATTTATTTTTTATTTAGAGTTTTACAAGAAAAGTATAATATTTACTGGAGACAATTATTTATTATTATAATAGTACATGATATTCCCTTTAAAATGACACCAATATGAATAATATCTTATATCTATATCTACAAATAAATAAAATTGAAGTGTCTGTTTGTAATGTTAAAACAACAGCTTTTTATTAAATGCATATGAAAGTACTAGTAATAAAAACACAATTTTTAAAATTTTTATCTGTCTGTCGATCTGTCTGTCTGTTTGTTCCAGCTAATCTCCGAAACAGCTGGATCTATTTTGACGGGACTTTCCCTGGCAGATAGCTGATGATATAAGGAATAACTTGAACTACTTTTTTTTTAGAAAAATAATTAGGGTTCCGCGCAAAAAAATTAAAACCCATGAAATCAATATTCCACGCGGGCGAGATCGCGGGGGAACAACTAGTACTCAATATAGATAAATGTATACTTATTTTTATTTATTTATTATTTTAATAAATAAATAAAAATAAGTATTTAATAATTTCTAGACACATCTCAACATATATTTCGTTAATAAATTGCTATCAATACTGAAGCATTCTTTTATATTTAGCATCCATTTAACACAAAAAACTGATAAGAATACTTTTTAAACAACATATAATCAATAAACGATAATCGCGTATAGTGAATTTCGAGGTAAATTATTATATGTAAACGTTTTTGAATCGTCGTAATGATACATATTTCCAAAAGAAAATATCTTCACAATTAATTTGATGTAAAATAACATTAGAAATAACGTATAAAAACGGAGAAATTACCAAATTTTTGATCGAGTTCCTAACCAGTACACAAACAAAAACGGCGAATAGTCATTTTCACATTTTTTTTAGAAATAACGTATAAAAACAGAAAAATTATCAAATTTTTGATCGAGTTCCTAACCAGTACACAAACAAAAATGGCGAAATGTTATTTTCACATTTTTTTCTATATAGTTATTTGTTACAGAGTACACAGATAAAATTCACTCTCATAGATGACAAATTTCAAACACCACAATCTCTAATTTTTTACTCTGCTATCTTCAGCGCTGTACACGAACGGAACGATGTCATTGAGAGCCGTGGTTGCTCACATGGTTAGCGCTCGTTATAAGTATCACAGTACGGGAGCAACCCGGGTTCGATCCCCACTGGCACCAATGAAATTGTTGCGTGCTGATTTAGCTATCAGTTGGAAAGTCTGTTTTTCTGGGCCGTTTTGTTTTGTTACACTGACATCTCGCAAGTCACCTAGGGACCTAGGAGGTTGTCGGTTGCTTATTTTTTTATTTTTCTTTAAAATTTTCGTCGGTAAAATAATATATTTATAAAAAGTAAAAAAAAGTAAAGTTACAGCCTACATACGACCCACTGCTGGGCACAGGCATCCTCTAATTTCTGAGAGGGTTTTAAGGCAAGGAAATGTCCGCCACGCTGCCTCAATGCGTGTTGACGAACTTCACATGTCTTCGAAATATGTATTTTTTAATTTCTCAGATATGCAGATCTGAGTTCGATCCCCGCCGGCACCAATGAAATTGTTAATTGCAATTGTGCTGATTTACCACGTGCTCAGCGGTGAAGGAAAACATATTGAGAAAACCTACACGTCTGAGAATATAATTATAATCGAATGTAAATCAAATTGACATAGGTAAGTACAGATAAAATTAGCGGAACATTAATAAAATTTTGAGATCGTTTTTTTTTTTTCAAAATTTTATTTATATTCCGCTATTTTTGTCTGTGCTTATATCAATTTGATTTATATTCAATCTCTAAATTGTAGTTTGCGAAGGTAACGGGGATCTATCAGTTCCGGCAAAACACATTTCTGATAAAGGCTATTTAATTTTAAAATTTTGTCTGCCGTCCAAAACGCATCATCTGTTCAATAATATTAAAAGAAAACCAAAACAAACAGAGTAGTATCGAAATCCAAAGTTCAAGCAGAGGTCAATGTAGCGTAGTAATTTAGAGCGCAGGTATAGCTATAGTCATACGAACGTCACAGGCCGCAGCTGACTGAGTCGAATAAAACTAGAATAAGCGCGCGTCACCGCGCATGCATGTATGTGTAAGTGTCGTCCTCCCGCACCGCACCGGGGGGAAACATTATTCAGTGAGATGCAAGATAATTCATATAAACACGCGCGCGTAATACGAAAAGGCCTTTGGAAGAAGGGGTTTTATGAAAAAACCACTGCATAAATCAATTACAAATAAAATTTATTGAATTCTTCGATAATTGAGCTGTGTCGGTACTGACTTTGTCTTTGAAATTTTACACTGCTTTTATTACTAATTTACGCCCAAAGTTGTGTTAAAATTGGCAATAAAAACGAATCTTTGATAGCTCGTAACTTTTTAATGACTTTTTATTTTACTATTCTGTTTCCGTACAGACAAAATTAATAATGAGACAAAACGATATCATGTTTAACTGTCACTTGTATGTACTGTTGATGTACACTGTCAAACAGCGGAGTAAAACCCCTCCGAAATTTCTATGGAAATAATGTCGACTAGTGTCACCTTAAGCAGGAGAATGAATTAAAAACTATGTATATTACGGGGATTCTGGATAATTTTGTAATATGGAAGGGAGTCCTGATCGGTTTCTCTCCGTCTGGCAATATACGAATATTTGTATATCGATATATGGTAAATTTTCAAAGAAATGAGTTAAAAACTATCTTTGAAATTGTTTAATGGACCAATATTCGCAGTCATAATGTATTAAAATTGCTTACAAGTGGTGGACGCTACAATAATGCGAAATGAAAGGACGTAGAATCAATATTGTGATATATATATATATATATATATATATATATATATATATATATATATATATATATATATATATATATATATATATATATGGGCCGAATGTGATTTGAACCGAATCCGAACTTCGGCCGAACTTCGGTTCATTTTCGCACGCTTTCTCGAGAGCGACGCGTCGTGACTTGTTTACGCATTTACTTCAAATACCCCGCCCGCACACCGCATGAAACATATACTTACGAAAAAAAACGTAACAAACTTCTGCCAGATAAGGCAGATCTTTGGTGTTTTTGCACCATAACCTGACTCTGGTAAATTTTAAATATGACTAGATAGACAAGAAAAGTTGGTTTAATATGATTGTTGAAAACAAATACCCTTTAATTGTAATAAAAATACTTGAGGTTAATGAATGTTGAATCAAAAACATTATTTTTTTATTTAATTTACGGACTCCTATCCAGATGTTTACTAGGAGAATACAAAGTTTATTTCATTTTTGTAATATGGCTAATTATTAATTAGGCAGGGATTTCTAAGATTAATAACTAATTAACTAAGATTAAGGTTAAGAACTAAGATTAAGATTAATGATAAGATAGGAACTGATTTAATATAAGGTTTACATTACAATGTTCTGAAATAAATAAATAAATAATTGACCATGAGTGAGTAAAAATAATATCTTTTTATTTTACAGTATCTAATGTTGTTATATAAGGTGCTTTTAAAATATATGCCACGGTTGTTTGTATGGAGACTTGGCCAATCAGCTGACCGATTTCCATACAAAGTGCAATTTTTTTTTGATATATACATATATATATCAAAAAATGTATATATATATATATGTATGTATATATCAATATATATATATATATATATATATATATATATATATATATATTGAGAATCTAAATTGAGAATTTAAACTATACGTGTGTGTGTGTTTGTGTGTATATAAAGAGGGCTACTTTTAATATCGCTCATTTTAATATCAAAAATTTAGGTTATCTTTATAGCAGTATTATATTTTCAATTCAAAATTAGTACTGCATTTGTGATAATAATAAAATGTATGTATATAGAGTACTCACTCATTTTCTTTCACTATTATTTCGTGACTTTCTTCATTAATAATAAATGCACTTTGTTCATTCATATTCAAAACACTTTATACAAAAACACCGTGTCGAAGACTGCCGAAAAAAGAAACGACGTTAGACAATGCACGGCCTTCAAGCCACACCTCCGTGCCCGTCGGAGTGAGGAGCGTGACGTTTTTTCGTTACGGCGGAATAAATTTCTGGATTCGGTCCCCACGCTCAAGGCCTGCGATAGAAGCTATGCAATAGCTTAAAAAAAATTCCGATGGCGCAGGCCGTAATCGCTGTATTAAATGTATCGCACTCTTGAAACTGCTTCTATAGCCGGTCTATTTGTTTAAGGTACGACTTATGAGAAATATTTACTCCAGTGAACTATACATGATGATGATGATGATGATGTAAAGTTCATTGGAGACAATATTGCTACTATAGCACTAATATGTTAAATATTGTATCTATATTGCTATTTATGGTGGTGGTTCGACTGCCACGTTGGTCTATTTGTTGGACTCTTGGATTGGCCTAAACTAGTTGTTGGGTTCTACCGTCAATAAATTCACAGTAGCAACGCGAAGTCAGGAGTTTGGCGGATTTCTACTTCTTGTAACGTTAATCCGTAGGTCCAGCGCTTGATCTATCTCCAATCGTGTCAGTTTGCTCTCCTATTAGTCGTTGAGTGTGAGGGAATAGAGAGTGCACTTGTGCTTGCATTTTGGAGTATCTAACTAAATTATCTTACTGTAAACAGCGTAGTTCAGCTTAAACCTATCGGCAATGTAGTGACATCGCAAGAATATCCACAACCCCATATCATCCAGTTGGTGTGGTAAGATAACTCAGAGTGAATCTTTCCAAAACAGCGGCTTCCTAACTTCCTGTTGGGCAACTATAGCAAACCTACGTTCCTATACCAAATATATGTTCAGCAGTGGAATGTAACATATATAACGTACAAGGTTTTACCCACGGCGCTCCTTGCATTTAATGAATACCGACAAATTTTATTGCACCGTGGATAAATAAGACTGTAATTTGGGATAGACTAAAACTAAAATATGTTCAAATGTCCAAATAAGCCTGTATCTTATTCTGGTTTGTTATCTAAAAATGCCAAGTATAAAAGTGCCACGAACATAAAAACAGCCGAGCAGACATTTACATTAATAACATTATTAGTATTATAATAATAAAACGACTATTAATAGTAATATCGAAGAAAAGTGCTGAATCGTTTAATATTGTACATAACAGGAGCAACATAAACTCTTTACAGAGATCTTAGACTCGCTTAGTGACAAATTGTTTTAATATTTCATGACCGGAAGTTGATACTTTGAAACAAAAAGCAAGAAAACCTTCATTGTCCGTTATCTTGAATTCACTTCAGAAACATTTTTAAAGAAAAACGATGGCATGCGTGGTAAAATAATAAGTAATTTACTAAATGTAAATTTAATGTCTTAGTTTAGTTTAATTGAGAAAGCGTTCTGCACTCATCATACAAAACACAGCAGCAATAAGCTGCTATTTCACGCTGGTATCCAGAGGGGGGCGTGGTTCTTCCCCGGTTGATCCGATCCACTCGAGTTGTGGACATAATGCATTACATTAATCTATTCGTTACAGCTCATCAAGAATTCACTGCTGAACTATTAGCCGCCCCAATAGTTTATCTCGAAGGGGGATGTTTGTCATAGTTGCCACGCATGCCCGCCGCAATCGCGGTTCTTTTTAAATTATTTGAGTTGCTATCAGGAAGATGCTGCTGTCGAGCGTGTCTCATTTCTCTTTATCGTCTCTACGGCACCCACGTAGGTGGTAGCAGCTTGTGAATTACAGTCGAAAGTGAATTATAGCTTGGTTCGTAAACATGCCTGAAAATTTAATAATAAATAAATTAAAAAAATATGTAGTGTTCGCGTAAGCATAAAAAACATCATGTATTTATATTTTGTACTAGTCCTGCGCAGTGTATCACATGTTTTATTTAATAAACAAAACATTTTAAAATGTCTAACATTGTTGTTCAGAGTACCAATAAATATCGGGACCAGACTAATGTTAATGATTACTCATATTAACAATGTAAGAAGTTTTAGTTTTTGATGTGACGATTAATTTGAAAATCGAAAAAAATAACTGTTATTCCATAGTATCACGTTTTCTCTTCTCTTAGCAGTCCCTAGTGATTGCCAACTTTTTTTATATTAGAAAGGAAAAAACGAGCACGCGAGTCGCTCGATGGTAAGTGACTAACGCCGCCCATGAACTACTGCAACACCAGGGTTAATTGCAGAGACGTTGCCTGTCTTTTAAACGTTTCCCACGTCCACAATTTTTCGCTTGGCTATTTTACTTTTTCTCATATAATTTGTAATGGGTAATGGGCCGGACATATAGTTCGGAGAAACGGAAACCGATGAGGAAAAAAGGTTCTCGAGTGGCAGCCTCTTACCGGTGGTTAAAGTGTACAGTGACCCTCCACTAGATAAAGGGATAACCGGATAAGAAATGCAGTAAGTAGACGAATGCATGTGGCTCAGGATCGTGCTTTATGGCATTCCTTGGGAAAGATCTTTGTTCAGGAGTGGACTTGTGAAGGGCTGTGATGATGATGATGATGATATCTGATACAGACCAGAGTTCCCTGCCCTTCATGTATACTTTCAGATTTCTACAGGTATGCTGTCGATGCCAGGGCCTCTGTAGTTCTTTAACTTAATTACTGCTGTTAGGGCTTCTTCGAAGCTAGGTGGTTTTATTTCAGCTCGTTGAAAGTAAACGTCTAACTTTATTTGTTCAACTGTTGTAAAGGCGCAACTAAGAAGTTTTTGGAAGTATCGTGTCTACAGCATAAGTATCAATTAAAATGTCAATTAATATTATCGTAATTAATCATAATTGGTTGTTTGGGATCCGAAACAAGATTTCCTTCTTCACCTTTAAGGTGGCTTTTAACCGCATGCACAGTTTCCTGAAGTTTTGATAAAATTTTTGGCAGATTAACAGTAATGAGAGTTTCCGTGTTTTGCAGTATGTTTATTACCTTTTCTTCTTAATTCCTTCTGACAACATCTCTAAACACGGTTTATGTCTGTATTTACCATTACAGACGTTATTCTGTAGTATTCTGATCTCAAATTTTATTCTTTTTCCCATTGCTACATCGCAGTGATTACACCGCCATTTTATCTATTTATTTTCTTTTGACAGAGTTTGTGTAGACCCACTTTTTACATTGCCTTTTTGTTTCCATTTTGCATCTTTATAATTTTCTACTTCTAGATTGGCAAATTTTTGTTTAGTACTAGTCAAATTTGTGTTTAATTTCCTCGCTACTCAGGTATTCAAAAGTTTTTTTTTCATAAAATAAGGTTAACAAACGAGCACAAAGTCCAGCTGATGGTAAGTGGAAGCTGTGGCCCATAAACATCTACATTTGTCCTCGATTAAAAATCAAAATGCAGATGCATTGTCACTCCTGAGGACTAAAGTGGAATGCCTCGTTTCTAGTAAAAAGGGTCTCTGGTTTCACTATACTCACCATACGGAATACAGCAGGATTAAGCTTCTATTTTATGCTGGTATTTTGTGAGAGCGTGGTCCTTCCCTGATCGAGATGACCCATTTGTGCTTCTACTATATAGCTCTAGCATGGCTCTACCACGTTAATAATAAAGTTAATTCATGGTTCCTTAATTCAGTGTTCTTTTTTGCACGATTTTTAATTTGGCATTTATTTTAACAACCAGTAGGTAGTGATTGCTATCACAATTGGCACCACGCAACGCCTAGTGTTACTGTCTCTAACGTTAATTAGTAAATGGTCAATCTAATTAAATGTGACTCCATCAAGGGATTTCCGTGTTCCTTAATAATTGTCTTTTATTTTCAGTGGTATTGAACCGGTGGTCCTAAATGCAATCAAAATGGTCCGGGAAGGTATCATAGAATTCTTTCAAATATAAAAGCAGCGTAACACATTTCTGGAGATGAATGTATTGACTTCACGTTAAAAGATAAGAAAAGAGGATATCACACATTCATTTTTAGGTATTTTTTTATAGAACAAAATTAAAAATTAACTTTACTATAATTTTTATTATATTTAAAAGATGGTGGTCCAAGATAAGCCAAAAATTTGGTCCAATGGTCCCTCATCACTAAAAGGTTATACACTGTTTTATTGGTAAGCGTGGTGGTCTTAACTACCACAGATTTTGAAGCTTACGTCGTTAGAAAGTATTTAGTCTTACATTCTCGTTGTACAGGAACGGGAGGCAGGTGCTCTTCAATGAATTGATTTATTGAACGTTTGTTGGTTATATTTAAGTCGTCTTATTGCTAACAGTGTGTATCAGGTAATAATCAAAATTTAAAACAGACAGATCTTATAACTAATTGCACGACGTGCTGTGATTGGTTGCTAACAATGACGAGCTCTGATTCGTAGCTAAAAGTTTGGTGTTCCGGTGCGTCGCTAGGCGGCGTTAGAAGTCGCGCCAACATGCCGGCCGCCTTGGAAGCTCCAGCTTCCAATGATGTATCTACGTTGCCGCTTGATTGGAGATACCGCAGGCTGCATTCATGTTGTCGTCCTCTGCTGATGATACAGGCAGAGGGCAGATTTTCGAGAACGCTCGTTGTACAGGACCCGTAGCAGTTTGGATGGTGGCGACACGCGACACGCCGTCTTTTCCGGGGAAAATATGGGTAACTCTGCCCATACGCCATTTAAGGGGTGGTAAATTGTCCTCCTTAATAACGACAAGCGTGTTTAATGCTATGTCTTGACTGTTCGCCTTCCACTTCGTTCTTGTCTGAAGTTCAGCAACATACTCTTGTGACCAGCGTTTCCAGAAGTGCTGTTTTATTTGTTCCACTCTTTGAAACCGTTTCAAGCTGTGAGTCCGTGCTTCGGTGAGGTCTCTGCAGGCTGGTGCAGTGAGTGGCCGGCCGATGAGGAAATGAGCTGGGCTTAGTGGACGAAGATCATGTGGATCTGAGGACATAGGACTTATAGGACGGGAGTTTAGGACTGCTTCGATCTGTGCCAACACAGTGCTGAACTCCTCGTACGTCAAGTTAGCGGTACCCACGACACGCTTAAGGTGGAACTTACATGATTTTACTCCTGCTTCCCACAATCCCCCAAAATGAGGAGCATAAGGGGGAATAAATTTAAATTCAATATTGTCAGTTGATAATCTATCAATTATTTGCTTTGAATTTCGCTCTAACATTTTGTTAATCTCTTTCATGGCTCCAATGAAAGTTCTACCGTTATCTGAGAAAATTTGAGCTGGTTTACCTCGTCGTGAGATAAATCTTTTAAGTGCTAATATAAATTCTTGAGCAGCTAACGTACTGACAAGTTCTAGATGAATGGCCCGGGTAACAAAACAAACGAATATGCAAATATAGCCCTTTTCCAATTTAGCTCCCCTTCCTTTGCGATTCAGTACGTTTATGGGACCCGCATAATCCACTCCATATCGAATGAATGGGAAACCAGGTTCTATTCGTTCAGACGGAAGGTTGCCCATGATTGGTGTTAGGGTTTTACCTTTCATTCGAGTGCAGCGAACACATTGGTGGACAACCTTTCTAGCTAGGTTTCTACCCCCTAACGGCCACCAATTCTCACGCACGGTGGCCAATAGCAGCTGGGGACCAGCATGAAGAAGCTCTTTGTGTTGATGTTGAAACAACAATTGTGTGAAGTTGTGTTTACTTGATAAAAGTATCGGGTGCTTCTTGTCGTAATGAAAGTCAGGCGAGTTACTAAGACGGCCACCTACTCTAATTATATCCCTTTCATCTAGAAATATATTAAGCCTAGAAATCGAACCTGAAGTTTTTAAAGGTAAGTTACGTTTTAACTTATCATATTCCATCGGAAACGATTCGCGTTGAGCAAGACGCGCTAACGACTGTAAGGAGTCATTCAATTCATCTACTGATAACGGCCCCTGTGTACGATCTTTCTTTGGTGTGCGTAAGTTATGTATGTATCGCAACAGGTAAGCGCCGGCGCGCACGATACGCTGATAAGAACGAAACCTTTCAAAATTAATAATTTTATTCTTTGTTACATCACAAACCATAACCGTTGTCGTTTGTGATTTTAGTTCTGGTAAGTCGGAGTGTGTAGTCGAAGATTGCTGTGACCATGCCGACTCAGAATTTTTTTAAGAACTCAGGTCCGCTCCACCACAGATTACTGTCAATGAGTACATCAAGACTAAGACCCCGCGAGACCAGATCCGCTGGGTTATTTTTGGTTCCTACATGTAACCATAACGCATTACTTGTTATTTCATTAATCTCCACTATTCTATTTTGAACGAATGTTTTTAACGAATGTGGTGACATACGTAGCCATCCAAGGACAATAGTTGAGTCTGTCCAAAAGTAAATTTTGTGGAAATTAACACGCAATGACTCGATAATTTTCCTATATAATCGTGCGCCTATTAAAGCCCCGCACAGTTCTAATCGGGGTATGCTGACTGGTTTAATTGGTGCAACTTTACTCTTTGCACACAATAATCTAACAGTCACCGATGAGTCATCAGAGTAGGTGCGAACATATGCGCATGCACCATACGCACTCTGCGACGCGTCCGTGAATACGTTTAATTCTATAAACTGTGTGTGTGCGCTCATAACATGACGCGGAATACGTAGGTTATGCAAATATTGAAGTGTGTCAATAAGTTTTTCCCAGGATAAAGCAACATCACTGGGAACGGGATCATCCCAATTTATCTTGCACAACCACACTTTTTGCATCAATATTTTAGCTACTACGACAGCCGGTGTTAAAATTCCTAGAGGATCGTATATTTGTGCGATTATCGACAACATTGTACGTTTATTTAGTAAATTCGGTCTAACTACTCGTGTGGTAAAATGAAGTTCATCACTTTTATTATACCAACCCACTCCTAAAGTCTTAGTTTGGGAATGTTCTCCTAATGACAAGTCTTTAGATATGTCGTGGTCACTGATATCAACGTTAAACAACCACTTACGCAACGGTAAACAAGCCGAGTTTAAAGTATTTCGTAACTTCTCACAGGTATCGAGTAAGCTATTTAAATTATTGTCACCTAGGATGACGTCATCAACGAAAAAAATCCTCTCGGATTACTCTCGCAACCTGCTGATCCTTACATTCCAGCGCAAGCTGACGTAAACATCTCATACTAAGGTATGGCGCAGACGCAGTGCCATACGTCACGGTGTTTAGGCGATATACACGTATTGGGTCCGACGGAAGTTTACGCCATAATGTCAATTGTAAATCTCGTTGATCTGGTTGTACAAGAAAATTCCGAAACATTTTCTCAACGTCCGCACAACCCACGTACCCCACGTTATATTGCCTAAAGCGTAATAAAATGCTAAAAATGTCATTCTGAAGTGGTGGACCAATATGTTGAATATCGTTCAACGACTTACCGGACGACGTCGCTGCGCTTGCATCGAAAACAGTGCGCAGTTTAGTCGTACTGCTATTTTCGTTAATAACGCCGTGATGCGGCAAAAAATAGTGGGGTGACTCATAAGTGTCAACGCAACTCATATGACCGAGCCTTTCATATTCCCCCATAAAATCTACGTATTTTTCCCAAAATTGTGGCGAACGAGCGAATTTTCGTTCTAACGACAACAAACGTTTTTCAGCCGTTGTGTAACTGTTTCCGAGCACATCAGCTGATTCCTTTAAAGGAATGCGTACGGAAAACCTACCATCTTCCATACGTTTTGTCGTTTTGACAAAAATGTCTTCGCACGCACGTTCGTCAGCACTAAGGATGTTTTTATTAACGTTATTGTTTATCTCTTCGAGTTCCCAAAATAATTTCAACTGTGTGTCAATTGTTTGGGAGAAATTACATTGCACACTCTTAACGGGAAGTGGGTTATTACGTAAAGGTCCCGACATTATCCAACCCAATTTTGTATTTTGTAAATAAGGTCCTTTATTCAACTTAATTTTGCCATCACACAATAATTCCCAGAACTTATCCGCGCCTATCAGTATATCGATGTCTGACGGTGAGTGAAAGTTCGGATCCGCAAGTTGAATATTATCAGGTAAACTCATATTATTTACATCGACACTAAATGTGGGTAATTGATTTGTAATGCACGGCAACACTAAACAATCAATGTTCATACAAAACGAATTTAACCTTGAACGTAATTTTATTTTACAAATGTGGGTGGACTGCGAAATTATTTGACCTACCCCAGCAACGTGATAAGTGGACTGTATTAACGGTGCATTTAATGTTTCACATAACGATTTCTTTATGAAACAATTGTAATAAATAATGTTAATAATCATAATAAACCCTATTATTAATATATTATTGTTACACCGTAATTAAATATTGTAAACGGTTAATATATTTCACTACAATTGAAATGTCAGTATATGTAACTTAGAAGTATTGAAACTACTAAAATTAAGACACCCTTCCGCCTGGCAGCGGAAAGGGGACTATAAAACGGAACGACGGGCGTGTCCGAGGCAGAATATAATAGTATTTGCGCTGTAATAGTCGTGTCGGAGTGAACTAGTGAAAATTGAAAGTTTATAAAGTTGATTCATTTAGTGTTGAGAAAATAAAAGAGAATAAGTGTAAACTGTGTTTATTTTAACATAAAATATAGAGTTTTAACCGTGAACTGAAGTTTGTTTTTACAATATGGAGTAATAACCGTGTACTGAAGTTTGTTTTTTACATCTCAGAAGTGGGATACCGTCCATAAAAGTGAGTAAGGATGTTTCTTTTGCACATATTAATGAAGATACCAGTGTATTTAATTACCCAGTTTGTTTACTGTATGTTTTTTTTTTCTTTGAGTTTTGTTTACAAACTTATTCGCATTTTAAGTTTTTTTTTTTAATTTTTTGCTAAACCTTAATTTAAAGTAATGTAATATTTACAGTATGATCAATACACTAAACGAGATTCATTGGGTTTTTTTTTCTTCGGTACCTTTTCTAAATACCCTTAGTATATACATTGCTACCCTCTCAGGGCTAACTATTAAAGATATTATTTAATAAAGGTTAAGTAGATATAGCTGCTAATACATTATATGCTTTAGTGTGATTTCTCACAGACTTTGCTTGAAGCTTTATGAATAGTGCGAAAGGAATAAGCTTACAGTAGATATATAAATGTAATATTAACACGTTCATTGTCAATTCTTACACTTGGATGTGCAAGTTTCAGATGCCACGTGATAAACGACTAAAGTCGCGACGGTCAAAGAAAAGGCGAGACAAACGACGAGACTTTAGCCCAACTCAGTCGCGTCACTCGCGGTCTAGATCACGACACCGAGCACGGTCCGGTTCTTCGCATCGTGCGCGGTCAGGGTCATTGTACCGTGCGCGGTCTAAGTCTCTGCTCCGCGTGCGGTCGAAATCGCCGAGGCGTGCGCGATCGAGGTCAGCATCACGGGTGGTTTCCCGGACACCTCGAGCAAGCATAACCGGGAGGTACTCTAGTAAGCAGAGTTTTAACTTTAATGTCACTGGTCAGCATAGTCATTCTCGTGATGCAGGACGCGAACACTTGATTGAACTCGACGATGGTCAGCCTAACAGTAACCACATGAACGCTAGCTTATTTGAGAAAATGTTAGATATAATGAAAGATTACAAGAAAAATTCCGATAATAGTGATAAATTTCCCGCTCTTAACGTTATACCAGAATTTGATCCCATGACAAGAGAACAGACGGTCGATACTTGGATTCAGAAAGTAGAAGAGTGCGCCCAAATATATGATTGGAACGATAAGCAAACAATCCATTATGCCTTGCCAAAACTCTGCGGAGTTGCAAAAACGTGGAACCAAGGATTACCGTCGGTCTTCTTTTCATGGAGAGAATGGAAAGAAAAACTGCTAACCTCGTTTCCATCTAGAGAAAATTATGCAGAACTGCTTACGGAGATGCTTAGTAAAAAATCAAAATTTGGTGAATCTTTGGAATTATATTACTATTCAAAACTTAACCTATTAAATAGATGTTCCATTTTTGGTAAAAACGCAGTAGACTGCATAATTTATGGAATCGAGGATCGTGGTATTAGATTAAGCATACAAGCAGCCCAATTTAATGAACCAGAACAGCTTTTAAAATATTTTAAAACTATAAGAGTTGGTCAAAATAAAGAGCTAGATGTTAATAAAAATAAAGAGAAAAGGTATGTCGCCTCCAATATTATAAGCCCTTCAGATACGAGAAAAACAAGCAAACCTGACCATAAAGTAACTTGCTACAATTGCAATGAGACGGGTCATACATTTTACAGATGCCCTAAGCCGACTATTAAATGTAAAAACTGTGGGTGGAGAGGCCACACTGCAGAAAACTGTCCCAAAAATATTAGCCGAACATCTAACCATATAGATAAACCGGGAACCAGTATTAAAACGGTAATGGAAGTTCATATACCTGAAAATAGCAATGCGAAGTACCGAGTTCCAGTAAAGGTCAACGGTAACGTCCTTCTTGCTCATATCGATTTAGGAAGTGACTGCACTTTAATTCGCTGGTCAGATGCAGAGAAATTATGTATTAAATGGCAGGCTGTTGATTCTCCCGTTCTGAAAGGGCTAGGCAATACTCCTTATCGGCCAATAGGAGTAACTTACGTAACTTTAGATATTCAAGGTGTAGTTGAAGACAATGTGAAAGCACTAATAGTAGATGACTACATGATAAGCCATCCTATACTCATTGGACACACGTATACTGAGCGCCCTACAATAGAAATTATTAAAACCCCTTCAGATTTGATTATAAAACGGAGTAACGTCCAAATTGAAAATGTTAAAATACCTCTTGTAGTTTCTGAAAAGGTAGTCTTAAAACGTGATGGCCTTTCTATAATTTATGCTAAATCGGTAAAGGACATTTCTGGTTCTATTTATGTCCATGGAGATATCAGGGGACCCCCGGGCAAGGAATATTTCTTATTACCGGGCCAATTTGAAATAACAAACGGAATAACAAAGCTACTGGTTCAATGGAACTTTAATAACTCGTGCACGTAGCATAACTAATAATCGCAACGCCATAGCCTCAATTTTAAATGTAAACTTAGAAGATGAGTCGACGGCATTAAACTGTGGAATTGTGGATCCCGAGCAAAAGAATAAACTGGCCGATTTACTCGACAAGTACAAAGAATGTTTTTCATCCAATTTGCGTAACTTGGGATTCACTACAGCTGCAGAGATGGTCATTCATCTAAAAGATTCATCACCAATAGTATATAGGCCTTATCGATTATCTTTTGCCGATAGACAATTAGTCCGTAACATGATCCAGGAAATGCTCGACTGTGGAATTGTTCGGGAGTCGGCTTCGCCTTATGCTAGCCCGATAGTTCTAGTACAAAAGAAATCTGGGGAAAAAGGTTATGTGTGGACTACAGAGCACTTAACAACAAAACTATTAAAGAGCATTACCCCTTACCACGCATCGAAGACCAATTAGATTTACTGAGTGGGAGCAAATTATTCATTACTCTGGATCTGGCATCTGGTTATTACCAGATTCCGATTGAGGAGGGGTCTCGTGATAAAACTGCGTTTGTAACACCAGATGGGCAGTTCGAATATACGAGGATGCCGTTCGGGCTGGTGAATGCACCATCTGTATTTCAAAGAGCAATTAATAAAATTCTCAACAAAGCACGAGTAAAATATGCTCTCGTCTACATGGATGACATCCTGATCCCAGCACAAACCTTTGACGAGGGTTTATTGCGTTTGGAGGAAGTCCTCGCACTTTTAAAAGAAGGTGGGCTTACGCTAAAATTAAGCAAATGTAGGTTTTTCTTTGACAAAATTGAGTACTTGGGGTTCGAGATAAGCGCTGATGGAGTTCGGCCAGGATCTCTTAAAACTGATGCTGTTTCGAAATTCCCAGCTCCTAAAAACCAACACGATGTGAGAAGATTCATCGGTTTGGCGAGTTTTTTTAGGCGATTTATAAAAGATTTCGCTATCTTGGCGCGACCTCTAACAACATTATTGAAGAAAGATGTCAAATGGCAATGGAGTTATGAAGAACAAAAAATCTTTTGAAACCCTTAAGATAAAATTAGTCCAACGACCAGTACTAGCTCTATATAATCCAGAAGCAGAAACACAACTTCACACTGACGCTAGTAAATTGGGCGTTGCAGGCATACTTCTACAAAGGAATTCAAATTGTATTCTCCAACCTATTGCCTATTATAGTCGTCAAACTAACCCCCGATGAACAGAAACTTCACTCTTTCGAATTAGAGACTCTGGCGGTAGTAGCGTCTCTAAATAAATTTCGAGTGTACCTTCTAGGCATAAAGTTTAAAATTTTCACAGACTGCAATGCATTACGCACAACCCTTACCAAACGTGATCTAATTCCGCGCATTGCCCGCTGGTGGATACAGTTCCAAGGGTTTGATTGTACTATTGAGCACAAACCGGGCGAAAAAATGGCACACGTCGATGCATTGAGTCGACATGCTATTCCCGACGCGAGTACAGAAAATCGCGTTCTTGACATCCTTGCGGTAAATGCGGAGGATTGGATCGCAACCGTCCAAGATGATGATGAGAACATAAAGCATATTAAAGAGGTACTTTCAAATCCTAATTCGGAAAAAATTATGGATATCATTAAAAATTACAAGTTGAAAAATGGTAGGGTCTATCGGATTTTGGATGCTGACACAATCAGATGGGTGGTACCAAAAGGGGCGCGTTGGCAGATTCTGAAAGCAAATCATGATAACGTAGGTCATTTTGGGTTCGCAAAAACTTTAGACCGAATACAAGCCATGTATTGGTTCCCCAAGATGAGAAGATTTGTAAAAAAATACGTCAAAGCGTGTTTAGAATGTGCCCACCATAAATTAACTGGTGGAATAAAAGTAAATAGTTTCCATCCAATTCCAAAAATTGATATACCCTTCCACACTATTCATGCCGACCATTTAGGCCCTTTCAACAAGAGCAAACGAAGGAATTGTTATATTCTAGTCATAGTTGATGCCTTTACCAAATTTGTTAATTTAACAGCAGTGCAAAATACGAAATCTACAACAACTATTCGAATATTTAAAGAACATTTTAGTTATTTTGGAACTCCCCGCTAGACTTATAACCGACCAGGGTACAACCTTTACAAGCAAAAAGTTTCGGGACTTTATAGTTTCTAAGGGTATTAAACATGTCCTTAACGCTGTTGCCACCCCTAGGGCGAATGGCCAAGTAGAGCGGTACAATCGCACAATTCTGGCTGCACTCGGCGCAATGACCCATGAAAAGCCTATAAATGTGTGGGATGATTACCTGCCTAACGTTCAACTTGGAATCAACACCACTGTTCATGCAATTACGAAAAAGACTCCAACAGAGCTTTTATTTGGCCATAGAATTACAAACCCTTCCGAAGGGATACTTAATGACATCATCGAGGACGTTAATGAAAATGAGGTTGCCCCTAACTTAAACGCCATCAGACAGGGTGCAAAGCTTCTTATAGATAAGCAGCAACATAAATATAAAGAACGATCCGAAACTTGCGTGAAAAATAACATAGATCTTAAGGTAGGCGATCTTGTAAGTGTTTTAAGAACTATCCCTAGCCAAGAAGGGCAGTCTCGTAAGTTAGAACCAAAATTTAGGGGCCCTTATCGAATTAAAAAAGTTTTACCGAATGACAGGTATATTATCGAAGATACACCACTTACAAAAAAGGGTAGACGTTATGAAGCAATTGTTGCAATTGATAAGTTGAAACCATGGCTAAATTTTCAGAGTGCCAATGATGATAGTGATGGCTCAAACAGTAGCAGTAAGGACGATGATGACCAAAGTTGTTGATTGTTCGTTTGGTCATATTATAATTACTATTCATTATTCATTATGTGTCACTAGGCCTTAATTTTATATTTTTTGGCAAGTGCTTGAAAGTTATTTTTTTATTCGAATACCAAATCAAAAGTACTTTTGTATGTAAAAGATGTACTTTTATTTTATTTTTTTTTATTCATGTATGTTTGAGATTTTTTTTGTGCTCACAATATTCAGGGTGTGCACATTAATATAAGATTATCTTATGCTCATGATATTCAGGGTGAGTATAGGAAAGAGCTTGCTTATAACGTTCTAAGCACAAGACAAGTGAACTCACAATATTCAGGGTGAGGTCACTACCTGGTCAACGTCCTGTGTAGTCTGCTGATTCTGGTCCAGGATGGTAAATTGAATGTAAGACTTTACTATACTGGATGGTAACAGGCACTGTAGACTTTACTGGGCGTAGGGTTTTGCTTGAATGTCATTGAATAATTCTACCTAAGCTTTAACATTATTGTAAACATATTATGCTATTGTTATTTACCTAGAAATTACTTTGTTAATGGCTAAACCAAACTCACAACGATGGGACTCGTTGCAGTAAAAGGATGGCCGAGTTGTAATAAATAATGTTAATAATCATAATAAACCCTATTATTAATATATTATTGTTACACCGTAATTAAATATTGTAAACGGTTAATATATTTCACTACAATTGAAATGTCAGTATATGTAACTTAGAAGTATTGAAACTACTAAAATTAAGACACCCTTCCGCCTGGCAGCGGAAAGGGGACTATAAAACGGAACGACGGGCGTGTCCGAGGCAGAATATAATAGTATTTGCGCTGTAATAGTCGTGTCGGAGTGAACTAGTGAAAATTGAAAGTTTATAAAGTTGATTCATTTAGTGTTGAGAAAATAAAAGAGAATAAGTGTAAACTGTGTTTATTTTAACATAAAATATAGAATTTTAACCGTGAACTGAAGTTTGTTTTTACAATATGGAGTAATAACCGTGTACTGAAGTTTGTTTTTACACAATGTTGACTACCATTATCTAGCAGAATGCGTACAGTGTGATATTTGTTATTATAATCTGCTATGTCCACTAACGCTGTGGACAGCAAAACGTTGGGTAATAACGAATATTCCTGATTACTGTTTTGCGATTCTGAATGGTTAGCCGTAACGTGTAATGATGACGAGACAGTGGAGACGTTAGCGGTGACCGGCTGTGCTGATGCACTCGACCCGCTCACCTGTGATGCGCCGTCTACCTGCCCATCAATGTGAAGCAAACTGTTGTGCCTTTTATCACACAACCTACATGGCCCAAACTTGCATTCGTCAAGTGGGTGGGTTGCGCGTAAACAATTGATGCACAGCTGATGCGTTTTAACTATCTTATTCCTTTCTTGGATAGACGAATTAAGAAACCTTGAACAGGAATAAATCGCGTGATTACCATGACACATCACACACACGCGGCTTTGTTTTAGTTTCGTATTACCCTTATTGTTATTGTTAGTAACGTTCGTAGCAACATGAGTATGTGTATATTGTTTCTTAGAGCGCGTTTGTTCGCCGCCTTTGTTCTCGTGGGATTTGTTATGGTTGACTTTTATCATTTCTAAAACGTCGGCGCGGTCCTTAAGAAATTTAAGTAAGTCATCCAGTTTCAAAGCTGACCTCGATTCAATTAACGAACTAGCTGTACCTTGAAAATCTTCCCATTTGCGTTCAGTGGCCTGATCTAATTTGGAAACGACCATGTAAATGATTAAAGTGTCCCATGAATCTGTTGGTTCACCTAACGTTTTAAGGGCACGCAAATTTCTCAAAACAATATCTATTAAGTTCCTAATCTGGGAAGCGGACTCTTTATTTAACGATGGAATTTTAAATAATGCCTTCACATGATTATGAACCAATAGTCGCGGATTATTAAATCTATTCTCTAATAGCTCCCATGCGTGAGAATAGTTGTTAGCCGTAAATTCTAATGCACCTATGACGTGTGCCGCGGTACCGGACAATGACGATTTTAAATAATGAAATTTTTGAACAGGACCTAAATCATCGCGATCATGAATCATACTAACGTAAGAATTTTTAAACTCTAGCCAGCAATCGTATGAACCGTCAAAGGAAGGTATTTTAATATCGGGTAACTTTATGCCTATCGGCTTACATGTTGAAACACTAGACTTGTCAGCTACTTCCTTTCTCAATAAAAGTTTTGCAGAAGCTACAGCACAATAAAATTGATTTTCGAAACGATCTCTCTCTTCCAGCTGTTTTACAAGATCGAGATCTTCCGCTACCTCTTCTTCAATTTTAGTCTGTATTTCACTATACATCTCTATCAAACTCGAAGTACTCTCGACACGTAAATTTAATTCTAATGACTGTTGTTCAGTCAAGGGTAAAGTGAACTTTTTAACATAGTTTTCAAACAGAGTTAAACGACCTTTTAAAACTCCTCTTTCCTAAATTAAATCTGACAATTTGGGCTCACTCATTTTGGGATTTAAGGAAATCAAGAGTACTTACAGTTGCCAATTTGTATATGCGTGCGAACCAAGGTGGGTGCCGTTGCGCAGGTAGGTACCGCCACTTGAGCACTGGAAATGGAATATCAGCACGAAATCAACACCTATCGAAGGATGAGATGGGGAAACGGACGGGAAGTTCAAACCTGCCACTCCTGTCTGTCGATGCCTTAACGTTGCAGCTCTTCGCTCGATACGTGAATCTCCTCTTCGTATTTTGATGCGACGAATCTTCGGAGATTCCAAGCTTGAACTCCTTATTCGGCTCGATAGGACCACTTTATGTACAGGAACGGGAGGCAGGTGCTCTTCAATGAATTGATTTATTGAACGTTTGTTGGTTATATTTAAGTCGTCTTATTGCTAACAGTGTGTATCAGGTAATAATCAAAATTTAAAACAGACAGATCTTATAACTAATTGCACGACGTGCTGTGATTGGTTGCTAACAATGACGAGCTCTGATTCGTAGCTAAAAGTTTGGTGTTCCGGTGCGTCGCTAGGCGGCGTTAGAAGTCGCGCCAACACTCGTTTTTAGTTACGGAATGTTTGCTGTTGCAGCATATTGTCGGTAAAGAGGAGGAAGATCCAATTTAGGCATTAAAATCTCCCACTATTATTTTAGTGTCACATTCTGGAATATGGTCGTATACATATACATATAGTCATATACATATGCCCCAGTTCTTTGTAGGCAATATCTTCTAATAGGTATCTTCATCGCAATGCAATTTTAGTACGAGCATAGGTAATTGAGGCTTGTGGTTTATATAAACTCCGAACGTTCTGCGAATGAAATTGCAGACCCATATTTCAAAGTAAAGTTCGCTTTTATAACCCTTAATATTTTTTTGTTGTAGGTTCCATGATGTAGACTTTTCTTAAATAGGCAACGTATACCCTCGCACAATATCCGCACAAATTCCGAATGTTGGAGGACCCCATCCTACTTTAGTCAGCGAGTCCATTGGAAACATTGGCTAGGCTGTACTACTGACCAATCTCCATCTGCCGCCCGGAGGATGTTACTCGATACCGTGCGGCTTAGTGCGATGTTTTTTTTAAATATTCGTGAAAATAGTGCAGTTAAAATATTTTATCTTACCTCTGCCTTTTTATACATTTATGATATTTAATAAAGAGGAATAGATTTATTTTAACTTCCAACAGTTTTCCCAATGATAGCATTACTTTATGTTGACCCTCGTGTTCTCCATTTGCCGTAAATTTTAATATAAACTAGGTCATAAAAGCGACAGTAAGCAATCTAATGTCATTGAATGTGGAGTGAAATAGCCTATGAATATGTCAAGATGTGGCTTCTAATGTTATCTATTGCATGGCTTCATTTTGGAAACTATTTATTACATTACTATTTACATTTGGAAATTAATTATATATTTTTAACTAATACAAAAAAAGTATTTTTAAAGAGTAAGACGGACCAACGAGCACATAGTCCATCTGACGGCAAGTGGATGCTGTGGCCCATCGACAACTACATTTATCCTCGATTAAGAACGAAAATGCAGATGCTATTTCACCTCTGAGGACTAAGATTGAATGCCTCGTTTCTAGTAAAAACGAGTTTCCAGTTCTCTACACTCACCATACGAAACAAAGCAGCATTAAGTTGCTATTTTACCTAGGTATTGTGTGAGAGCGTGGTCCAACCCTGGTCGAGCCGACCTACTTATTCGTGCTACAATTATAATTTAGCTGCAGCGGGGTTCTACTTTGTGAAAAAGTCATTTGATTATTAAAATGTAGATTATTAATCATATACACACATACATGGATATGATTAATATTTTTTGTCTGAAATAAATGAATTTGAATTTGAATATACAAATTCACATTGAATATAAATTCTAAAAAGTTGACATATATGTTACTAGTATGTTGGAAAACAACATTTTGTTGGTAAATATACGTTAGGAGAGAATGAAGTTAGATCATTTTGCTCCTGTTGAGTACAGCGACGAATGTAAAAACCAACTGGTCTTTGCCAAAAATATTTTCAGTCATTTTCTTAGCAGACAAATGTTAAAAAAATTACTACAATGAATGAATGATTTCATATAAATTTGAAGGTTAATAATTTAAAAATGTAGCACAAAAAAGGCAGTTTCCTTTTTATTAATTAGCTGTATCTTATAATGGCGGCGTAAGAATACCACCACTACCACATATCGCCCCGTGGGTGTGTAAAACTAGATGGGCGGCAGCGTCTTCCGACGAGCAATTAAAAAAACTGCGGTTGGCAACCCACCTGCCAAGTTGCCTTACTCTGTAACGAAGTAAAAAACTGGCTTGGATTCTCTCCTTATTGATTTTTATTTCACAGTAAGAATCCTCTTTTGCCTAGCAAGCTATCTTACAAGAATTGAGGTAGCTAAAATCATATTGTAACAATCTCATATAACCGTTAACAAAACTGGAACATTTGTTGGAATGGTTACTTTTGTAGGTATATTAGTTGTACAAAATTTTAGTTTAATACACAAACTAAAGTATACAGAATTTCAGCACGCTCAGCTTCTAAATTTGGATCATAAATCCAAACAAACTTTGCCATGTGACATGCTTTATTTCCGTTGATTAAACTCTCAACTACACAGCAAAGTCACTATATAGAGCATATTCAGCAAATAATAGTTATTGTATCATAATAACAAAATAAGTAGGTTTTTTTAAAACCTTTATTTGAAGAGCTTAATCAAAATGCGATTATGTTGCTCTATTTGACATCATTACAAACTAAATAACATTAAATTTAACATAGAAATAAAAAGCAAAAAAAAATATCTAATTGAGTGATCTGAGGAAAATACTATTTAATACAATTTAACCAATAATTATTATTAATAATGCATTAAGCTGCTATTTTACGCTGGTATTTTGTGAGAGCATAGTCCTTCCCCTCTCATGCCGATCCATTTGTGCTACATATATTTAATAACTGCAGCATGGCTCTACCACATAAAGCAAATACTCCATATCTGTAATAGTTTTCACGATAGTTTTCTAGATATATTTCTAGATAGTTACTATAAAGATGGTGCATTTATATCTTGTTTCAGTTTCCTCTGTCGCCTCCATGCTATAGTTACTGGGTAGGGGATTCCCTTACGCTGCAACTATACATTATATGAGGAAAGGAGCAAGCACTTAATCCACCTGATTGAAAGTGGATGCAGTGGCCCATAAATCTCCTTGAGTTTATCCCTGAGGACTAAGATGGAATGCATTTTTATCAGTAAAAAGGGACTCCGTTTATTTACTTTCGCCATTAGAAACACAGTAGCTTTTCTCTCGTGTTTCATGCTTTTATTCTTTAAATAAGTAAATTCATAAGGAAAACTGCATACGGAGCAAAAACACCGCTTCGCTTTTTATAAAAATTGAAAAAATCCTTTGGAAAGGGTATTCAAATAAATCTTACTTAGATTCGAAATTCGTATTTTAAATTTAAGTCATATTTATTTTATTTAATTTGCATTTATTGAATTCCTCTGTTAAAATATCATTGCTTGAATGTTGGATTCGATTAAAGATCGATAGACGAGAGTAAATTGCGTTTGTGAACCGAGGAACTTCCCTTTATACTCCTTATTAAGTTTATGTGCCAAATGGTTTGAAAACGGGAGTGTTATTTGTATAGCGAAGGCAGAGGATATAAAATAATAACGGCTCTTCTTTTGCAATAAAAAAGAAACAGGTAAGAAGTAAATTTTTGTTCTTTATTATAATACTGAAGTGATAAGCGATCTTACAGTCCACCTGATAAATAGCTACTGCAGTCCGTGTATGCTGCCAATTTCAAACTAAGATGGCTACAAGTGTGATGCATCTGACGACTAAGATAGAATGCCTCACTGTCTATAATTATGCTGGCTCTCTATACTCTTCAGACCAAAAGATAGAAGTGCAGTGCCATGTGCTTTCCAAAGAGGACATTTATCACATACACACACACGCGCGGGCGCGCACGCACGCACGCTCGCACACTTTTATATTTTTTAATTTACGACATTTTCAAAAAATCCCCACTATTTTTTCTCAAGCAGGTAGAAACCTATGGCGCCGCTGAAATATAAGTTATTTTACTTATTTTACATACCTTAAGCGCAAATCGCGTAGGTATGTTTTACTAGAGCCTAAAAATCAAAAATCCGACGTTTTGTCGATTGAAATCGTGTCTAACAATCATATTGAACATACAAATGATATAAAAAGCACACTGTCAGAAAGCCAAATGATTGTTGACCGTATTAATTTTTTAAATCGATTAATTGCTATAATTTTACATTAAAAAAGTGGTTTTAGTGGCCTATGGTGTAGATTTATCAAGTCCGCATGGATGGGTGAACACGGTAACTTTTGAAAATATTAATTGTTCTACTCAATCTCTTTTTTTGATCTCTTCGTCTATCATGTGGGAAGCCATGGAATCTAAATATATGTTTAATTTTGTTTTGTTTAGTTATAATTTGTCTTCGGTTGAGAAATTCCGAAATTTTCGGTGTTTTGAGCCTGCTGTGTTTCGTATTGTGAGTGTAACCGGAGACCCTTTTTACTGGAAACGAGGCATTCCATCTTAGTCCTCACGGGACACAACGCATCTGCATTTTGATTCGTAACCGAGGATAGATGACGATGTCTATGGGCCACAGCAACCAGTTACTATCAGGTGGAATATGTGCTCGTATGTCACCCTTCTTCTTTTTTTCAAACAAAAAATCTTTTACTTAATACACTTTGATTCATTCCGAGCTCGGCCGCCGTCTTGAGTGGGTGGTTTAATGTATCGTTTGTTTACAGCGGCTGATGAAAACTATCGATCGCTGCAGAAATACAAAATATTCCAAAAACCCAAATTTGCTACATGCTTGACCAAGGTAAGATATTATTATTGTTTTTTTTATAATCACAAATTTTTATAAGAATACAAGGTGTCCCAGAACGTAACGATCAAGCGAAAGGGGGTTACTATGGAAGAATTGTTCAAAAAAAATTAAGTCCTATACCCAAATTGCGTGGTTTAAAAAATAAAGGATGATTTTTAAATTTTTCTGAAAATCACCCTATGTGTCAATATTTTCGATGCTGCATCTTACAAATAAGGACTGATTTTAATTTTTTTCTGTTAATATACCTACTATTTGATTTTTCAGTACCTATTACGGTTTGGTAGAAATAAATACATAAAAATTAGTAAGTGTAAAAATTTAACATTAAAGTTTTATCGAGCAAGTTCTTCATACTGTAAAAAAATGTACCGAATCGAACTTCGAAGATTAGGTTATTGGTGAAAACTTGTTTGTTTTTAAAATACTTTCAAAAATCTAGGTAAAACATGAGCGCTTAATTGCCTTGTGTCAATTTCAATCATAATGTACATTACATTATGATTAACCAAAAGTTCTTTTAGTTGTTATGTCAACCATAACCACCATGACTGCTTATTTAATTTAAAAAAAATCAAACGTAACCCAAAAAAGAACCTATTTAATTTCACTTAGTTCCACAGGTAAGTTTAACAGTACCGCTATGTATACCAATTTACAAAACCGCACGTGCATATATAGCCGCATAACTGCATTAAGGTAAGGTTTTATCGGATATACTGCCTACTGGTTATTTTGTGTATAATTTACAAAGTTAATGAACATCAGTTTCGTGACATTATCTAAGCAGTAATATTAAATCATATTTTGGTTTTGAAGTTTATTATAACATTGTATAATGTAACTATGTACGAAATTAATGATAATGATAGCTACTTGTTACTTTATGTAAGCCGCTAATCAACAATGCGTACACTGATGTGTGTGATCCAGTGTAACTAAAGGCTGTGAAGTCTTCAGAGTTGAGAACGTATCTGTAGCGTTCTTTGCTTGAAGTTGTTTGGTGTCGTTGCAAGTGTACTTGGGCGGCAGCAGCCACGTAGTCAAGTGGACTGTTAGTGCATTAGTCACTTCAGTTTTCTGTAAATATAATTTTTATTAATGTGCCAAGTGTGATGCATTAATTGAAAGATTAGGTAAAACTAATTTTCTGCCTATGAGTCTGGTAAAATTATTTTACCTATTTGTGCCGCCAAAAATCAATTCCTGCGTTCCGGTCTAAAGGTTATAGAGAGCCTTTTACGGGATTACAGGTAGTGAAACATTACATCCTCAGAGATGACAAGTTCTCAAAGGCGAATACGCATCCGTAGTCTTCTTTGTTTGAAGTTGAATATACGTGTCCGTAGGCTGCGTTACCCACTATACCATTAAGGTTGACTGTAAGTTCGTTTATCAATTCAGTTTTTCAATAAAATAATAAAAAACTTAAATACTCTTCTTCCAACCTTTAATTTCGGGAAAAGTAGAATTAAACGAGTCTTCTTCTCTTGTTATAGAGAAGATTTATCTTAATTGTAACTTCAGATCAGATCAGAAACTTGACGTCTGAAGTAAACGAAATGTTCATAGCGCCATCTATTGGAAACATTAAGATATTTCTGGAATTTCCTATAATCGCACCTTATGACACCCATGGGACGAAATGAGGTAGAAAATGAGTTCTCTTACGCTCTCAGCACGCAGGAAACAACTTTATTCGCATTAAAAACTTTATAATTTTAGTAACTCGAGTACACCGTGTAAAGAAACAGAAAAAAACTTAAATATTCAAATACCTGATTATGATAAATAGATATTCGGTTTTTACTTTTTTATTTTCAAATCAACATGTCAAGTAAATAGAAAGTATACGGAGTGAACATTGTAACGAATGTAGAACATTAGTGGATTGAAAATAAATAAAAAAGGTAAAAAATTGCAATTAAACAATCAAATAACAATTACGTAATAGAGCCACGCTGCAGCTATGTACATTATGGTTGTAGCACGATAGACCGGCTCGACCGGGGAAGGACCACGCTTTCACAGAATACCAACGTCAAATAGCAGCTCAATGCTGATGTGTTTTTATAGTGAGTGTAGAGAACCGGAGATCCTTTTTACTAAAAACGACGTCTTTCATCTTAGTCCTCAGGGCTGGCAACGTATCAGCATTTTGATTCTAAATCGAGGATAGATGTAGGTGTTCATGGGTCACAGCATCCAATTACTATTAAGTGAACTGTGTGCTCGTTTGCAGATGCGTTGTCACGCCTGAGGACTAAGATGGAATGCCTCGTTTCCAGTAAAAAGGGTCTCCGGTTCTCTACACTCACCATAAGAAACACAGCAGCATTAAGCTACTATTTCACGCTGGTATTCTGTGAAAGCGTGGTCCTACCCCGGTCGAGCTGACCCATTCGTGCACCATACATACAACTATACTACTAATATAACTGCAGCATGGCTCTAACATGTATAAATATTCCTTAGACAACTCAAAAAATAGTAAAATGTTAAGCTATTAATAAAACAACTATGAAAAATAAAATAATTTTTACATAAAAACCTCTCAAGTCCTCGCTTAAATTTTTCTATGCAGCTTCGAAAAACTTCTGAAGATGTGGAAATTAATTTAATCTTTGCTGGTTGAAGAAAATCTGTACTCTCGGCTAGAGAGTACTATATTCTTTGCTTTAAACCATTAGCCCTCGTTACTAAATTTGACCCGATCAAACTGACAGAAAGCGAGTTAAAAAAACGTGGTGAAATGACACTTGACAAACGAAATTTAACTTTTTCCCGGCAAAGATATAAAAAAAAATTTTGGAAAAGTTCAAATGTGCGTGCCAGCGCTCATGTTATACATAAATTTTTTCAAAGTATTTTAAATACACACAAGGTTTCACAAATAGCCTTATTAATCTCAAACAACGTTTATGCGGTTCTTCTGGTAGTGAACACCTATAAATATTGGTTATCTTTTCTACAAATGTAAAAAAAGATAACTGATATTTATGATACAAAGTTAGTTAACTAACTTTATGCCGCCACTAAAGGTTTGAAACATTATTGTAATTTTGATTAAAAGGTACAGGACTAGAATTATTTATTAAACATTTCATTAATAAACTTTTCCTGGTATCATTTACATGAAACGAAGTTAGTAATTACTTACCTGGAATGGTGTAACATTAATTTTACTGAGATAAATATAACCAGGTGGCACCATTAATAATATTGATGAATGTTATATTTTGTTAATAGCATTGTATTTTTTATGAATGTTATATTTTGTTAATAATGTGTTCTTTTAATAATCTGAGGTGACAAGCAAACTTACTGTGTACAATTTGACATCTGATGATTTTTTTTTTCAGGACGGTGTGCTCGTTTGTCACCCTTTTTCTAAAAATAAGTAGCTACCGCAGTCCATATACTCCTGCAGGCCATTTACTCCTGCAGGGCATATACTCCAAACAAAGAAGCTTACATATCTGTTGTCATCTCTGTGGACTAAGAAGGAATAACTCAAAGCCTGAAACTAATTATACTGGCTACGTATACCTCTCAGACCGGGACAGTGCAGTGCAAGTTGCTGCGCTGGTGCACTGCTGTGTGGCAGCAGAAAAGTGTAAGACAGTGGTGACTATCCAGACGGATTCCTGGGCAGAAAAATAGTGCTACCAGCTAGCAATTATACTGATATCTCCTGGGCACTATGCAATGTTACATAATATGTGAATGGTCTTAAAGTTATTATTCATTCTATAATATATTTAGTCAACTCTAAAAAAAGGAAAATTATGAATTTCTAAAACAAAACTCAATAATTTCATTCTGCAGTATACACAGTAAAGAAATATTTGAAGCTTTACTTGTACTAAAATAGCCAGATTAGTTAAGTTATTTCCAAAATATAATGTATAGAATTTTGCTACGGAGTAATGCTATGGAGTTATGCGACTGACATTGATACTTTCTTAATTTTTACAAAACCAAATTTTTATTATAAAATATTTTATACAAATATATTAACTTTGACCTCAGAAGATTTACAGAAATATAATGTGCTCGAAAACAATATTAGTTCTTTTTTTAAAAACATAGGGATATACAATGTACATTCTGTAAATATTATATTAAGAAAAAGCATAATATATTAATACCAGTTACTCGTCTATAATGCGTGGGCGATTCTTTCATTAGGCGATGAATACGCTATTACCACAAGTTCGAAGTAAATATACAGGACCTATCTCTCAAACAGGAAAAAAATAGCATGAAATTTTTTTAAAAATATTTATCATACCATTGAAAAAAACACGATAATTAATAAGCCCTGAGAATGACATGATTGATATGATTTTATTGGTTTCATATTTAATTGAACAACATATTAGTATATTTCAAATCAATATTAATAAAAGGACTCATTTGATTTGTTATTAGTACTTCCCAGAACAAAGAATTTTCGAAATAGTGGTGAAAACAGAAATGGCTTTTAATAATTATTGTTTTATCGATTTTGAACAAAATTCATTCAATTATATTCGTTGACGCCTCCTCTATGTTTTTATACTACCTAGTCATGAATTGACGGACCAAATCACACGAGTTTTAACCTTCCGGGGAAAAATAATATTTTACTGGTATCCCAACTTATATGAACTTTCACTGGCAACACTATACACCTCATGTCATTGTGAAATGTTCGTGCCGAATCAGCGAGTCGCATCTTCAAATTAAAAAGTTTATAATTGGTTTTTAAGTGAAAGTTATTAATTTTATTATAAGCAACATATGCAAACTTACTTGCTTAACACTCATGAACGTTTTGGGCTATTGAAATGTACATGAGCAACGATGCAAATAAACGGCCCCCAGTCCCCGTCGGCCACACTATTCCTGGCTAAGGTGGTGACCATGGTAACGGCGGGGCAGGGGGTGCTAAGAATCTCCGGTGGAGGTTCGGTTGCCACCTACGACGACTCGACCTGGCAACGTATAACGCACGCACCCTGAGGACTGACGAGAAGATACTGGAGCTGGAAGAAGAGGTAGACAAGTTGCGCTGGCATATTATTGGATTATCTGAGGTCCGAAGAGAGGGGGGAAGACACGGTAATCCTCGAGTCCGGTAACTTGTTCTATCACCGGGAGGGCGACCATCTCTCCCAAGGAAGTGTCGGATTTATCGTCCACAAGTCTCCCGTCAACAACGTTGTAAAGATTGGGAGTGTGTCGACGAGGGTCACGTACCTGATACTCAGAATCACCAAAGGGTATTCGCTGAAGGTCATACAGGTCTACGCACCAACCTCGGCACATCCCGATGAGTGGACGGTGGAGGAAATGTATGAGGATATTTCTAGAGCCATGAATTCCTCCAAATCCCACTACACGGTGTTGATGGGAGACTTCAACGCAAAACGAGGCACAAGAGAAGGCGATGAGCTGAAGTTAGGGAAATTTGGAGTAGGGCAACGGAACCGTAGGGGCCAGCAGCTGGCTGACTTTATGGAGAAAGAGGGACTCCTTATGATGAACTCTTTCTTCCAGAAGTGGCCCCACAGGAAGTGGACCTGGTCGAGCTCCGACGGTTTGACAAAAAATGAGATTGACTTCATTATGACGACCAGACGCCAACTGTTCAGTGATCTCTCAGTGCTCGCAAGGGTGAAAACTGGCAGTGATCACCGAATGGTTAGAGGCACACTGAACCTAAACGTTAAGTTGGAGAGGTCTCGCCTAATGAAGTCAACGCTCCGTCCCCCCTCGTGCTCTAATCCAGAATCCCGAGACTTTCAGCTCGAGTTACGTAACCGCTTTCAGTGCCTAGAAGATTGCAATGCAGTGGACGATATGAACGACAAGCTAGTGGAAACTGTCCATGCGGTCGGAGCTAAGTTCTGCAAGACCCGCCGCAGAAGACACACAGAAACTCTCCGATCACACTCTTAATCTCATGGCTGTTAGACGGGAGATGAGACTGCAATCGACAGATTTGACAGCATACAGGCAACTGAACAGACAGATCTCCAAATTCATGCGGCGAGACTTACGCAACTTTAATACTGCTTGTATTAAAGAAGCAATCGAGCGAAACCAGGGCTCCAAAGTCTTTGCCAGAGATCTGTCTGCCAGAAAGAGCCAACTGTCAAAGCTGAAGACTGAGTGTGGCAGCATCGTTTCCAAGACCTGAGATTTTGAAAGAGATTGAGAGGTTCTATGGGCAGCTGTACACATCATCGTTGGAGCCACACGCAAGTGTGAGTAACGATCCAAGAGCAAGTCTTACCCGACACTATTCCGATGATATCCCGGACGTCAGTCTGAGCGAGATTAGAATGGCTCTCCAGCACCTTAAAAACGGCAGGGCCCCAGGCGAGGATGGAATTACAGCGGAGTTTCTTGAAAGCGGGTGGAACACCGGTACCTGAAGTCCTTCAGAAGCTCTTCAATTCCGTCCTCCATGGTGGCACTACTACGGAGGCGTGGAGCAGAAGTGCAGTGGTCTTGTTCTTTAAGAAAGGCGACAACGCTCTCTTGAAGAACTACAGACCGATTTCCCTTCTGAGCCGCGTCAACGTACTGTTTTCGAGAGTCATTACGAATCGTCTCGCACGCAGACTCGACGACTTCCAGCCTCCCGAACAAGCCGGTCCGAAAAGGCTTCAGTATCATTGACCACATACATACCTTGCAGGTTGTACAGAAGACCAAAGAGTACAATCTGCCACTTTGACTGACGTATGTGGACTGTGAGAAAGCCATTGATTCCGTCGAAATTTGGGCGGTGCTACAGTCCCTTCAGCGGTGCCAAGTTGACTGTCGGCATATCGAAGTGCTGAAGTGTTTGTACAGTAGGGCTACGATGGCTATCCGAGTACAGAACTAGAGTTCGAAACCTATTCAACTGCAGAGGGTGTAAGACAGGGTGACGTTATATCCCCGAAACTCTTCACCACTGCGTTGGAAGACGTTTTCAAGCTACTGGAAAGGATACGGTATTAAAATCAATGGCGAGTACATTACTCACCTTTGATTTGCCGACGATATAGTCCTTATGACTGTCCTAATCGCTGGAGGACCCAAGTACTATGCTCAATGACCTCAATGGTGTCTCCCAACGGATAGGTCTTAAGATGAACATGGACAAAACAAAAATCATGTTTAATGTCCATGTCACACCTATGCTGGTAGTTGTTGGGAGCACTATGCTCGAAGTTATTGACGAGTACGTTTACCTGGGACAAATAGTCCGACTAAGTAAGTCCAACTTCGACCGAGAGGTCAATCGACGGATTCAACTCGGCTGGGCAGCGTTCGGGAAATTACGACACATCTTTTCGTCAGGTATACCTCAATCTTTGAAAAATAAAGTGTACAACCAGTTCGTGTTGACAGTGATGAATTACAGATCGGAGACGTAGTCCTTCACTGCTGGCCGTATAAGGAAGCTCAAGCTCGCTCAGCGAGCTATGGAGAGGGCTATGCTCGGAATTTCTCTGCGTGATGGACTCAGAAATGAGGATATCCACAGTAAAACCAGAGTGACCGACATAGCCCAACGGATTAGTAAGCTGAAGTGGCAATGGGCCGGCCATATAGTTCTAAGAACCGATAACCGATGGGGAAGAAAGGTTCTCGAGTGGCAGCCTCGTACCGGTAGACGAAGTGTAGGCCGACCCCCACTAGATGGAGTGACGACCTGGTAAGACATGCAGGAAGTCGATGGATGCAGGTGGCTCAGGACCGTGCTTTGTGACATTACTTGGGGGAGGCCTATGTTCAGCAGTGGACTTGTGAAGGGCTGTAATGATGATGATGATGGTGAACACCTGATCCTATTCCCGTAGTCTATTCCTACCTCTGATTGAATTGAGTTCAGCCCACGCCTGCACCACTGAAATTGTTGATCGCTAATATATGACTGACAATAATAAGTTTTTCTAGTTTTCGACAGTGATATAAAACAACCACTGTTGGGTTGGCATAGATAACTACGTTGGAAGGTTTCGAGGTATTCCATGTTTACCAGGCGAATAGGCGATCATACATTTAACATTTGGTTCACCAGATAGTATACAGCAACTATGAGACCATTCCAATAGTTCCTGTAGTCCAGCTAGGAGTTCTCCGTAATTGCAAATTAAAGTTAAAATTAAACCCTTTTCGAAATGGAGGGAGAATATATAGTTTGTATATATAGACTGTAACTTTACTTAATTTTTAAAAATAAATGCGGTAGAATATGTAAAATAACCGCGAAAAATAGTCACGTAAAAAGGTGCTAAGCGTCGACTATAAATTTCATAGTACGCAATCAACTCGGGCTCGATCCTCGCCAGCACCAATGATACTATTAATTGCGAGGTAAACCAGCATTTAAAATGTTAACTGCATTTTTTAACTGCTGATTTATCTCGTGCTCGAGTGAAGGAAAATATCGTGAGGAAATACGATATTTTCCTATGTATTACATAGATTCGAGGTTAGCTTCGAACCTTTGCCAGTTCGTCACAGTTTTGGTTGGAAGAACCTCACTGCTGGACTGACCTAAAAACATAAGGACCGAGCGACGGTCTGCTCTTAACTCATGCTACACTCATATGGAGCGTGAGGTTAAGGTTACGATCCTGAGGAGAGCTAAGTCAATTTTGGAACTGAATCTGTGAGGGAATCAGTAGCAATAACATCAAAATTGAGACCATGGCTAAAGGCTCGAAGGTGTTTACCATAAGTTTTGTTTTTAGGGTGCATGTCTGAGATATAAGAAAATAAAAATATTTTGAAGGCATGTGAAGTTTGTAAACATGCATTGGGTCAGCGCGGCTGATATTTCCTTGCCCTAAAATTCTCTCAATTTGTTCACACGTTTCAGGACTTATAAAACCGCGGTTTGATTAATAAAAAGTTTTCAAAATATTTTTATAATCACCTATCTGGCACCAATTATCCAGTATATATATATATATGATATCAAAGTAACGTAATAAAATTAAACTGGGGTTAAACGCGCCAACTTCCTGACTTCTACAAATAATTTTTTGATAGAAAAACTCAATAATTGATTTTTTTGATTTGAATTTGATCCAATCGCATTTACGACCAAGAGACCAACAAGGCAGTCAAGAAAGGAGGTGGCGGGATAACCCATCTTGCTTACACCAAAGGTAGAAAAATAATCAAACCATTGGCATTAGCGTCAAAGGTGCTCACGTCTGTGATGTCAACGGCACTGCGATCGTGAATCCACCTGACAAGCGTGACTATTGAGACATATTCTTCCTACAAAGGAAGATGCCCATATCTAGATGTGAACTTGTTTAGAATGGATGACTTTTATTTGAATATAGAATACACGTTAAAATCTAGCATACAGTCCACCTGATGTTAAGTTGATGTTGTGGTCCATAGAAATCTACATCTACCATCGATTAAAAATCAAAATGCAGACGCATTTTCACCACTAAGGACTATGACGGAAGACCTCAATGCCATTAGAAATAGTTTCCCGCTCTCTATACTTACAAATACGAAACATCAGTAACTTTGAACTGCTATTTAACGCTGGCATTCCGTGAGAGCTTGCTCCCACCGCAGTCGGTCCGACCCATTCGTGCTACAACCATAATATAGCGATAATGAAGAAGAAGAAACAGTTCCTTATAGGTCGTGGAATCGGCTTATCAGCAGGTAGGTAGTGCTCTGCGTAGACCTTTTTTACAGGTGAAGGCATTCCATATCAAACCTCAGAGGAGACAACTTTTTAATTATATATATATATATATATATATATATATATATATATATATATATATATATATCTGATAATGACTATTGACCACCTATGGAACGTGAGGTGCAGGTACGTTGCCGGTCTTTTTTAAAAGGAGTAAGCTTAATTCTTGAAAGTAATCTAGTATCGATTCCGGAAAACTTTGTAAATCTCACAATGGTGGATCGCCAAGCATCCAGACAGTGTGGATGCTGCCGTGTGTTTTGCTGCGATCTGTTAATGAAATTTTGGCGGCTGGAATTAATCTGAACAATTAAAGAAAACACTTCTATTTTATTTACTATTTTGTAAAGATAGACTATTTTTCATAAAATAATAAAATTACAGATAAAAGAGAACAGATACAAGAAATTACAGACAGAGAGAACTACACCAACAGGCCGCGCGCTTTCCTAGCAGCACGCCGGGCCTCCAGAGTTCGTTTCCCAGCATAGTAGTTGACACGCAGTGTTGGGTATGTAACATCCCCGGCGGGGTCAGGGGCGTCCCTCGAGGCTCTACGCAAGCCGAGTTGGCCCCCACAGCACGTGCATCCACTGCGAAGCGACGTGCTGTACTTCTCCCACCCGAGCGGGAGCCGACGACCGACGGATGTGACCGCCTGCCAGCGCGGTCCGGACGCGACTCAAACTCTTCATTCCCTCTCTCATATTGTCATCTACTATGGGACTACTTTTGTTTATCCCATGCAGTTTCGGGCCTCGGGGAGTACCCCATTACCCGGGTAATCCCCACAGCCCATATCCATGGCCGGTCTTGGGAGCCGTACATGTACGACATTGTCGGTAATCTTCATTGGCGTATTGCGCGCCACCAGGTCGGTGCAACCGGAGGGTCGGCCGCCTCAAAGCCCCGCGGAGTCCCGAGGTAAGGAGTTGACGCAGGGCCAATTTTGCCGACAGGAGTGCGCTCCGGACAGCAGCTGCTCCGGGCCTCTAGTGCCCTTCCTGGCTCCTGGTGATGGCCTGGTATCCCAAGGCAGAAGTTGGCGTATCTCGCGCCTCTGGGAAGGGATCTGCCGATAGGTCTAGCAACCTCCAGGTCCCACGGAGACGAATCTCGACGCGGAGCCGAAGTCACCCAACAGGCGCGCGCTCCCAGCAGCGCGCCGGGCCTTCGGAGTTCGCTTGTGTGTAGAGTTAAATGCAGCGTTAGGTGATCTTCATCCCGGGTGGGGTCAGGGGCGTCTCCGAGCTCCACGCAAGCCGAGTTGGCCCCACAGCACGTGCACCCACTGCGAAGCGACGCGCTGTACTTTCTCCCACCCGGGCGGGAGTGGACGACCGGCAGACAAGACCGCTCGCTAGCGCGGTCCGGACGAGACTCCATCATCATCATTCCCTCCACTCATAGTCCGATAGGGCGGATATACGACACGACCGTAGAGATCAAGCGCAGGACTGTGGCTTTACGTGCTTTTCGAGGCAAGGGGGTGAAACACCGCCAACTCTCTGACTCTGGGCTGCTACAGAGATATTCGTAACGGAAAAACTGAATCATTATATTTTTGACATAAATGAAAGATTTTGTAAAAAGGATTATAATTTAACCAAATTATTGATGGTAATAACAAGGTATTTCTAATTTTTTTTGTGTTTTTAATTATTGTGTAACTTTAAGGATTGTAAATTGTACTTTTTTTTTTCAAATTAAAAAATCCCACTGGGTTTCTTGCTCATTCTTTCAAGGACAGAGGAGTGGTACATTAAACATAAGAGTGACTTTCAACAAGTATTATTTTTAATCTATATTGAACAAAAAAATTTCTATTTCTATTTACTGTTTTGTACCTATAAACAGGTAATAATCGAAATAAATTGTACAAAACATATTTCCAGGTAAGAGACGACACATATTAACTATCAAAAGTCACAGTTGTAATAAGTTCTGTAGCTTTCATTATACCACATGTGACAGAGGAAATTAATTACATTCAGCTAATAAACTTTGCTTCATAAATTATCAAGTTGACTATATGACACGTTTCCACGTGTAATAATGTTTAATCCATTTGCGAAGATTAAACATGCGGAAAATCAAGACTCTTTGCTTACAGATATACTTAGTTGTCATATATGTAACTTAAGTGTAACATAAACATACATTTTGAAAAGATTGTCATAAATCATGGCACTCGTTTTGATTGAAGAATGTATAATGTCATATAAACAGTCCTATCATAAGAAAACTTTGGTTGCCAACTCACCTGCCAAGCGTGGCAACTATGGCAAAATTCCCTTATGAGGTAGGCATATGTACAGCGGTGGACGTTTATAGGCTGTAATGTATGGATGCATGGATAAAAAAAATCCCAACGTCACTTTATGGGCAATATTCTAATAAATTTACTATTTGTAAATTTAGAATAAAAGTCTTTTTCTATGTATGATTATTAAATAATAAACCGAGATTGCCTATAAAGGACTCTAAAAAAGGGAAAAGCTATAAGATAAAGTCCTAAGCCAACTCCATTTATCGACTGCCTACATTACTCATTAGGTTATCACTCCATCTAATCTTAGTTTAATTCTTATAAATTTACTTGGCGGTATTTTATTACCGTTTCTATGACGTAGTTTTTAATAAGAGCTTAAAACAAGCCAGAGTCACGGTAATTTATATTTTTCGGTTGCAAATTCATAAGACCGATTTGTTATTCAAACATAAACATGTTTTTTTAATTAAATCTACTAATCAAAAAACGACACGCATTTTTATTGAACACTTCCTATTCAATTCGCAAAGTACCTATTATATTTGTTTATATAAAAAAGTATATTTACAATCATAAAACTAAATGGAAACCCAAAGTAGTCAAATGTAAAAATGCTGGAGGCAGGCAGCCCCTATCGCACGTTTACGTACCGCGCGGCTGTAGGCAATTATTTCAAAGATACGGCCGAGTTACAATACTGTATAGATAATTGATAGAATCAGGCGTTACTTTGCGGAAATCCATTATAATAAAAAATAAAAATATAAATTTCTTTAACTTTCCGCTAAATATATAAAATGATGTGTCTTACCTGGAATGAAGCGCACCTCCCTCAATTGCATACACTAACTCCGTCACCACTATACCAAGCACCACTACTCTCAACACCACTATTCCAGGCAAGACACACCATCGACGATAATACGACACGTGTTTCGCCTCTACACGAGCATCATCAGGTAATATAGACTCTTACGGCGGCTGACCGCTAAGTGAGCGGCGAGTCGAAACAGTTGTTATTTATACACGCTGACACAATCGCTCCCTACCAAAGTAGCGAGTGACCGCGTCGTGCGATAAAAAAAAAAACTGCCAACAGTTATTATTATTGTTATGATTATTTTTAAATACTATTATTATTATTGTTTTGAGTGACCGCGCCGTGCGATAACAAATCTGCTACTAATTATTATTATTGTTATGATTAATATTTTAAATACTATTATTATTATTGTTTTATTGATATTATTATAATTATTTATTATTAATAATAATTTTAAGATTATTAATAATAAATAATTATAATAATATCAATAAAACAATAATAATAATAGTATTTAAAATATTAATCATAACAATAATAATAATTAGTAGCAGATTTGTTATCGCACGGCGCGGTCACTCAAAACAATAATAATAATAGTATTTAAAAATAATCATAACAATAATAATAACTGTTGGCAGTTTTTTTATCGCACGACGCGGTCACTCGCTACTTTGGTAGGGAGCGATTGTGTCAGCGTGTATAAATAACAACTGTTTCGACTCGCCGCTCACTTAGCGGTCAGCCGCCGTAGAGTCTATATTACCTGATGATGCCTCGTATAGGGCGAAACACGTGTCGTATTATCGTCGATGGTGTGTCTTGCCTGGAATAGTGGTGTTGAGAGTAGTGGTGCTTGGTATAGTGGTGACGGAGTTAGTGTATGCAATTGAGGGAGGTGCGCTTCATTCCAGGTAAGCACACCATTTTATATATTTAGCGGAAAGTTGCAAAGAAATTTATATTTTTATTTTTTATTAATACTGTATAGATAATATTACAGTGCCAAAGTTGTAAAAAAGAAGTCTTTGACAAAAACAAGTACATACAATAATAAAAATAAACAAAAGGGAAAAAATAAACATTTGACTCACAAACCTCAATGTATAAAACATTAATATTCTATAGGTTAGCGTCAAGATTTTACTGTAAACATTGGAGCAAAGTCGTGTAGTGGCGGTGTGAGATTATACCATATCATCCCGTGGGTGTCGCCATAGTCGACAGAGGTCAACAAATCAGGAGATGGGCATCAGCATTATCCTTATAACAACTAAAATTAAAATAAAGCCAACGGTGTGGTGGCTAACTGACATTACCCAGGCAATTAGGCGGTGCACCATGGCAGGTGAGGCAATCTGTGGAGCAGGTCTATATTCAGCAGTTACAGTCGGAGCAATAAGACAGACTCCTTATGGCTACCTTATTTTATATTTTTTGCTGAGTTCTAGTATGTTTTTTTCTTCAAAAATTAAAAATTATCGAGAAACTTAACGACTGGACCACAGAGTCTCTAGGCTACTTAAACCGCCAAAAATAATACATTCTTTGAATTTTCCTGCCTTACTCTCTTTCTCTGCCTTAGAGGGTGGAATGGATTATGTATATCTGAATTTTCCTATAATGGTTGTTTCTTACTGTTTCTTACACACGCGGGACAAAATGGAGTGATGGATTCTCTAAATCTTTCATCAGACGGCTAAATTACACAAATATTATTATCTCAAAGAAAAATATAGCCTCAGTTGTCATACGAAAGGTTTATACATACTATTTATTTGCTGAGACTTCATTCTTAGTTATCTTGCTCTGCGTCTTGTGACAAATTACCGTAAGAAATAAGGGAGGCGGCTAAAACATTTATCTTCAGATTGTCGGGGCTTCTTTCGTGTTATTTCCTGTGGTGACAACGACGTAATGACCATTTATGTTTTGTTCACAAGAATTATCTGTAATTTGATTACTTTATGAAAAAAAAGTCTATCTTTACACGTAAATAAAATAGAAGTGTTTCGATTTTAAAACTTTTGCAATATCTTAATATCTTATTTTAGCTTACAAAATAATATAATTTTATATATAGTTTGTAATAAGGTTTCTTTCTCACACAAACTCTTGATGGGATCGCTTACCACCGGCGATTTTTCAGGACCGATACGACTAAGGATCCTTCAAGAAAAGCGCTTACTCTTTCTCAAAACGCTAGCAACCCACTTGCAATTCCTCTGGTGTTGCAGGTGTTCCCAAGCTGCAGTAGTTCTCTCTGTCTGTAATTTCTTGTATCTGTTTCTTTTATCTGTAATTTTATTATTTTATGAAAAATAGTCTATCTTTACAAAATAGTAAATAAAATAGAAGTGTTTTTCTTTAATTGTTCAGATTAATTCCAGCCGCCAAATTTCATTAACACAGATCGCAGCAAAACACACGGCACCATCCACACTGTCTGGATGCTTGGCGATCCACCATTGTGAGATTTACAAAGAGTTTTTCGGAATCGATACAGATTACTTTCAAGAATTGAGCTCTCCTTTTAAAATGACCGGCAACGTACCTGCACCTCACGTTCCATAGGTGGTGCAATAGTCATTATCAGATATATATATATATATACATATACATATATATATATATATATATATATATATATATATATATATATATATATATATATGTATATATATATATATATATATATGACATTATACATTCTTCAATCAAAACGAGTGCCATGATTTATGACAATCTTTTCAAAATGTATGTTTATGTTACACTTAAGTTACATATATGACAACTAAGTATATCTGTAAGCAAAGAGTCTTGATTTTCCGCATGTCTAATCTTCGCAAATGGATTAAACATTATTACACGTGGAAACGTGTCATATAGTCAACTTGATAATTTATGAAGCAAAGTTTATTAGCTGAATGTAATTAATTTCCTCCGTCACATGTGGTATAATGAAAGCTACAGAACTTATTCCAACTGTGACTTTTGATAGTTAATATGTGTCGTCTTTCACCTGGAAATATGTTTTGTACAATTTATTTCGATTATTACCTGTTTATAGGTACAAAACAGTAAATAGAAATAGAAATTTTTTTGTTCAATAAAGATTAAAAATAATACTTGTTGAAAGTCACTCTTATGTTTAATGTACCACTCCTCTGTCCTTGAAAGAATGAGCAAGAAACCCAGTGGGATTTTTTAATTTGAAAAAAAAAAAAGTACAATTTACAATCCTTAAAGTTACACAATAATTAAAAACACAAAACCAATTAGAAATACCTTGTTATTATCATCAATAATTTGGTTAATATTATAATCCTTTTTACAAAATCTTTCAATTATGTCAAAAAATATCATGATTCAGTTTTTCCGTTAAGAATATCTCTGTAGCAGCCCAGAGTCAGAGAGTTGGCGGTGTTTCACCCCCCTTGCCTCGAAAAGCACGTAAAGCCACAGTCCTGCGCTTGATCTCTCTACGGTCGTGTCGTATATCCGCCCTATCGGACTATGAGAGTGAGGGAATGATGATGATGGAGTCTCGTCCGGACCGCGCTAGCGAGCGGTCTTGTCTGCCGGTCGTCCACTCCCGCCCGGGTGGGGAGAAGTACAGCGCGTCGCTTCGCAGTGGGTGCACGTGCTGTGGGGCCAACTCGGCTTGCGTGGAGCCTCGAGGACGCCCCTGACCCCACCCGGGATGAAGATCCCCTAACGCTGCATTTCCCCTACACGCTGGGAAGCGAACTCCGAAGGCCCGGCGCGCTGCTGGGAGCGCGCGCCTGTTGGTGACTTCGGCTCCGCGTCGAGATTCGTCTCCGTGGGACCTGGAGGTTGCTGACCTATCGGCAGATCCCTTCCCAGAGGCGCGAGATACGCCAACTTCTGCCTTGGGATACCAGGCCATCACCTAGAGCCATGAAGGAGCACTAGAGGCCCGGAGCAGCTGCTGTCCGGAGCGCATTCCTGTCGGCAAAATTGGCCCTGCGTCAACTCCTTACCTCGGGACTCCGCGGGACTTTGAGACGGCCGACCCTCCGGTTGCACCGACCTGGTGGCGCGCAATACGCCAATGAAGATTACCGACAATGTCGTACATGTACGGCTCCCAAGACCGGCCCATAGATATGGGCTGTGAGGATTACCCGGGTAATGGGGTACTCTCCGAGGCCCGAAACCTGCATGGGATAAACAAAAGTAGCCCATAGTAGATGACAATATGAGAGAGGGAATGAAGAGTTTGAGTCGCGTCCGGACCGCGCTGGCAGGCGGTCACATCCGTCGATCGTCGGCTCCCGCTCGGGTGGGAGAAGTACAGCACGTCGCTTCGCAGTGGATGCAAGTGCTGTGGGGCCAACTCGGCTTGCGTAGAGCCTCGAGGACGCCCCTGACCCCGCCCGGGATGTTACATACCCAACACTGCGTGTCAACTACTATACTGGGAAACGAACTCTGGAGGCCCGGCGTGCTGCTAGGAAACGCGCGCCTGTTGGTGACATCGGCTCCGCGTCGAGATCCATCTCCGCGGGACCTGGAGGTCGCTGACCCTTCGGCAGATCCCTTCCCAGAGGCGCGATATACGCCAACTACTGCCTAGGAAACTACCAGGCTATAACATAGAGCTAGGGAGGAGCACCGGAGGCCCGGAGTGCTGCTATCAGGAGCGCACACCTGTCGGCAGGATTGGCCCTGCGTCGACTCCTGTCTTCCGCGGGACTCCGCGGGGCTTTGAGACTGCTGACACTTCGGAAGCACGTACCTAGCGGCGCGCAATACGCCAAAGAAGAGTACCTACAATGCCGTTCTTGAACGGCTCCCAGGACCGGCCCATAGAAATGGGCTGTGAAGATTGCCCGGGTAATGGGAAATACCCCGAGGCCCGAAACCTGCAGAGATAAATAATAGTAGACCCTTGCAGACGACAACACTGGTGCAAGGAAGAAACCTTATTACAAGCCATATATAAAACTATAATATTTTGTAAGCTAAAATAAGATATGAAAATATTGCAAAAGTCTTACAATCGATTACAATAACCGTATCATAGATTTAAAAAAAAGTATAGGCATTATATATTTATAACAATACTGTTCTAGCAAAAGTGGCCTTAATTGTGAAATAGTAGTGAATAAATATGAAAAACCTCTATATTTTTTTGTTACAGACATGTTTGGAAATGCTCAGCCCAGTTTAACTGGGCCTGCGGGGATGTATTAAAGTATCTTTTATATTTATATGCCCCGGGTTACCTTCAGCTTTAACTTATTATTAAATGTAGAATATACGCAGAATCCATTCAATTTTATTTCGTGTTTGACGGCTCCGTGGTACATTAAGTTACGGCGCTCTTGACTTCTTTAATTCTATATTTGGACATGGATTTTATGAAAAAAAAATTATTAAAATCCTCCTTTAAAAAAGTAGTTTGCTACATTATTAATTCCTTAACTAAATTGCATTTAATGAAAATTTTATTTACATTGCGTTAAAATCCCCTTAAAAAAATGAGTTTACTATATTATGAACTACTTTACTCTATATTTGAGTATGTTTTAATTAAAAAAATATTTTAATTGCCATGATTTTTTTAAATAAAAATGAGCTAACTATATTATGAAATCATTAACTCTATATTTGAGTGTGGTATTTTATGAAACATTTATTTTGATTGCGCTTAAATTCTTTGAATTCATTTTGTTGCTTATACAATATTTGAATAAAATATCAAAAATACTTTCCGGCCTAGTAGCGTAGTGTATGTAACGGAGCCGCAGGTTCAAATACTGCTCAAACAGAAATTTATATGGCCTATCAATTGTTGTTCTTGGTCGTAATGTTTGCTTATGTTCATTTTTTATATTATACTAGCAAACCGCCCCGACTTCGTATTGGTGATTTATTTAACCCGACAACAGCGCCACCTACCGAGCCAATTGTGAATCTGAACTAACCAGGAACACGCTCAAACAACGCACAAGAAAATTCATCAAAATCGATAGAGCCGTTTTTGAGTTTTATCGAGACTAACTGTTGGCGACGCGCCTATAAAAATGTTTCAGTTTATTAAATCAACCGATGACGTTGCTATGAAAAAAGGGGGTAGTCACGAGCAACGACGCTCTGATAAGAGAATGCTTAGTTAAATCTTTAAGAAATGTCGAATTAATGATATGAAGGCCTTGGGTTCGACTCCCAGGCCGGACTAGTTTGTTTGTTTTCCTAAGTAATATCGCTTAATAAATTCGTAAGGAATTTAAGATATAAATTATGTTACCGGATTTGTTCCCCGGTCGAGATAATCACTCTGTGCATAGGCAGAATTAATGGATATTAATTGCATAAATGTTGTTTGGTATAAGTTTGATACGTTTTGAACGAAAACAAATGCCTATTTGTTATGATTGATTAATGAGAACATTCATTTATATTGTTATCTGATTAAAGATAGTTTCATACAGTTCGAAAATTGTATAAAAGCATTTAATTTGCCTAATATGGTCAAAATTGGTGTATTTCATAATTTAATTTTTTCTGATAGCCGAGAGCCGTGCAAAGTTAGTTGTTCACATAGCGTGAGTACACAGAAGCACGTTGGCCACGCCCTTAGGAGGCCGAATATGTAAAAATTTAAAATGTTTGTAATTCAGTGATTTATGTAAAAATTACTTGTAAAATATTTCAGGTTAATTGTACGTGCTAAAAAGGTAAATTCTGTGTTATTTTCATGTGAAAATTCCTGTGTATAAGTGAAATAATGATAGTTTTGTATAAGAAATTTAAAAGTGTTTTAAATAGTGAAATAAATAGAAAAAAATGTAAATTAAATTATTGTATTGGTTAGCTTATGTATAAATTCAAGTGAGAAACATTGTTTTAACTTTCTGTGTTAAATATTTAAGAAATTTCGATTTCGAACTTGTGAGTAAAATAGGCAGTTTTCGTTTAATAAATAAAAGGTTTTTTATGATATGAGGATATGATGTATATCATGGTGTAGATATTGTTTTGTACTACCTATATTGATAAATTGTATTTGTATATGATTTGAATAAATAAAGATATTGAGTAAAACGTGAGAGAGTAATAGAACAAATTCATGTAATTGAGTTGCGCAAGCGCGCGAATGGCGCGGCTCACTTTCGCGTATAGCTCTGGGGTAGCTTAGTGAACGGGTTTTATTGCAATTCGTTCGGGAATCCTTCGGGGAAGTTCGGAAATAGTTCGGAAATAAATAAGAAAATCCGGGAAAAAGTTCAAGAAAAGTGAAAAACCAGCAGTATAGGGAAAAGTGATTACTCTCTCACGGAACGGTTTGAAGATAATTGCTGTTTCATTCCCAAGATCCTTTAAGTTATACAGTCCACATCGAAGAATTAAGGCGTCGGGACCGGGACGACTTCGGAAGACCCGTAATCCCCGTCTGAACCTACTTGCTGAAAAGGAAGAGGTTATCGCCCTAGTGTGTTACTCTGTTGCGGAGATCACATACGTTGTTCCCGAACCCAACGTAGGCGTGATAGGAGGCCGGATCGAGAGAAGCCTCGATTCCTGTTTCTTAGTACCCGATCCGCTAGGTCCTTTTCAATTGGTCCTTTTCAGGATCAAGAGGGACGCCCGAACCTGAGTTCCTTTTCAATTGGTCCTTCGAGCCGGATTGAAGACCACCCGAACCCGCCAGCTGGATCAAGGAACCAGCTGTGGACTGCTGGTTGTGGAAGAAGAAGACCTTCGGAAGCCGAGTGAAGATCAGCAACCGAAGGAAGCCAGAGGTTTGAGCTGAAGCAATAGGACCAAAGGCCTGAAGACCAGGACGGCAGCACTGAAGGGCTGGACCTGGAACTACCGGAAGAAAGAAAACCGGGATTGCAGCTTGGGGCGTGTGCTCGCATGGGGCACATATCGCAGCCGGGCGCAGGTGTCTTGTGAAGGCACTCATCGTGGCCAAGCAGGGCTTGGCATTTTTCCTGTCGGGCAAGCGTGCTCGGCATTTCCTGTCAGACGATCGTGTCTGGCATTTCCCTGTCGGACGACCGTGTCCGGCATTTCCCGTCGGGTCATCAGGGTGCAAAAAGCATCCACCGCTGCCTGCCGGGCGAGGGTGCGCGTGGGCACCTGACTGCATCGCGGCCGGAGGAGGGCGCTTGGACGAGGCGTCACCGGCAACTGGGCGGCGAGCACAGCATACATCCCGACCACCTAACGGTGCCAAACGGTCGGGCTCTGGCATAACACCTTCGGGTGGAGCAGTTCTCTCGAGCGAGACTGCGCTTGCACTACCGCTCGACTGTTTCGTCATATTCCTTGGCGGGACAGTTCCTAAACCTTTCCTCCATTCCATTCCTGCACGACTCCATCCCTGGACGGCTCACCTCGGTAGGCCCCGTTCAGGATTGATAGGGCTGATAGGGCCGTTAGGGTGGTAGTAGGGTTGTAGGGTTGGGAGATAAAGGGGGGGAGGGGTAGTGGTGTTAGGTTGGGGTGTAGAAGGGTTGTAGGTAAGGGGTTGTAGGGACCGTAGGGACTGTAGGGACAGTTAGGGACCGTAGGCCAACAATCACCTTCCTGCAAGATGAAGAAGGCACAAGACCAGACAGGGAGAAGCGAAGGGAGCAGGACAAGGACAGGGCTCTCAAGAAAAGCTAAAGAAGCGGAATCATCTGGAGCGACCACAGCTACTGCGTCAAATGGAGCAACTCCTTCAAGTGGAGCCACCACAGACACGTCCACATGCACGTGGGACTCAGGGACGTCCATGGCAACGACGAGCAACAGGACGGACACCAGTGGTACGCAGGCCAGCACCGCACAACAATCCGTTATATCCAGGAGTGAAACGGTGGTCGAAAAAAGTAGGTCAAAGGACCGAAGAAGCGGCATCGTCAAGGACAGTAATCGGGCACACTAGTGATAAAGGGTCACAGAGAGGTAGTAGGTCATCGCGATCGGCGAGGCTGAAAGCCGAATTAGAGGCGCGGATTAAATTCGAACGCTCAGAGCTCGAACGAGCACAGGCAGCTGCTGCCTTAGCCAAGTCTCAATTGGAGTTGGCACGACTCAACCGAGAAGAGGAAATCGACTCGAGTGAGGATGGTGAAGAGCGGAATACTCAGGTGGAACCTTTCGTAAGGAGTTGGGTTCAGCAAACCATAATGAGCGCGCCGGTTAGTGTAGCACAACCCGATATTACTGATAAGGAAGCGTGTAAAGGATCACGCCGCAAAGGGGCGGAGGTCGAGCGCAACCTAGGAAATGCACAGAAAACACACGCGAGTGAGGTGTCAGAATTGACCGAAGCGATTGTGAGTGCAATAAAAATAGCTGGTAAAGATAAATCTTCCCAGCTTCATTTCCTCCAGGAATTACCGGTGTTCGATGGAGACCCGGGTGAATGGATAATTTTCAAAACGGTGTTTGAAGACACAAAAGGCCAATTTTTCAGGGGTGCAAAATGTCACACGCCTTAGGAGGGCATTAAAGGGCACCGCTAAAGAGGCGGTTAAGTCGCTGTTATTTACTTTATGTGAACCTGAAGAAATAATGAACGCTCTCGAAAGAAGATTCGGTAGGGTTGAGATGCTCATTCTAGCCGAAATCGAGAATGTAAAGCGTATGCCAAGATTGGCAGAAGATTGCCGAAATATAGGATCTTTTGCAAGTCGTATTACGAACGTGGTTGCCACAATACAAGCGTTGAATCAACCACAGTATTTATACTCACCGGAGTTAGTGAGCCGCATAGTGGAGAAACTTGGAACTATGATTAAATTTAAATGGTTTGAATATCGAGCTCAATATCCTTTGGAGCCAGAGTTACAGAAGATGGCCAAGTTTTTAAATTTATTGAGTGAACAATTTGGAACGTCCTTAAGCAATGAAAATGCGCCTGAAAAAAGGAAGCGTCCTGAATTCAGGAAGCAAACTGTACACACTGCAAAGGGAGGTGTACGCAGCTGTGCCGAGAGCGAGCGCTATATGCGCCGAAGTAATATGAGCGAGCGTTTAGAACGCCGAAATAATAAAAGGCACAACCGACAAGTGGTTATGATAACCCAGGACAAGCCTGTAAGTCGGGTAACACATAAGTGTGTTATATGCAACAAGGAGCACTCTATAGTGAGTTGTTACAAGTTTAAGGACATGAATATTCGCGAGAAATGGGAAGCCGTCAAAAAGGCCAAAGTATGTTTCCAATGTTTGTCACCTAACCATAGGAGGTTAGGTGCAAAGCGAAAAAAATGTGGTGTAGAAGGATGTAGAATGTCACATCATCGAATGCTACACCGATACCCCAATGAAAATACCTCGCCACAAGGGGACGAGGGGGTAAAGATGCTCAGATTACAACTGTTAGTACAGTAAATGCACTGGCATGTGCATATTTAAAGATCATACCGGTCGAGTTGCATGGGCCTAGAGGAAAGGTCAAGACAACAGCTCTTCTGGATGAGGGATCGACCACGACACTCATAGAGGAGTGGATGGCTCAGAAGTTAGCGCCTCGCGGACGTAAAGAGGGATTACGTATCGAAGCCGTGGGAGGTAAGCGAATTAACGACGATAGTTCGTATCGCTTAAACGTTAAAATAAAAGGCATTTATTCGAGCGACTTAGAAGAGATAAGTGTACAAACAATTAAGTCACTTAACCTCGCTCCTCAGTCGGTAAGCCGAGAATTATTGCAACGGTGTTCTCATTTGACACCGATCAAGGATGAGTTGATGTATGAGAGGTCCAAGCCTACCATATTGATTGGTCAGGACAATTGGCATCTCATAGTTACTCGTGAATTGGTTTCGGGAGGTAAGAACCTACCTGTAGCATCGCTCACCAAACTGGGGTGGGTTTTGCATGGTCACATATCGGGTGGCATTAAACCAATCAAGATTGTTAACCACATTTCCACCAAGAAGGAGGAAGATATGGATAAATTAATCAAGGATTATTTTAGTTTGGAATCTCTGGGAGTATCGGCTAGAAAGCCCGTGAACGACCCAGAAGAACGAGCTTTAAATATTTTGAACAAAACGGTACGTCGTATACCTAATAATAGGTACGAGACTGCTTTGTTATGGCGCACAGACAATGAGTGCTTGCCATCGAATAGGGCACAGGTTGAAAGTCGCCTGTTTAATATTGAGAAAAAGCTCGACAAAAATAGCGAGTTGAAAAAGGAATACGAGAAGCAAATTGAAAATCTCATCGTTAACGGTTACGCAGAGAAAGCGAACCATATTTCCATTTCCCCACGTACGTGGTACCTTCCTCACTTCGCAGTGACTCACCCACAAAAGAAGAAAATAAGGATAGTTTTCGACGCCGCCGCAAGGACGGGCGGACGTTGTCTTAACGATGCGTTGTTGACCGGACCGGACTTATTGAAGTCGTTGTTCGGAGTTCTGCTACGATTCAGAGAAGGAAGCGTGGCAGTAATGGCAGACATTAAGGAAATGTTCCTGCAAGTGAAAATCCGGGAAGAAGACAGGGATAGCCTTCGATTCTTATGGCGGCACAATCGTGACGCGCCACCGGAAGAGTATAGAATGACGTCACTCATATTTGGAGCGGCATCATCACCATGCATCGCTATATATGTAAAGAATAGAAATGCGCAGGACAACGCACATATCTATCCAGAAGCAGCTTCCGCTACGGAAAGCAATTTTTATATGGATGATTACCTACAGGCATTTCCCGACGTGACGACGGCCGAAAGGATAGTAAACGATATGTATGAATTACATAAGCATGCTTCTTTCCAACTGAGGGGATGGGCTAGCAACCGACCCGAAGTTTTAAGTAATATGGAAAATAAATATAAGAGCGACAGTGCTTCGCTTGGAGATAAAGAGCACACAGAGCGCACATTAGGTTTGATTTGGAATATCAAACGGGATATAATAAGTTTTTTCCACAAGTCTTCGTAGCACACCGGAAGAGGTGATGGAGGGTTTACGACCGCCTACGAAGAGGGAGATAACTAGCGCTGTGATGTCAGTCTTCGATCCTTTGGGACTCGCATCACCCATAACGATTCAAGGGAAGTCGCTGATCCAGCAAGTATGGAGGACAGGCATCTCTTGGGATGAAGAAGTTTCACACGAGTTACACGTGTTATTTTGTAAATGGATATCGGAAGTGAAGAAATTAGGTCACTTAGAAGTACCTAGACCCGTTGCTGAAGGCATCGGCAAAGGAGAGTTACATACTTTCACGGATGCTAGTGAAAAAGCATACGCTGCCGCGGTGTATTACGTCACCACGGACGAGCAAGGAATAAGGCGGATTACGCTGATCGCCGCAAAGGCAAGAGTAGCGCCATTGAAACCAATTTCGATTCCAAGGCTTGAATTGCAAGCAGCTCTTATGGGCAGCAGACTGGCTGCTTCGGTTAGTGAAGAGAGCAAGTACGAGATGTCCGAGAGAGTGTTTTGGACAGACTCACGTACAGTGTTAGCGTGGATTAAGTCGGATCCTCGCGCTTTTAAACCATTCGTTGCTCATCGATTGGCTGAGATCGAAGATCACAGTAAGCCATGTGAATGGCGATGGGTTCCAACGTCACAAAACGTGGCAGACGACGCCACTAGAAATTTTCCTTCCACCTTCGATGTAAGTCATCGCTGGTTTCAAGGACCTGAATTCCTCAGGAAAAGTCCTGATTTATGGCCCAAACAAGTGGACACCATAAATAGCTTAGAAACAGGTGAAGAAAAATCGCCAAAGGGCGTAAATACGTTAAGAAAGCAAGAACCGTTAAGTCTACCCGACTACGGACGATTTAGCAGCTTTAAGAAATTCCTTGGAGCAACTACACGCACCTTAAAAGCGGTAGAAAAATTCAAGAGTTTAAGAAAGTCGGTTAAAGGACCCGACGACGCAACCGAAAAGTCGGTTATGTGTTCCAACAAAGTTTTAGCAAAGTCGGTTAAAGGACCCGATAGCGCGTTGGACACAGCGCTCTTGAAAAAGGCGGAAATATTAATTTGGAAATTCATTCAAGACGAGTGTTTTCATTCGGAAATAAAATGTTTGAAAGCAGGCAAAAGCGTTGAAAGAAGTTCACGCTTAAGTAAATTATCTATGGAAATAGGAGAGGATAACTTACTCCGTTTAAATGGGCGTTTACCTTTCAAGTCTAATTTGACCGAGGAAAGTAGAAAACCTGTCATATTAGACGGTAAACACGAAATCGTTAAAATGATGATTAGAGAAGTTCATCATCATTTTGGACACGCCAATCACCAGACGGTGATGAATGAGGTGAACCAGAAATTTTACGTCTTGAACTTGCGTAATGTAGTACGAAGTGTGTCACACCATTGTCAGTGGTGCAGGACATACAGGTCAAAGCCGCAAAACGTGCCACAAGGAAATATTCCTCTGGAAAGAATAGCTCATCATGAGCCACCTTTTACATGCTCAGCTGTAGATTATTTTGGTCCTATGAGTGTGACTATAGGAAGGCGACACGAAAAACGTTGGGGCGTTTTATTCACGTGTCTGACCACCAGAGCAGTACATCTGGAATTAGCAGCCTCATTGACACCAGCGTCAATGATAATGGCGTTAAGGCGATTTATCGCCAGAAGAGGAAAACCAGCCGTTATATACAGCGATAACGGGACAAATTTCAAAGCTGCAAATAAAGAATTATTGAAAGCATGCGAAGAATGCTATGAGGGCATGAAAAACGAGTCATTTAAGAAATATATTAAATGGAAATTTATACCTCCGGGAGCACCGCACATGGGTGGCGCCTGGGAGAGGTTAGTAAGATCGATTAAAATTGCGTTGACCGCTACGCTTAAAGAGAAGAGCCCACGAGAGGAGGTTCTACATACGTTACTTTTAGAAGCAGAGCATACGGTAAATTCCAGACCTCTGGTAACATTCAGTATGGATAGCCCTGAAGAGGGTTTGACACCCAATCATTTTCTTCTGGGACGCTCATGTGGTGATCGACCACCTGGATTATTTTTAGAGCGACATCTGACGGGTCAACTCAATTGGAAAGCTGCACAGAGGTTAGCCGACCATTTTTGGACAAGATGGCTGAAAGAATACATGCCTACGTTAATACCTCGAACAGGTGATAACGGCAAGTTCATGGAACCTAAAGAAGGCGATATTGTTTTGATAATAGATCATTCGTTGCCACGAAATACGTGGCCAAAAAGGTAAAATTAGTAGAACGTTACCGGGACCAGACGGTCACACCAGAGTGGTTGACGTCATTACTAGCACAGGTATCTTGAGGAGACCTACATCCAGAATAATAGTCCTGGTACCCGCGACGCCTCCCAAATGATGGTGCTAACGCACGGGGGGGAGATTGTTGGCGACGCGCCTATAAAAATGTTTCAGTTTATTAAATCAACCGATGACGTTGCTATGAAAAAAGGGGTAGTCACGAGCAACGACGCTCTGATAAGAGAATGCTTAGTTAAATCTTTAAGAAATGTCGAATTAATGATATGAAGGCCTTGGGTTCGACTCCCAGGCCGGACTAGTTTGTTTGTTTTCCTAAGTAATATCGCTTAATAAATTCGTAAGGAATTTAAGATATAAATTATGTTACCGGATTTGTTCCCCGGTCGAGATAATCACTCTGTGCATAGGCAGAATTAATGGATATTAATTGCATAAATGTTGTTTGGTATAAGTTTGATACGTTTTGAACGAAAACATATGCCTATTTGTTATGATTGATTAATGAGAACATTCATTTATATTGTTATCTGATTAAAGATAGTTTCATACAGTTCGAAAATTGTATAAAAGCATTTAATTTGCCTAATATGGTCAAAATTGGTGTATTTCATAATTTAATTTTTTCTGATAGCCGAGAGCCGTGCAAAGTTAGTTGTTCACATAGCGTGAGTACACAGAAGCACGCTGGCCACGCCCTTAGGAGGCCGAATATGTAAAAATTTAAAATGTTTGTAATTCAGTGATTTATGTAAAAATTACTTGTAAAATATTTCAGGTTAATTGTACGTGCTAAAAAGGTAAATTCTGTGTTATTTTCATGTGAAAATTCCTGTGTATAAGTGAAATAATGATAGTTTTGTATAAGAAATTTAAAAGTGTTTTAAATAGTGAAATAAATAGAAAAAAATGTAAATTAAATTATTGTATTGGTTAGCTTATGTATAAATTCAAGTGAGAAACATTGTTTTAACTTTCTGTGTTAAATATTTAAGAAATTTCGATTTCGAACTTGTGAGTAAAATAGGCAGTTTTCGTTTAATAAATAAAAGGTTTTTTATGATATGAGGATATGATGTATATCATGGTGTAGATATTGTTTTGTACTACCTATATTGATAAATTGTATTTGTATATGATTTGAATAAATAAAGATATTGAGTAAAACGTGAGAGAGTAATAGAACAAATTCATGTAATTGAGTTGCGCAAGCGCGCGAATGGCGCGGCTCACTTTCGCGTATAGCTCTGGGGTAGCTTAGTGAACGGGTTTTATTGCAATTCGTTCGGGAATCCTTCGGGGAAGTTCGGAAATAGTTCGGAAATAAATAAGAAAATCCGGGAAAAGTTCAAGAAAAGTGAAAAACCAGCAGTATAGGGAAAAGTGATTACTCTCTCACGGAACGGTTTGAAGATAATTGCTGTTTCATTCCCAAGATCCTTTAAGTTATACAGTCCACATCGAAGAATTAAGGCGTCGGGACCGGGACGACTTCGGAAGACCCGTAATCCCCGTCTGAACCTACTTGCTGAAAAGGAAGAGGTTATCGCCCTAGTGTGTTACTCTGTTGCGGAGATCACATACGTTGTTCCCGAACCCAACGTAGGCGTGATAGGAGGCCGGATCGAGAGAAGCCTCGATTCCTGTTTCTTAGTACCCGATCCGCTAGGTCCTTTTCAATTGGTCCTTTTCAGGATCAAGAGGGACGCCCGAACCTGTGTTCCTTTTCACTAACTGTCAGTAATATATATATATATATATATATATATATATATATATATATATATATATATATATATATATATATATATATATATATATATATATATATATATATTTATATATATATATATATATATATATATATAGATATAATAGGTACACATAACCTGTGATGTAACTTTTCTTTCATACTTTCACCGGCTTAGGACGGGCAAAAATTAAATATTTAATTTTTGCCCGTCCTAAGCCAGGATGAATAATTGAGATTTTACTAAAAAAAAAATAGTTATTTTGTTCATTGAATTTACTTTCTATAAGTGAAACCAAACGCCTGGTTTCAAGGTCAACGGTGTTTACACTAACAACCTGTATATATATATATATATATATATATATATATATATATATATATATATATATATATATATATAGGTTAAATATCATATTTGCATATATCAACCTTTTCGTGGTGGTGTAAGAGTATCCACTACTAAACCGTGACAATTATTGTAAATATCTTCCCTATGAGGCAATCTGTGGGAGCACTATACGTTAAATAAAACTATTTATACGGATTCTATCGCGTTTAATTAACTCATTTTTAATTCCCGAAGTTTCATGTACTTTATAACACCCATAGTCTATAAAAAAAGATCTATAAAAACCCGCGTAAAAGAACGTATAGCTGACGTGAAACACCGAAGCTCCGGGAAGTCTGCAGTCTGCGAACATTTCAAAATCGTCGCCACCGTTACGTCAGATTTGATAAAATACATCCTTACAAAAGAACACCGAGTCCTACCGCGGATTGAAATTAAAATATATATACGCGATTGTTGTAAGAGGCCACAGAGGGAAAGTAGAACGTGAGTTGAGACTGAAAGTAGTGGCAGTTATTGCTGTATATAGTTGTTATTGTATAGTTATATAGTTGTATCCCCCTATGAGGCAAGTTTTGTGGGAGTGTTTTGTTAAGATGTAGACTTTTGTAGGCTGTAATGGATGGATGGATGCATATGTGCAGTTCACACGCGGTAGAAGTAAAACCTTCAGAAAATTTAACTCCATAGATTGAGACGAATGCAAAGCATCAGCAGTAGGGCTTAGTCGAGCTGCAATAATAACGATGATGAAAAAAACTTTTTAATACCGAGATAGGAACATAATTGTTCAATTTCCCAATGAACAAATTCTTCGCAGAAAATGAAGTAATTCTTAGGGGAAAACATGTGTTCAATACTATGTATTCTAATTTACCGTAATAATAGGGGGCGGCTCAATCATTTATCTTTAGATTGTCCCGCTTTATTGGTTGTAATTTTCCGTGATGACAGGAGTACAATCTATACATATAAATAATTAATATTTTTTTATATAAATTTAAAATAATTGAAGCGGCTAGCTGTAATAAAGAAATAAGACCACAAACTCACAAAATACCAGCATAAAACAGCAGCTTATTGCTGTTCTGTTTCGTATGGTGAGTGTAGAGAACCGGAGAATATTTTTTATTGGAAACTAGGCATTCCATCTTAGTCCTCAGTGGTGACAATGCATCTGCATTTTGATTCTTACTTACCATCAGGTGGACTGTGTTCCCGCTTAGGTCACGCTTATTCTATGAAAGAATCTTATAAAATAAATGGTTTTTGATAATTATCTTTAATCTAACGCCACGCGCGACGCCACATTAAAGACGCCGATTACCACCAGCCACCCAGGGGCGGGTGGCTAGTGGTAAATAATTATCGAAATTTCCATAATAACTTAATTTTTCTATAAAAGTATCTACGATAGTAAAATTATTTTTTTGCCTGGAAATTTTTCATGGATGTTATCGTACTGCATACCTCGCCACGTCTTCACTCCATCTAGTGGGGCACCACCTTAGACGTCAATTACCCGAACGTAGTACATTCGAATATCAATGTCAAAGTCAAACATTTTGATTTAGATTTTTTACAAAACACTTTTTGAAAGTCAAAAGTAACGCCTCGCTTCTGGAAGTTCCAAGGGTGTAAAAAACCCTGTAGCAAAAAAAACTCAAAGTAGACTATTTCCCAACAAGTTTTCCCAACAGTTACTATTTAACTGTATAAATTGTAAAAACAAGTTTATTGGTTAAATACTGTTTAAAAACCTGACCACAATGACTGCCTCGTTTGTCTAATGAACGTAAACGCGGTTGCTAATTCTGAGATCCTGGGTTCGAATCCCGGGCGGGCCAAAACTAGTTATTGGGCTTAAAATTTGAAACAAACACCAAAATATGATGGAGTTTACCTTGTTGCGACAAGATTGTTACAAGATTGTTCTAAATATTTATGAAATGGTACATTTTCGCGAGCATCGAAAGGAAGTTGGAAGTTTTTTTCTGTCCTAATTAAACAAAATGATTACCAATGTAGAAAGTTTTGTACGAAGGAACAACTTAAAGTTTGGGTGGAAAATCAAATGAACAAATTCAAGAACTGTTCAACACTTCATATTTGTTCTGTTGTTTTATCAACCTTGTTCAAAAGTTATTTTTATAATTATCTTCATTCTTTAATTTTACATTTAATTAACCTTTCTTTCCTACTTTTACTAATTTTTCAAATGTCTTTGTGCAGCCACTCAGTAACGGGATAGTTCGGTGACGAATATAACGTAATATTTTATAGAGAATAAAGGTGACAAACGAGCACACATTCCACCTGATAGTAAGAGGATGCTGTGGTCCATAGACATCTACAAATATTCTCGATTAAGAATCAAAATGCAGATGCTTTGTCACTCCTGAAGACTAAGGCTTGTATTAATATACGTTACTCAACTCAAGTACAAACACTTCATTACTATCTTGAGTTTATGATCTTAATAAATATATTTCAAGTAAAGCTTAGGTTTAGAACATCAGTAAAGCAAACTCGCCTCTCAAGTGTGTGTACTTCGGCAGTCCGTGACTTGAGATGGTGACTGTTGATATGATGATGGAAAATATTTTAAGAGAAATTTATCATTACGACGAAATTTTGTACAATAATGTTATTTTACGGCCTTCGCGATATCGTTTACCAAAAATACATATAGGCGATGTCTCCGATACTTTTAAGTTACCAAGTGGACAATTTAAAAATGATACAGATTTGATGATTTCTTATACTTACGCGAACACTATACATGATTAAAACTACTTTTACGGATTTTATCGCGTTTATTTTTACTTTTTATTTACTTTTATTTTTAATTCCCGACGTTTCGGGCGCTTTCCAGCACCCATGGTCACGGGGGACTGAGATGACTGACGTCCTGATGTCATTGTTAAACCCGGAGTACCTTCAGCTTTTTTAATTATTGTTTATGGTCCGATCTATGCAAAATGAACTGACTATGTCCTGAGGTCTTGCAGTGGTATGTTTGGGCTTAGTTTTAATTTTATTGATTATAGGATCCCAAGCAGGTGGTAGTTCCCAGCCTTTCCTATTGAAATTATTAAAGTAATTCCTTCTCTATTGAAATTATGATGTTTTTTAATTTCAATAGCCTCACGTATCATCCTTGGTAGGAATCGGTGTTCTTTCGCGAGGATTTGTGGTCTATCAAATCTGATGTAATGGTTGGGTCCGTCTAGGATATGATCACAAACTGCAGACTTCCCGGAACGTTGATGCTTCACATCAGCTATATGTTCTTTTACGCGGGTCCTAATTGATCTTTTTGTTTGTCCTATATAAGAGAGACCACATTCACAATCAAGCTTGTACACTCCTGCATCTTGTAGAGGAATATGACACTTGACGGATGGTAGGAACTGACTAATCTTCTTCGGCGGCTTGTAGAATGTTCTAATAGAAGCTCGCTTCAAGATATAGCCAATCTTGTCTGTGACACCTCTGACATATGGTAGTACAGCAGGCACACGCTCGACTGTTGCCGGCTTGACTCGGTCACTGTGACGTAGGCGCGGGACCCGAAGCTTGTTGTCGTGCAGAACTTGCTTGACGTGCTGAATCTATTTAAACGGTGAATCTCACCACCATCCTTCACAGTTAGCTACCGTGGGCAAATCTTTGTTACAGAGAGCACGAGGGATCTGTGACAGCAAACACCTGGCCGCCGAGCTTCAGCACGTCAAGCAAGTTATGTACGACAACAAGCTTCGGGTCCCAAAGCAACAGATATTCACAAAAGTATAAAAATTCAAAAGATTCAAAAAAACCGAAGTGCGATTACAGCTAGTTCTAGCCAGCTAGAACTTAACTTAAAAAGAACTTAAGAAAGTAACAGTAATGTTGCATCATGTCATCCTCTTTAATTCTTATTTTTTTAATCCTTTTAATCCTCAATTTCTGTTGTACCTTGAGAGCTGTATATCAATTTATTTAAATATACTTTACGTATATTTACCTAGGTCTGCAGTGGAATCAATAGCAGTATCTATGCCAACTACAAGTGATGAGGCTACTTTGGCAATATCAGGGACGATGGTGGCATCACTTATAGAAGGCCCTCCTCCAGTGACCAAGCGGCGTTGGCGTTCTTTTATAAGTGCCTCTCTCTGTCTTTTCTTTAAACTCATCCATAACCGACGTAATTGCTTAGTTGTTGCCTGAAGTATTCATGTTGAATGTAAGATAAAATAAATCTGTCATGACTGACATGAAGTACATGCTGATATGGAAATTATGGTCAAAATTTCAGAGTACTGATATTATAATGTATAAAAATTAATATTTGTTTTACTAGTAAAAAGGTTCTGGAGCAGCTTCTTACCGGCAGGCGAAGTGTAAGGCGTTCTCCCACTAGATGGTATGAAGAGCTGGTTAGACATGCAGGAAGTCAATGGATGCAGGTGGCTTGGGATTGTGCTTTGTAGTGTTTCTTGGGGGGGGGGCTATGTTCAGCAGTGGACTTGTGAAGAGCTGTATGGATGATGATGATGATGAATTGTACTACTACAATTGGATCGTATGTACTAGCATTGTAATCTACAATTATTTTACTCCAGGCCCCATTTTTAATACGTAGAGATGTGCTTTCGGCCTCCTTATTTTCAACCATAGCCTCATATTTTTTATAATGCCAAGAAAGCATTTTTTCTCAATCGGAGTGAAGACATGCTTCTTGATTTTTATTTTTATATAAATTAATCATCCCGCGAAATCAAAGTAATCAAGATATTGTTTTTCAGTGTCAAAAATGATACGTCAGTTAGTTTTAAGTATGGCAGACTTTCCATGTCTGGAAAATTAAAAAAATATTTCAAAGACCTCTAAAGTCCACTAACGCGCATTGTGGTAGCGCGGCGGACATTTCCTAGAACCCTTTTAGAAATGAAAGGAGGACTATGTGTAGCAGTGGGACGGTTAAAGGCTGTAACTCTGCTTTTTAACTTTTAATACAGATGTACTGGAAAAGTTTATCTTTTCTACATAAGCGGACAATTGCATTGGTAAAGACTTTATAATATTTTCTTTACCAACAACCAATCTGAAAATAGTACAGTAAAAGCAATATCAGTGCATACAATATCACTTAAGTACAGCAAAGTTTAGTAACTAGTTTAACGTTTTAACGTTACTCCGGCTCCCCGTGGAGTACTCTCTTGTTATTATATTGCAAGAGACGGAAATTGGAGGAATGTCGCTGCAGAACTGAAATTGTTTGCGCTAAGTGGTTTAGCTTCGGAATTATTAGAAACTTACAAAAGTTTAATTAAAGTGATGATTCTTGCTGACTTCATCGTCCTTTGGGTGGCGTTAGAGGCGACTACGTAAAGGCCAGAAATACCTTACGACCTCCAAAAGTTAGCACATAATTATGTCGGTCTTTATGATAGATTAACTGGGTGGTAGGACTCTTTTTCTGTTTTAGAAGCCGGTCTGGGTAGGTGCAACCAGTTTACTTGTTCCAGTCGCCAAATGTTAGCGCCTGCACTGCGGTGTTCACTCTGAAGGGTATGAAGAGCTTGTATAATTCCAAGCTTTGATGGTTCTATTTCAGTCCTAAGAGGTGACAATGCATCTGTTGATTTCCTATAATTAATTATAGTTTGAAGTTGACTGTAGGTGTTAGGGAATACAATAGCCACTTATTATGAGGTGCCTCTTGAGAATTTTGAAAAAGTTAAAGAGAATTAGAAAGAATGAGAATAAGAAAGAATACTCCTTTACCTACCTACACTAATAGACTCTTAAGTGGACTTAGGACTCTGGGTAGGAACTACGCTCTTGACTATATTTTAACGTTAAACTAAGAACGCCACAGATGCGTTGTCATTTCTGAGGTCTAAGATAGAACGTCTGACAGCTCTAAATATACTAGTTCTCGATAACCTTCAAACGACGGATTTACGGTCACGGTAGAAACTCAAAGTAACCTTTTACTATTACGCTAAGGTTTCGAATTTCACAACAAGTCTTCAGTCAAACAATCAATTAACATTATTTATTGTGCACCAATACACATTAAAAAGAAACTAAATGAAATATATACATATATAGAAAGTACATAAGGCGGTCTTATCGTTCTGAAAACGATTTTTTCTAGATACACGCACGGTTTTCTTCCAGACAAAGACAAGATTTTGAAATATTATGTTCTTAAAACGCTAATTTTCAGTACTCTATGTTATGAAATTGTTACTTTCATTTTTAATGATTCCTTACTTTAAGTTGAAAATGGAAAGTTAGTTTTCTGAGAGGGTTTCTTTTGGGCAAGAAAAATGTTTGCGGTGATACCTCACTGCGTGTTGACAAACTTAAAATGTCTTCGTAATTTCTTTTAATTTCTTTAAATACATATTTCATCACGGTGTTTTCCTTCTCAGTCGAGGACGTGGTAAATCTGCACATATAATTGCAATCAACAATTTCATTGGTACCGGCGGGGATCAAACCAAGGTTGTTCAAGTTATATAAAATTTATAGCGAGCGCTTACCCTCTGAGCTAGCATGGGTTTCATTCCGTTCTAAATAACTTACCATTTTCTCCACATAGAAGAAATAAAACTTGAAGACAACCGCATATTATCTAAGAAAATAAATATAGGTATTTTATTCAACCAAAGCCCATTACAATAGCGGCGTGAACTATTTCATACTCCAACATCCTCCCTGAAAAGAGAGAAAGCCTTTGCCCAGCACTCAAACATATATGTAGGCCGTTTTTATACAATATTTACTTTACCGTTTAGCTCGTACTTCACAAAACCTCGCAATTTACCTTTTCTTTGTGGGTAGCCACAGGATACTTTATCATTCTCTTTAAAGACCCCCCTGAACTTAGAGGTCAGAGTACATATCTACTAGGCCACGAAAATGACTCTATAAGAGGTGAGGGGTGATAAAAAAATTTATGTTACCAATGCATACTACAATTTAAAGTTGACAAAATTAAATAGAACGTTGTTATTTGAACAGAATGTTTATTTCCAATCATTCGTATATTATTTTAGTCGGTAAATAATTAAAATAATAAAACTATTATCAACTCTGCTAATTGACTACAAAGCAATCACCTTTCATATTCCTTTTTTGACTTCCTCGTTAGTCTAGTGGGCGTAAACGCAGTCGCTAATCATAAGGTCCTGAATTAGAATCGCGGGTGGGGCCAAAAATTTGTTACTAGGTTAATAAGTTAATACGTAACTGTCTAGAAAATCTCAGGAAAGCCCAGAGTCAGGAAGTTAGCGGTGTTTCAAGCCTTAAAAAAGCATCAAAACGCCGTAGGTACCTGATCTCTCGATCCTGATCGGTCGTGTCGGATTACCATCCCTTCAGAATATGAGTGTGAGTGAATCGAGAGCGCACATGTTTTTTCGTATATACTCCGTACTTGCACTGCTGTCTTTCAGTCTGAAAGATACAAAGAGCCGGTATATAATTAAATACTGTGAGGCATTCCATCTTAGTCCTTAGAGGTGACAACACATACGCAGCCTTCTTTGCTTGAATTAGGAGGCAGGTGTACACTGGCTGCAGTAGCTGCTTACCATTCGGAGGCCTGTTAGTTAGTCCGTCACTTTAGTTTTATTAAAAAAAACTGCTGGCGCATGAGTGATGAGGTCACACACGTTATATGGCTCTAAATCAACAGTAGGAAATTTGTCAATTTACAAAATTATGAAATAATCCAATTTTCTATAGTTATGTTGAATTAATATACGCATAGAAGAACCCTACAATAACAAAGGCTCAGTGAAGCCCATAAGGGAAATTAAATGTTTTGTACGAAGCAATTGTGTCGATACATTATATTCAAGGACCGCTTCCATTCCATTATTTTGATTATTACGCCGCCCGTTCTCTTGCCATCAACTGAATTCATCATCAACTGAATTCATAAAAAGAGGAAATGTCGAAGTAATACTTAATTTTTTTTGTCTTTTTATCTGTTTTCTTTGTTCAGATAGCGTACATTAATTATTAGATCTACTAGAGGGTTGTCTCAAGAGTACACGCAGAAGGTGCCATAAGTCAAGGACCATTAGTGTTAGACAGTGCGTCGGCATTATATTTCAGTACTTATTCAATGTCATATCTTGGAGTACACTTTCGAGTTACATTTAAGCTTTTACTCCCTAACGAATTCTCAGAAAATAAGCAAGCTTATTCCATCAAAAAGTTAAAAATTTTGTTAAATAAACGATGCATTATAAGAAAAGGTTTATTATAATATTTATAAAAAATTAAAGATAATAAAATCTTGAAGTGATGTTATCTCTACCATACTGATTCTACATGTTTTATATTTGATTGTGTAAAATGTACCGTAAATGACAATTAAAAACCCCGTTGTGTTTCTATCCGTGTAGTGGCGGTATAAAACTATCAACTACCCCACGTCATCCCGAGGGTGTTGTAAGGGGCGACAGAGGGAAACTAAGACAGAAGATGGGCAGCAGGGTCTTCCTGATGATAACTCAAGATAAAAAGTTCTAAAAAAAATCTGCGGTTGCCAAACCGCCTGCCAATTGTGCCAACTGTGGAGAAATCATCCCTGTTAGGCAATCTATGAGAGAGACTTTGTTCCACAATTCACTTTTATAGGCTTGTGGCAGGGAAGAAAAAGGGGAGATCTCCCGCCCGGCAGGATGTTCTGCCCAGGGAGCGGCAGACAGTGTTTTTGATTCAGAACTTTGATAGCGCGATTTATGCTTTCGATGTGTTTCGCTTGTAGCATGACGACAGCGCCGCCAATCACCTGCTCAGACCGGAGGTCGATGGTACAGTCTAGTTGTCGACGAATATGCAAGTGTCAGGGGATTGCCTTGTAGTCTGCGGTGAGTCGAGAAGAAGGCAAGTAATCTGCGAGAGTGTCGTGAAGCAGAGACGAGCAGTAAGGCTCAGAGCCGTGCCGAACACTGTAGCGCAGAGAGTAGCTTGAAGGAACAGGAAGCATTATTATTCCAGTGCTGCGATGAACCTTGTAAAGCTAGATGGCTTGCAGGATGTCAAGACTGTAGGCGATATCTACTCGTGAGCGAATGGAAGTGGTACTTTATGACGATAATGAAGCTTGAAATTTCCGAAGGTTGTTGGTTGCGTGTTCGAATTACGTCGGGGTCACCAGGCATAGCGGTATAAGGAAGGGGTTGATGTGACGGCGCTGTCGTCACGCCATAGGCTATAATGGATTGGTGGGTGGATGAATGGTTTTTTTTTTGCTGGTTAATTCTGGGACAGAGGTTTTTTCGAACCAGTTAAAAGGTAATTATTCGTCTTTATTATTTATTTTTAACACTAACAAGATCATGGTTTACTATGTAACTTTATAATAAAAAACTTAAATCTGTTAGATGACTCAGTATACTTAGATGGTACCGATATTATGATTTTAGTCTCGAGGCGAGACGCGACGAGTCTAGTTCCGGGCTGATAAGTGAGCGACTACCCTTGTTTTAACGACTGGTTAGGTTTCTCAAAGTGATTTTGCTTTTATTAGTCATTTTAAATTTTATAAGAGAACATAATATAGTACACAAGATAGGTTTTTTTTTTAATTATTCTTTTATACTACTGCTGTTAATGCAGTACTTTTCTTTCTTTTAACTTTTATATCTCATTTTATTATTTCCATTTTTTTCCATTTTTTTTTTTAATTACATACAATTAGGTTCCTTATAAGTTATAAACTTACTAATATAAAACTATAATATAAGCTTACTGATACGATACGATATGCTAGCCATCATAAAAAGGTATATCTGAAAAGCGCATTGTCGCATTAGTCTCCCTAGATATAGAAGGCGCGTTTGACAGCGCGTGGTGGCCAGCAATAATAAATCAACTGTCTTACAAGGAGTTAGACCAATCTGTATTAAGGCTTATAACAAGTTATTTAACAGGAAGAAAAATAAAACTTAGATATTTAGGAGAAGAAGTAACAAAAGAAACAAACAAAGGATGCATCCAGGGATCCACATGTGGCCCTATCTTATGGAACATACTATTAGACTCGCTATTACAAGATACGAAAAACTCAAGAGCACATGTTCAAGCATTCGCGGATGATATTGTAATAATAGGAATAGCAAAGACTGGCCAACAACTAGAAAGAGATATAAACGAGACCTTAAGTAAAATAGGATTATGGGGAAAGAAACATAAAATGAAGTTTGCGGCGCACAAAACGCAGGCTATGATTATCACAAAAAAAATATTATCGTCCTCAACTTTTTCTAGAAGGTATAGAGCTTAAATATTCAAACTATCTTAAAATATTAGGTCTCACAATAGACAAAAACATAAACTTCAAACAGCATCTAGATAATATCAGCCAAAAGGCAGTCAACATCTACAAAATGGTTTCAAGAGTTGCTAGAGCGCAATGGGGGCTCAATTCTGAAATAGTAAGAACTATATAATTAGCTGTAGTAGAACCTACCATACTATATGCTGCAAGCTGCTGGGTAGAATCGACGAAAAAAAATACATTCAAACAAGACTCAACAGATTAACTCGTCTTTTTGGAATACGCATCAGCAAAAGCCATAAAACAAACTCACTGATTTCAAGTACCCTTCTCGCCAGAATAATACCGCTTGCACTAAGAGTAAAAGAAAATGCTGAAATTTATGAAATCAAAAGAGGAAAACCGATTGCTGCCCTACCCGGACGGACAATGGAACATAGGATAAATCCTTTCCAACTACCGCACCCAGCTGAAAGAAAACAAAGAACATATAGGCTCATAAATAAAATAGAGGACGTAGCCACTATAGACAACGACTGGCCAAAAATATACACAGATGGTAGCAAAATTGAAAACAAAGTAGGCTTTGCAGTAACTGTCTGGATGGGTGATAAAGAAATTAAAAGAATCACCTCTCGCCTTGAGAACTACTGCAGTGTGTATCAGGCAGAATTGATTGCAATATTAAAAGCTGTACAGTTTATTTCTGAATCTGCTAAGTATCCTAAAGCTAATATTTTAAGTGACTCAAGATCAGCCATTGAAAGTATCTGCAATCCATCATCACTGCACCCTATTGTAGCGGAGATACATAACCACATCACTGAACTAGAAAATAATAGTGGACTCATTGAACTATTCTGGATAAAGGCGCACTGCGGCATCCCTGGCAACGAACGAGCTGACGAACTAGCTAAAAATGCTGCCATTAATAATAAACAGCGTCCAATATACGACAAGTTTCCCCTATCTTATGCCAAGCATCTCACTAGAAATGCTACTCTTACGATCTGGCAACAGAAGTACATCGAATCTACAGGCAGCGAGACCACGAAAATATTCTTCCCAAATGTACAGATAGCTTATAAAATATTAAAAGATATCAAAATTACTAACATCGAAACACAATTGTTTACTGGACATGGCGGAAATAAATCCTATCTGTATAGGTTTAAGCTATTGACAAATCCACATTGCACTTGCGATGATAAAAGTGATCAAACAATAGAGCACATTATTACACAATGCCCAAAATTTAACAAAATTAGATACGAATGCGAGAGCAGCGTGGATATGTCGATCACAAAAGGGAATATAGCAATAATGATGGAAGATGACAATCGCCGATCTAGATTCATGCAATTTGCACTTTCTGCAATTCTAGTAATAAATAAAGAAAATGAAAGTAAAGTATAATATCAAAGGGTATATGTAGGGGTGTATGTACGTGTATGTATGTGTATGTAAATATACGTATATATATATGTATGTGTATGTATATATATGTATATGTATATATATGTATATGTATATGTATGTATTTATGTGTATGTATATGTATGTATGTGTGTGTGTGCACGGGTATGTGTATGTGTATATATATGTATAGTATAAGAGATACACCTTCTTAAATAATGATATATAAATTTGCCAGTAAGATCTTTATAATATACTATCTATATAAAGTCGTAAGCACAAGATAGGTTAAATCGCATTCCTGAGCTGCCTGCATCCATCGACTGCATGTCTTACCAGGTCATCACTCGATCTAGTGGGGGTCGCCCTGCACTTTGCCTACCAGTACGAGGCTACCTCTCGAGAACCTTATTTCCCTTCGATTGCCGGTTCTTCGAGCAGTATGCCATTCCAAAAGATATGAGAAGACGTAAAATAGCCAAGCGGAGATAATGTGGACGTGAAAAACGAATGAAAGACTGGCAACGTACCGGCAATTAACCCTGGTGTTACAGTTGTTCATAGGTGGTGTTAGTCATTTACCATCAGGCGACTCGCGTGCTCGTTTGTCTCCTGTAATATTAAAAAAAATTGGCAATCTCTGGGACTGCCAAGAGAAGTGAAAATTCAACACTATAAAGTAACAGTTGTTTTTTTTCCGGTTTTCTAATTAATCGTAATATCAAAAATTTAAATTTCTTTCATTGTAAATAATCACTAACAATAACCTGGTTCCCATATTTATCGATACTCCGGGCAACAATTTTATATATTTTTAAATGTAAAAATAAAACATATGATGCACTGTGCAAGACCAGTACAAAATAAACATACAACTTAATTGACATAATAATTAATAGGTACTATTGGTCGTGTACTAGTCGAAATCGCCAGTATTTCATTAAGTTTTTAGGTTTGCAAGTTGTATTTCACATTCAACTGTAACCCACTACCTCAACCCCGTGGGTGCTGTAAGATATCTGTAGAGAGTTGTTGTTGCTTCTGTTAAGTAAAATATTAAATGTTTCAGCACGACTATTCGATATTACTATTAATAGTCGTTTTATTATTACCCTACTATTAATAATATAAATGTGAAAGTCCGTGCCGATGTTTGTGTGTTTGTGGCTTAATGACTAAAAACCACTGAACAGATTTTGATATAACTTGGCAAAGTTTAAGATAAAAAACCAGAATGAAACATAATACGGCTTATTTTGACATATGGACATATTTTAGTTAAAACCGTTTTATTCTGTTCCAAATTAAAGTTATAATTAAACGAAAGGAGCGCCGCGGGTAAAAATAGTAAGTTATATATGTTAAAGTCTGCTGCCGAACATGATCACACATTACAGACTCCCTCGGTGTCCCACTGGATGATATGGGGTTGTGGGTATTCTTTCGATACCGCTAGAGCAACCCGGGTTCGACCCCACCGACGTCAGTAACATTGTTAATTGTAAATTTAATTTTTCACCGATCGCTCAGCGGTGAACGAAAACGTCGTAAGAAAACCCGCACGTCTGAAAAATATGAAATGTTTAAATATTATTAGTGTCAAACTTTAACACTAAAACATCATGGCAATGAAAATCTTGAACTACAGTAATATTTAACGCCAACATTTGTATTTCGAATGCACGCCAAAATACGACTAACAACATATGAAATATGATATGACATTAGCTCCATTTAATTTAGCTGGAAGGCATTTTTTACTTTAATGAAACTCAAACACATTCAAACCAAACAGTTTGCGTCGTCATTCATAATACGTATGTGCAGCAGTTTAGTGGAATCTGTCTTTCCATACAATTACAATGTATATGTATTGGTGAGAGTAAATAAACTTTTGTTGGACTAAGTCAGCGCGTTTTACCATCTTCAGCTGCATCACCTCTTACTATTACGAGGGGATGTCAAAAAGTTCGTGGAATGACAGGGAAGCATAATGAAAGGAAACATTAAACTACTTTTCCTTTTCAATGTATTCTCCCTTAATCCTAATACATTTATTAGATCTGTCAAGTAACTTTTTAAGATTTGTTTTCGACATCGTCGGCGTCGGCAATAACGGATTGAATAACTTTGACAGAATCACTCAACGCGATACTTGCGTCAAACTTTGTAATAATAATGTTATTCAGACCAAATTTTGGTCACAGCTGCCAGTCTCAACGGTAGTCCCCATCCTGACCATCTACACTGGATAAGATTATAGTGCACGAGTGCAATAAAAATAAAACAAACTGATGCGCTCTCTATTTCCTTACTCTCATAGTTCGATGGGACGGCAAGCCAACACGACCGGGGAGAGAACACGCGCAGGAACTACGGCTTTACGTGTTTTCTCAAGCACTTCATGAGTTCGGGCTGATACTAAGAATTTCTTGACAGATAAACACAATAGCTGATTTTTGTTGGCTCGACCCGGGATTTGAACCCAGGATTGGTACACTGCTCAAATAAGTAGAGAAATTCAAGTTCCACCTGCACTTTTATTTATTTTTTATTATTTGCCTCTGACTGTAACACTCACCGCGCAGGTTAGGATGGTTGATAAGTTCAGAGCATATACGCTTCATAACAGTGATACTACTCCATCCACCACCAATCTGTAAAGTTTGGTTTAATTTTCAAATAAATTATTCGCTGCATATTTTTAATCAGTCAGGTGTACCACGTGTTAGATAGTCGTTTATAAGAGGTAAATGTTTACCTATTTCTGCTACCAAATGCAAGTGTTTCTATTGTTGTTTTAGTTTGAATAATATAGAGGCAGAATAATTTCAGATTGTGAGGCGTTTCTTCAAAGCCCTTATATGAAGTGAATTTGGCCTATGATATTTTTCTTTCATTTATCTTACTTGCAACAAGTTATCACTGCGTATAATATTCCACTGCTGCGAGGAACCTCGTCACCAAAAGGCAGATCTAGCTCACTTTGTGACAGTTGACAAAGTATGTTTTAAATAAACATCTAAAGCTTCTCTACAAATCTTATTTATTTAAAAACAATCTCAACATCGAGATCAAGAACAAACGGTGGGAAACAAATAACATTTTATTATGAAAGACGAAGTTGGTGTACTAAAGGTTTATGTTTTCGTGTATAATCAATTTCGTATATTCAAGCTATAAATAAATAAATGAAAATAATAAAAATATTTTATGTCGACTATCATTAGTAATATACGTATCCTAAACCATCTTTAGTTAAAAGAAACTAAAAAAAAATAAAAAAAATCTATTTCACTCAAAACAGGAAAAAAACCATAGAGCAGTAGTTAGCATAGAACATGTTACTAGTAGTTAAACGTCGCATGCTCGTTTAACCCCCCCCCCCCCCGCCACTTTTATAATACAGATACAACTTATAAAGCGTGCTTATTCACGCTTCTAAGTCGAAAGCAGATTTTATTTTTTTTTTTGAACTAAGGAGCTGAAACTTAATAAAAATAAATATGTATATACTTATGTATGTACGTGCCTTCAATAATAAGCAAGTTTTGTTTTTTTGCTGAAATCGCCAATATATCGCTAACTAACGCCCAAGTGTGTTCATTGCCACATTGCTGTAGCAAAATCTAGTTTAATTTTCGAACTCAAGTATGAATTATATTCGAAACACTTGTGTAATTTATTCATTCCAACTTCGGACGTCGGAACCAAGCTTGATTTTATAACTCTCTAGAGACGTTCGTTGCATGCATCGTTGTGTTACATTTTGTTTTAAAGTTCTTTTGTTGTGGTTAAAAAGAGAAAACAAAAGAATCTTGACTCATATAGTGATAAAAAGATTACATTTAATAGGTTAAAGTTTCTATATTGTGTTTGTAACAGTATTGCGTCGGTTTGACCAGGGCAGGAACAAAATTCTGTTGTGTTTCGTATGTTTGGAGTTTTGGAGTGCATTGGAGAAGACAATAATTTTTTTTCATGTAATGAAACACTATTACATCTTTGACAAAACGGACGATATCTAATCTGTATTCTATAACTAGGACTAATGCAGTTGCCTATGAACTGTATGCATCTGTTTAACACCAGGTAGATATTAAACACGCGTCCTTACTCGGGTAAAACACATTACTTACAATTCATCTAAAGAAGCAACTATGTAACAGTGTTATAATGTCATCGCATGTGTCCCTTCACCCTACCTTGATTAATTATTCATGAATTGTTTTACTCGTAATTTAAAATAAACAACATAAAGTAGCTTTTAAAAGATTTTATACTTTTTAAAAGCTTGTAACAGGCTCAACGAAGGGAAGCCGCATCCGACGTTAGGATATTAAAGTCATTTAATTGCTTTTGGTGACATATAATAATGACTATGTGTTAACATAACATCCTTTGTAATGCTATATCCTACGTTAGTCCCATTGTTAGGCAGTTTCTGAGATGGATTTTGTTGTGTTTGCAATAATACAAGTTCGTTAGCGAGACAACAACTGATTTATTCCTCTTATAACTACCTACGTATACAATAATACAAATACCCACAACATCTCCCCCTTATTAATAAATATACAATATCATCCATCCCCCTTATATAAAAAAAATAACTGAAACAAACGAAATTTCATATAACTCTAACTTAAAATTTATTATATTTATATCTTAAAATTAATTAATTAAATTTTGTGTTGAGTTGTCGGGCCTTACTACGTGTGAGAGAGGGTGTGGCCATGGTGTGGATGCCTCATTATTATTATCATTGAGCACATTTTGAGCAATTTTATTTTCACTTAAACTAGAATTCTCGTTACGCTGATTTCGTCGATTTCGTCGGGCTTTGTTGTGATTTTTTGCATTGCACAAAATTGCTACCCCCTCCAGTGATGAAAATATCTCTTTTTATATTTTTAAAATCCTGACTTGAGTAAGACTTAATTAAATGACGCCTATTCCGTCGGATTCTTCTTTCTAGCTTATTATTTATTACATATGAACGAGGAGTGTCACCTTCACCTCTTACAGTAGCGGGAGTTCTTTTCCTACTATCTATACATATTACTTTGTCACCAATGTTAAGCCTAGGCAACGGTTTACAATGTTTATCATAGTACATTTTTGACTGCTGCTGTTTTTGCAGCATTGTTTTAAACGTAGATGGGTTTACAACTTGTGGTTTAGTAAATCTGCACAAATTGGTAATTTACAACGTAATCTGCGACCCATTAATAATTGCGCGGGAGAGTCAAAACCATGTCTCGGAGTATTTCTGTGATTCAATAAAGCAAGTTCAAAATCACTATTCCCCTTAAGAGGTTTAATTAACAAAGACTTAACGGTTTGCACCGCGCGTTCACTTTTTCCGTTAGATTGTGGATAGTTTAGTGAGGATGTAATTTGAGTGAAGCCCCAATCTCTACTAAACTGTTTGAACTCGCGACTAGTATATTGAGTGCCATTATCACTTATAAGTATTTCAGGTATACCGTGTCGTTAAAATATTTCCTTCATACCGCGTATAACCACTTGTGATGTAATATTTTCTAATTTTTTTACCTCAACATAACTAGAGTAATAATCAACTAAAATAAGATAATATTTCTTTCTGTATTCAAATATATCAGACCCCACCATAAACCAGGGCAAATTAGGAATTTCCACTGGAATCATGGGTTCTTTAGCTGGTGCGTTTGAACTCTCCCTGCCACTGAACAACGTTTCACATACATTTCTATGTCAAGTGACATGCCTGGCCAAAATATAACTAGTCTTGCGCGTCGCTTGCACCGATCTATACCTAAGTGCCCTTCGTGCACAATTTTCAACATATCTGTTCTCAGCGAACGAGGGATTAAAACAACATTATCTCTAAATATTACGTCGTCTACCACATATAACATTTTTAAAGACCAATATTTTTTAAGATTTTCTATTACGTTATACTTATCATTAGGCCATCCTAATTTAATATAATTTATCAATTAATGAATCTGAAATATATATATATATATATATATATATATATATATATATATATATATATATATATATATATTCCTGGTTTATACTTAACGACTAAGTCATAGCCTTGTATTCTGAGCATCATACGATGTGAGCGGGCTGGGACGGACATTAATGGCATTTTAAACATACTTTCCAAAGGTTTATGATCTGTTTCTACGACAACATTATCTTTGGCAAAAATATACTGATGAAATAGTTCACAGGCGAACACAATTGCTAACAATTCCTTTTCCACTTGTGCATACCGGCGTTGCGTATCTGTAAGAGTTCGCGAGGCGTATTCGACCGGCCGACCACCCTGCAGTAGTACCGCACCGAGTGCATCGCGAGACGCGTCTACCGATAAAAAGACGGGCTGAGATACGTCGTACAACGCCAATACTGGCGCTGTGCAAACACATTCTTTTAATTTTTCAAATGCTGTCTGCTCACTAATTTCCCATCGCCAATATTATGATCGGTTAAGGAAAAAATTTTGAACTTTTAATTATTAATTACTAATTAAATAATTAGTAAATAGTTTGAGCAATTGCGTATTACGGTTAGGCATTTTGTGAACAATTAGGAGTTCTTATTCATTTTTAAAAAAGTTTTTTGGTTTTTAGGCAATAATAGTTTTGTATTTTTAATTATTAATAACTGGTAAAATAATTGATAAATATTGTGAGCAATTGCAGATTTGAAATTAGCTATTAGTGAGCAATTTTGTGCACTTATTCAATATTATGATCGGTTAAGGAAAAAAAATTTTGACTTTTAATTATTAATTACTAATTAAATAATTAGTAAATAGTTTGAGCAATTGCGTATTACGGTTAGGCATTTTGTGAACAATTAGGAGTTCTTATTCATTTTTAAAAAAGTTTTTTGGTTTTTAGGCAATAACAATTTTGTATTTTTAATTATTAACAACTAGTAAAATAATTGATAAACTTGTGAGCAATTGCAGATTTGAAATTAGCAATTAGTGAGCAATTTTGTGCACTTATTCAATATTCTGATCGGTTATGGAAAAAAGAATTGTACTTTTAATTATTAATTTTTAATTAAATAATTAATTAATAGTGTGATCAAATACAGTTTTGAATTAAGCGTTTCTTGAGCAATTAATGGTATTTATTCGTTTTTCAAAAAGTTCATTTGTTTTAGGTATAACAGGGAAAAGAATATTTTGTATTTTTGATTATTAATAACTAATAAAATAATTCATTAATAGTGTGAGAAAATGCGGATTTGAATTGAGCAATTAGTGAGCAATTTAGTGCACTTATTCTTTTATCTGAGCGGTTATACTTCCAAGCCAACTTCTTTGTGGTCAGATTTAGTAGAGGGGATGCCGTATGATCCCTTTAAATTTTGGCAGATTATACACGTCATTGAAGATTTCATTTTTAACTACAAAATTTAATCACTTGTATTTTATAACATTTATAACGCATATTAGCATTATAAATGTCAACAAACACGGTTGACAGTAATTCCTTTGTTTTATTTATTGTCATAGTATTATAATATTCATTTAAATTTCTATACCATTCATCCGATTAGGACAAAACTAGTGGGTAGTTTACAGCGGGCCTGCAAATGGTTCTGACACACACGTAAATGAAGTCGCAGTGGTGTTTGAGAAATATTTCACTGATGTTCTTATTTTGACAACAAAGCATTGAATAATTCTCCAACTGATACCGATTCATTATTTAAACAGAATATTAATACGTGTATAAAAGAATTTAGATTTTAAATAGTATTAGCACAAGATAGTGTAAAATATTTAAAAACCTTTGATGCAAAGAAAATCGCAGATTGGATAATGATGATACAGTACCTATACATACTAGTACGTATACATTATACGTGATAAATAAGCTAAAAATGTTTTATTTTATATATATTTATTTCAATAATCATCATCATCATCGTCATCATCGTCATCATCATCATTGCAGCCCTTCACAAGTCCAATGCTGAACATAGACTTCACCCAAGGAATGCCACAAAGCACGGTTCGGAGCCACCTGGATCCATCGGCTTCCTGCATGTCTTACCAGGTCGTCACTCCATCTAACGGGGGGTCGCCCTACACTTTACCTACCGGTACAAGGCTGCCAGTCAAGAACTTTTTTTCTCCATCGGTTGTCGGTAGGGGCCGATCACACCTATCACTTAAAGTTTAAAGGACTTGCGTAGGTGTAATGCAGCTTAATTTTTTATGCGTTTGTAGGTAGAGACGTAATATAGATTCGTAATTTCATTTAATTTGTTAGTGTGATGAGATGCATAATTTTTGGTAGGCATTAGATTGCAATTTTTTTTTCAAATATTTTTTTAAATAATAGTGGCAATAATGTGCCTCAAACCGTAATACTCAATAATTGATGATGGAGCTTTAGCTTTATCGCTTATCTGTTGTATGGGAACCAATTATTGGCTAGATAAATTCAGAAGCAAATTTTCGATTGTGTAATTACGTTTTTTTTATTTACAATAATATGAAATACAAGCGTATACTTTGCACAATTTAGTTTTTGGTTTGTTTGTGGGTCCATCTATTTGTTCATTCGGATGTTTGTCTGTTTGGCTCACTGACTGAATGTTTTTATCCAGATAAGTATCTTAAAGTACCTCGAGACAGTTAAAAATACAAATAAATTATCGTCACTCAGAACAAAAATCACTAATTAAACACGAACCAAGATACGGGAACAGCTAGTATTATATAAATTTAAAGTCTTTAGCTATAGCCAACAAACATCCCACAGCTGGGCACAAGCCTCCTGTCATTATTGGCAGGTATCTGAGCTCTTAGCACTTAAAATATTATACAATGTGACAATTAACTATTTATAATTTTTATTAATTTAAAAATGAAGTTTAAAATTGAACTTTAATATATAGTTTATTAATAATATAATAAATAAAATTAATATTAGTTATATTGTACGTGTCAAAAAAATTCTAACGTTGCGAGATTACGTAATCTCTAGTCTATACGTTCTAGGTTCTATGTTGTGGTTCTAGGAAAAACTATAATTTTTTAAATCATAACTGGCATGCCCGGGTTATATCAGCATATACATTTATTATAACAACCTAACGTTTTAAGACTTAAAAAATAGAGCCTTATTTTATACGTGGTAGAGCCCCGCTGCACCTTTATTATGGTTGTAGCACAAATGGGTCGGCTCGACCGGGACAAGACCACGCTCTCACAGAATGCCGGCTCAAAATTGCAGCTTAATGTTGCTGTAATTGTATGGTGAGTGTAGAGAACCGGACACCCTTTTTACTGGAAACGAGGCATTCCACCTAAGTTCTCACGGATGACAACGCATCTGTATTTTGATTCGTAATCGAGGATAGATGTAGATGTCTATGGGCCACAGCAACCACTTACCATCAGGTGGACTGTGTGCTCGTTTGTCATCCTATCCTATAAAAAATATGTGTGTTACAAAATTGTGTAATACAAAATTACATATTGTTAAATCAAACAAAGTTCTTTCTTTTTTCTCTTCTTTCTAAACTGGAAACTGGAAACTATTAAAGCTAATTTAAAAAAAATACTTTACCTTAAAATGTAAAGTTGATTAGACTAAATATTTATTTAAAATTAGATAATATTTTATCCAAAATAATTGGTGCTCAATTCAACATTTTGACAAATCTACTTACTTATCTATTATAATGTCAACAGGGGCTGTGACAAATGTGGATTTATAAAAATATTATGTTGATTGATACTTACTTGTACTAGCTTCATATTATTATTAAATTAAGTTAACAAAATGTCCCACTTCTCGGTAACGGTATCGCATCCACTAGTATTTTTGCCACCAGGGCGGCGCCATATTGGGATGATCTTAAACATATTACATTCGTAATGAATTTATAAAAACTACGAGTAATCCCTAAAGCAGAAGAATTATAAAAAAAGTAAATATGTGTATAAATTAAGAACACCGTTGAAGCATTGTTTTTTGTGTACACATACACTTAAAACTGATAAGCTTTTAAATTTTTTTGAACGATAATGACCATAGAGATATAATACCTACCTATCCTATTATCCTGCGTATCATATTTCGTGATCATGCCAGATTTTCGAAATTTGATAATATTTTTCATTTAAAATCCGAATGAACAAATAAAATATATAACTTGCTTGTATAACTTACTATTTGTGATGAATTATGTGCAGAAAAATTAATAATAAATAAGTATTGATTTTTAAAATAGTTTATTTCATTTTTACTCAACTAATCATATTATTTTACATTAATAATATTATGGGATCTGGGATCACCATCCCAGTAATACTTTCAACATAAAAGAAGGATTTAATTTCTATCTACACAAAAGCCATAAATCAGTCAGTCACATTTATTCGCCAGATTAGTTATTTGACGATTGAAAATCAGCCCTGTATCTATGTAAATACCTACGGAATAAAGTAAATTAAGCATCAAATCCAATTATATAAAATGAGAAAAAAAATTCATATTAGTTAAAATATCGATATCAGCTGCGCATATTACAGAGTTACAACCCTATAAAAGGCGGCCATTTTATGCGCCAGATTTTTGTAGGTAGTCGCGCTAATTTTGTAGGTATGCCCAGTCCATATACTTCTAAGTCAGTGATAATGACAATGTGTGAACCGCATGACAAATAGTTCACCTCCTCCTAGTGACATCTAGTGAGTGTAGGATTAATAGTACTTATTGAAACATCGTAAAGCTACACAAGAATTTAATATTTCTAATTAATTTAGAGATCGATTTATTGTTAATTTAAAAAAAATTATTGATGTAATATTTATTGTCATTAAAACATTTTTAAACATTACTGAAATCCGGAGCGGAACTGGATATTGATGAATATTTAAGCTAAATTTTTAGATAATACCGAACCTTGGTAAAGAAAATCACTATCATTAAAATAAATTGATCAAATTATCTTCTAGTTAAGCGTTTTTCTAAAAATTGTGTAACTAAACTATTTATGGCTTTCTAGCTCATTGCTTATTTCTACTTCTACTAGTATCTAGATGGAGCCACATATATTTTCAAACGCGCTATGGTTTAACTTTGATTAAAACTACTTTTACGGATTTTGTCGCGTTTATTTTACTATTATTTTTAATTCCCGATGTTTCAGGCGCTTTCCAGCACCCATGGTAACGGGGGACTGAGGTGACTGACGTCCCGATGTCATTGTTAAACCCGGAGTACATTCAGCTTTTTTTAATTATTGTTTATGGTCCGATCTATGCCATAAACAATAATTAAAAAAGCTGAAGGTACTCCAGGTTTAACAATGACATCGGGACGTCAGTCATCTCAGTCCCCCGTGACCATGGGTGCTGGAAAGCGCCCGAAACGTCGGGGATTAAAAATAATAGTAAAATAAACGCGATAAAATCCGTAAAAGTAGTTTTAATCAATGTGTTTTAGTTAGTTAGTTTTAATAAATAGTGTTCGCGTAAATACAAGAAATCATTATGGTTTAACTTTAGTAAACATATAAGCAAAATTTCTACACGTTCCTCGATTCCCTTTGTCGCCTTGTACGACAAATATTTTTAATAGTTGGTCGCATGTCAATTGACAGCTAATACGGACTTGTTAGTTTACACGGAATTTCGTTTATAGCATTTTAATTCGATCTTAACGTAGTAATAATTATACTACTATATTCCTTTGATCCGATCATCTTATCTAAAAAGGAAGGGTGAGGTGATAATGATAAAACTTATGTCAATTTTAAAACAGATCTAGGTCTCGGTGTCATAGTACAGTACAAATAGAATTTAACTTTGCATTAAATTTCCGATCCAATTTTTATTTTTTATAAGGTTTAGGATCACTTACTGTGCATAAAATCACAAAATACTGACAGATTCAGATGGCGCTTTAAGCGCTATTTTGATAAAACGTCAAACTTTTTTGTAAAACTAAGAGGCGCGGCGGAAAATAACTCTTGAAATATTAGATTAATCAATAAAATGCATAAATTTATTTTTAAAGATCAGTTTAATCTCTACAACTTTTGTTTCAAACTTTTTTTCTAATATCCATACTTTTTTAGGTACAGGACGTTTAATGTTGCACTACCGGGCGTTTATATTTATTATATTGACATTGTGTAACAAAAAACTTCACCTTAGTGTCAATTAACGACATCTGGTGAGCTGCAGATTATTAGCCTTCAATGAAGATGAAAACCCTTTTTACAGGATACGAGGCATTCCAGAGTCGTTATGGGTGACAACGAATCTGCATTCCGATTCTTAATTGAAGATTGACGAAGATTTCTAACGGCCTTAACATCCACTTACAATCAGGTGGACTGTGTGCTAGTTGGTCACCCTTGTTCTATTAAAATATAAGAGTCCTACACAACAAACAGCTGCATTATGCTAATCATATACCTAAATCCAAAATATTACGTTTGCGGTTGCACCATATATGCAGCCGAATTAACTCATGTGTTATGTTCCGGTCAGTGACGCGATAACTAGCTGCCATCTGGGGTTTTGATTATAAATGCTTATGTGTGTAGTTAGTAGGTTTTTTTTTTAACAGAATTAAGGGTGACAAACGACCACACAGTCTAGCTGATAGCAAGTGGCAGTTATGACTCACACGTCACAACAGCCACTTGCTATCATATTATTAATAATAATAATAATTATTATTATTATTAATACAATAGCAAGTGTTAATACTTATAATTTAATTTCTTTTTAATTTATAAGTATATATTTATAGGACCCAACCAGATGAGAAACTATACAGATACCCCAAATAATAATAATGTCCTCCAGACCGAATTTCGGTCACGGCGGCCGGCCTCAACGGAGGTTAGCCAACGGCGGAAGACAGGATATAGTGCCCAAGTGTATGCGCAAGCACAGGTGCACTCTCTATTCCCTCACTCTCATAATCCGATGGGATGGTAAACCGACACGACCGGAGAGAGATCAGGCGCAGGACCAACGGCTTTACGTGCTTTGTGATGCACGGGGGTGTGTCACTGCCAACTTCCTGACTCCGGACAGCTACTGAGAATTTCTTGACGGAAAAACTCAATATTTGATTTTTTGGCCCGACCCGGGATTCGAACCCAGGACCTCATGATCCGCAGTCACACTAATACAACCACTAGACCAACGAGCCAGTCATATTATATATCTATTAAATATGTTAACCACACACCCCCACTCATTTTTAATATAATGGATTTCTGTAAAGCAATGCCTGATTCTATTAACGACCTACATTTATGTTATAGGATATTCATTAAGAGCCAAATTGAGAGAAGACTAAGATGGAGTTCCCCATAAATTCGTAAATTCCAGTAAAAGGGTCTGTGGGTTTTTACACTCATCATACGATACAACAGTAAAATATAATTTTTTATATTACGCTGGTACACTGTGAATGCGTGGACCGAAATAGGACCGGTCGAACCAACCCAGTCGTGTTATACCTGAAAAACGCCCGCGACGTGGTTTTCTTATTATTTCATTTTTTAACGTTTCCTTTTCACTAGGAATTTCTCCTGGGGACAGTTTATTTACATAAATTTCACAAGGACCAATATCCAGACCCGGAATATCGCGGGTCATACAAACACTCATTCCGTGTGAAGTAAAATGATCTTTACTAAAAAGAATCCCGCTGGGTTTCTTACTGGTTCTTCCTACAGCAGAGAATTTTTTTCGTACATACTTGTAGTAAAAGCGAAAATAAATTTCGAGTTGTTTTAATTACTTGGAATCTTTCATATGATATTATGAAATCCTGTATTATGAATTTATAACTAGTAAACCAATACCAAAACGTCAAGTTAAAACACAGGATTCATCTCATTTCTGAGAGGGCTTTAGGGCAAGAAAATATCCGCCGCGCTGCTCCAATGCGTGCTGGCGATATTCACATGTCTTTGAAATATATTTTTTTTATTTCTCAGATATGCTCTTCGAGGTTTCTTCACGTGTTTGCACGTTCATGTTTTCCTTGACCGCCGAGCACATTGTAATTCAGTACTTAAATCCGCAATTAACAATTTAGTTGATGCCGGCAGGGATCGAAGCCGGATTTTTTTTTATAGGATAGGGTGACAAACGAGCACTCAGCCCACCTGATGGTAAGTGGTTGCTGTGGCCCATAGACATCTACATCTATCCTCGATTACGAATCAAAATGCAGATGCGTTGTCACCCGTGAGGACTAAGATGGAATGCCTCGTTTCCAGTAAAAAGGGTCTCCGGTTCTCTACACTCACCATACGAAATACAGCAGCATTAAGCTACTATTTCACGCTGGTATTCTGTGAGAGCGTGGTCCTTCCCCGGTCGAGCCGACCCATTCGTGCTACAACTGTATTGTACTGACTTCGTGTCTGACCAGGCGTCGCTCCATCTAATCGCTTCTAGGGTAGCCCTACACTTTTCTTAACGGTGAATAGGTGTCTTGAGAATCTTTCTTTCCTACCGATTTTCCATTGATTGAACGTCTGATAGAATAATATAACTGCAGCACTGTAACTAAGCCTTTTACTAAAACTTTTACTGATTGCGTTGAAATTTGGGCGGTGTTACAGTCTCTTCAGCGGTGCCAAGTTGACTATCGGTACATCGAAGTGCTGAAGTGTTTGTACAGTAGGCTACGATGGCTATAAGAGTACAGAGTCAGAGCTTGAAACTTATACAATTGCAGAGAGGTGTAAGACAGGGTGACGTTATATCCTTGAAACTCTTCACAGCTGCATTGGAAAACGTACTCAAGCTACTGGACTGGAAAGGATACGGTATTAATTGCGTTCGCTAAATTATAACAAATATTCTCGTCAGGTGTACCTCAAAATCGGAGAACTACATAGACTGTACAACGAGTGCGTGTTGCCAGTGATGACTTACGGATCTAAAACATGGCCCTTCACTGCTGGGCGTATGAGGTTGCTCAAGTCGTTCAGCGAGCTATGGAGAGGGCCATACTCGGGGTTTCTCTGCGTGATAAACTTGGAAATGAGGATATCCGCAGTAGAACCAGAGCGACTGACACAGCACAACGGATTAGTAAGCTGCAATGGGCCGGCCATATTGCTCGAAGAACCGACAACCGATGGGAAAAAAAGGTTCTCGAGTAACAGCCTCGTACCGGTCGGTGTAGAGTAGGATGATATCCCACTGGATGGAGTGACGACCTGGTAAGACATGCAGGAAGTCGATGAAAGCAGGATGCTCGGGACCATGCTCTGTGGCATTCCTTTGGTGGAGGCCTATGTTCAGTAATGGACTTGTGAAGGGCTGTAATAATGACGATGAAACTTTTACAATAAGTTTTAAGTGTAGAAAGCTGTTGCATTTATTGACAAACACATTGCAAAAGACGTAGCTCTTATGACGACAGCTGTAGTTACCTGAGTTAAACTCTTTATTGCCTACGAGTAACTTATTTTATTGGCAGAATATATTTTTCTGCTGTATCGTACGGTTTCGGAACAATTATTTGCAATCCACACAAATGCTTGTTCCGTGCGGGATTCGAATCCGCGGCCCTTGGCTCTGCAACTCGTTGCTAAGCCACTGCATCACGTAGTTATCTCTGATCGACAGGATTATAGTGCACAAGTGTTTAAGCAAGCAAGAGTAAACTTTCTATTCTCTCACTCTCATATTCCAATGAGAGAATAATTTGAAACGACCGGGGCGAGATCAGGCGCAAGACCAACAGCTTTACGTGCTTTCCCAGGCACGAGGATAAAACACAGTCAAATTCCTAACTCCGATACCGAAAATTTCTTGACAGGAAGCGTAATAACTCACTTTAGGCCGATTTAGGATGTTCATCAGCTGCACTAACCGCCATTAGACTAATGAAGCAGTCAAAAAATGTAATTTTACTATTTAATTTGATTTATAATTTTATTATGTTGAAATAAGTGAAATTAAAAGCAGTAAAGTTCGTAAGTTTAGTTCTATTTTCAAAGCTTTAATTTCAATTATCGTTGATAGCGTCCTATTTTTCGATTCGAAGGTTCAGGTTTACAAGATTACGGCGGGATTCAATCCAGCGGCCCCTGTGTCAAACGCAAAAATTCCGAATCCCGAAATTCCTCTTGAAACCAGTGTTTCTAAGGCCAATAAATAATATTTCTGTATGTAAAACGCCTACACGATACAGCAAAAAATCCTAGTGTGGTGGAAACGTTTAAAAAAATATTTGCAGTCATTGAAGATTGCCGACAGAAGTGGAAAGTTAAACTATAACTTAACTGTGGTTTTTGAATTTTCTAATTTTGTTCTGTGAAAATATAAAATTCCATAAATTGTTAATTAAAACATTAAGAGGGTAGGCGGTCTACGCGGGAATTGCAAAATAGGTATTTGAAGAAACTATTGCCGTCCCTCACCTCTGGTCTCCACCCGAAGAGTGCGATAGGGACAACTGCAGCTCAAAACGATTTTACCTACAAAAACCATGACCGATCGTCGTTTCGTATTCCTCTGTTTTCTTCTCGAAAACTAAGCTAATTAAATTATTTTTGGTATCAAAATTTAAAGGAAGAATAGATCTATGCTCCTACCATTTGATTTTATCTTAAAAACTTTTTAAATTTCTTTGGTAGTCGTCTGATTACGGAGGTAAAAACGGGGCATTTTTTTAGGTTTTTGGAAAGTCATATTTATTTTTGTAATAATTTTTTGAAAAAAAGTAAATGACAGGGGAATTACTCTAGAGGCATTATCCAGGAAGAAAATAGGGGAATACATTTGTATGGAAAAAATGCAGCGTCTACCGTCTTAAATTATTACCGTTACCGTTACATCCTATTGCAGTCCACTGCTGAACATGATGTTGCGTATGTTCAGCAGTGGACTGCACCACTGCTGAACATACGCCTCCTCCATAGATTACCTCATAGGTAAGGATATGATCCATAAATACCACGCTTGGCAATTGGGTTGGCAACCGCAGTTTTTTTTTATTTTTAGTTGTTTTTAGGACGACGCTGTTTGTCTGTATTGTTTCCACCTGCCGCTTCTTAAGACACCCACGGGATGATATGGGGTTTAGTTATTATAGGTTTTCACATCTATCGGCCCTCAGAGCAACAATATTAATTTAAATATATGACGGGCCACGTAAGCCTAGTACCAAATAAAATACAACTTAATTTACATATATGTAATAACATTTATTTCAATACGAGTATAGACTGCTATTACAACTGGTCGGTGACGCGAACTCTTAAGATTTTATCCATCCAAAATAGCTCAACGCGCCCAAAGGAATTTTCACTTATATGTTTCTAAATCGACAACTACTTGTAGGACTTCATAAGTTTTAATGAATCTCAACCTTTTCTTCGAGCCGTGGTAGCTCAGGTGGTTAGCGCTCGCTGTAAAACTCGCAGTACACGAGCAAACCAGGTTCGATCTCTCGCCTGCGCTAACGAAAATGTTAATTACAATTTTAAGTGCTGACTTACCATGAGCTGGGTGGTGAAGAAAGACATGTAAACACGTGAACAAAGCTGCATGTCTGAAACATAAGAATTTTTTTTTCAAAGACATGTGTAGTTTGCTAGTGCGCATTGGTGCGATGCGGCGCACACTTCCTAGCAATAAAACCCTCTCAGAAATGAGAGGAGGCCTAAGCTCAGCAGTGGGACGTATGCAGGCTGTAACTTTAACTACATTATACCTTTTATTCTATAAAGACATAATATTAACTACTTTAAACTTACAATCAAAAGCATGAGAACCTTTTAGTATTCAGCGAACCATCATTAATTTATACGCGACAAACGTCTTGGAATAATCAAATTTTATTGACCCGTCTCTTAGGCCTTATCTCGTTAATTAAATATAAGACCGTCGCTGCTTGAAAATTATATCATTGAGCAAATTAAAAATATTTTCGCGCAAAAGGGAAAATGACGGCTGTTGTATGTGGGTAACCATAATTCTGTAAATTATTTCTTTTAACTACCCCACACTGATTTTCTCCTGTATAGTGGAGGCTGTCCACATACATAAATTGCACAAGGAAAAACATCAAGTTTCTGAACAATCACCAGTAGGCCTTTCTTGAAGCGTTTCACAGCCCGGCTGTGAAACGCTATGGTATCGTGTATTATACAACCTATTTATGTAAAATATAGAACGAAAGAAGAATAATATATCGTAAAGAAGTTTCACTTCGTACGTGTTTACACAATTACAGCACAAGTTTTTTTGTATGTATGTTACACGAAATCTTCCTCTATTGTGAACTGATTTTGATGATACTTTTTTAATAAAAGAGAAGGCCAAACATTGTATGAACCCACAGAAATCTAAATAATATTGCCTTATTATTTAGATTTTTGTGTATGAGCCTGTCCACCACAGTACAGAGATGAAATCTATGTCATTTGAAGGTACAGATCTTTTTTATAAATAATTAGAAAACTTCATATAAGTATTCTAATGAGTTTATTTTTGTTTTTCCCCCACTCTGATCTTTTTAAATATTATATGGCCACATTACAGGTCCAAAAGAAAAGTTTAAATTAGATTTTTAATAAAAAAATAAAAAAAATATTTTAAGGAAATAAAGAGAATAAAGTTATTTCCCATTCTGAAGTCGGGACTTTAATTATTCTTTTAGTTTATTCTTATTAGCGAGTTGTCTTTTACTTTTCATTAAAAGTCAAATTTTCACATTAAACGAACCGAACTCTAATTATTCAAAATTTACTCGAGTGTATATCAACGTGTTTATCTTTTAAGGAAAACAAGCGGCTGCTTGTGTATTTCCAAAGACAGATGTGAGTTTGGCAAGTAAGTAAATACGATGATTACACTGTGACATTGTCTACACGCACATCTGACGTGCTATCTTTGTTTTATTCTTCTGTGAACCGGTGTGTATTTTGATGTTCATTCAGACTTTAATGCTTAAGACAAGCTAAAATGAAATAAAAAATTTGAATTTGACTTTAACTTCTTAATAAACCATTAAAGTCGACTGCTAGATCAGAAAACTTCGAAAGATTAAGCCAAATTATGCATTTTTGAATTGCTACGAGTAAATGATGAATTGGGTTGGTGAATGCAGCCCAGTTTTTATAGTAGGGTGAAAAAAAAGCATGCAGTCTATCTGATGGTAAATGGATGTTGCAGGTGTGATGTCACTCATGAGTGCTAAGATCATAAATTTAGTATACACTTATGTTAGTTTGGCAATGTAAAAGAGAAAGAGCATAGCATATCTTACGTTACAATGAGAGAATGGCTAGACCATACACGTACACCCTATAGACTCATATCGGGCTGACTTCAATCGTTATCGATACAAATCCCGCTTATTTTCGCGGTATATTTGATTTCGAAGTATTAGTAAGTTTTTATAAGGTTTGTTTAAATTTGGTGACGTGTGCAGTACCTGAATGCAGTTCATCGAGAAAGGAAAATCCACAAAATTGTACATTTCACACGCAAGTGTAATTAAAATGTTTAGCACACTAAATGCAATATTTTAGAACTGGTACAAATGTTTTATACACAAATGTATAGGGAGAAATATCGCATTTTATTACGATAATACTCTAAATGCGTAAGAATTATAATAAAAATTTTAACAAATACTTGAATTCCCGCTATTTCTGGTCAAATTTTTCTAGAGATTGACACTATCGATGTCATCTTATCGATAATATGCTTATAACAGGCAATGGCATATATTTGGATGCAGCCTCTTTTAACTCTGTAATTTTTTAATTTTTAATATTTTGTTTTAGGCATTATAGTAAATACTTTAGTAAGATAAATTAAGCACTTATAAGGTTTCAGATTTCCCAAAAAATATTGAGGTTAAACAAAAAAAGTTTAAAAATGATAAATAGAGAAAACAGGGTTCCCAAATAATAAACAACTACATATATGTAGCAAGCATTTTGATAAAAATGTTTTTCTCATAGAAGTGCACATAGATTAAAGCTGTGTTTTGGTTCAATACCCACATTATTTATGCCGGTGCGTAGTTTTATTAATTATTTATTTTACTGTACATATGTTGATTACGTTTACGCACGTGTACAAATTGTTGTCATCATCTTTGTGATGTATTTTTTTAAAACGAAATCAACAAAGGAACTTACAGGATCACTTGATGGAAACGGCTACTGTAGTACATGGTCACCTACAGTCACTTTCAAACAAAGAAAGCTACAAATGTGGTTTGACCCTAAAGATTAATATAAAATTTCTTACAGCTTATAATTATAAAGACTCTCTATACTCAACAGACCGGAATGCACCAGTGTAAACACTGCTGCTTAGCGGCAGAAATAGGGTAGCTAAAACCTCATTTATTCATTTTAGTCATAGATAAGCAAATAAGATATATACTAATTAAATTTGTTTGTAGGTTGTGTTGAAGCCGCAACGCAAAGCATTGTCATATGTCTACAGAGATATAACCTCAGTAGCTCTACTACAGTCGTTTCTATTGAAGATAATTCCCCGACAAAGAAAAAAATGAAGAAAACTATTGATATTCTTTGGAAGTGCCTAGATACAAAAAAATGAAAAATAAAAAAAAATAAAAAAACAAAAAACGGCCTAATGAAGAAGTGGAAAAGTAGTCTCAAGTGATAAAAAATCTAGAAAGGCTTCGCTCACTTCAAAATAACATTAGTATTGTATTGGTGTCTAGTTCAAACGATGGTTACAGCATCCCATCGAAAGTGTAATTAAGAAAAAAACAAATTAAAAAAACTTTATAAGAGTATCATACGCAACTAAAGACATTTCCCCTTACTTTACACTTTTATAGCCCTAGACCTTACACTTACACTTACATGAGAACAAAATTTGACCTGTGCTTACCACATCCTCAAACACTACGAGTCTGGTACCAAAATGTAGGCTATAAACCCGGAATTACTAAGAAAGCCGTAGAAACCATAAATGCTAAAAGCAAAAAAAAATTTGTTGTTTTTATCGCCGCGGATAGACATTACGTTCGACGAAATGTCTATTATTTATGGAGATCAAGTAGAAAAGGATAAAGAGATATTAGTAATCATGGCAGTGGCAGTTAATTATTTTTGGGAAATTCATTACAGAGGACAAAAATATTATGTAATATTAGATGCGTGTCATTTACTAAAGTTGGTTAGAAATACTTTTATATAATACTTTTATTTTTATATAATAACTTTAGAATACGAATTTTTTTATCATAATGATATTATTGAATACGAATTTCTGGAAAATCTCTGCTAACTTCAACAGGATGACGGTTTGCATTTGGCAAATAAGCTAACTTAAAACATGTAATTTTGGAAATCACAAAATGAATATACGGTTAGCAGCACAACTGTTATGTAATTCTGTTGCAACCAACTTAGAGTTCTGCAAAGGCGTATTAAAATTACCTATGTTTTAAAATTGCAAAGTGACAGCAGGTTTTATAAAGCATATAAACAGCATATTTGACATTTTCAACTCCAGAAATTTACTCAGCTATGGATTTAAGAAGACCTTAAATGCAAAGAATGTTGAAAATGTTGTAGCTAAATGTAAGAAAGTCTTTGAATATATTAAAAATTTAAAATACAACAACCAAACTTTGATAGGTAGTCAAAGAAAACTTTGTTTTATCGGTTTTTTTTTGACGGATACAATAGCTTTAAAGTGGCTTCATGTTGATTTTATTGAGAATAAGGAAAATTAAAGTTTCTTCCGACCTATAAACTCTTTCAAGCTCGTAAAGAAACTTTTTTAGTGCGGTACGTTCTAAAAGAAGAACGAAAATATATTTCGAAAATTAGTAAACGAATGCCTTGTGTCCTGCAAAAATTACTTTGACATACATATGTATGATTCGCCTGCAATATCAAATAATAAACACATAATTATTAAATTAACAATGGGAACTTATTTTACTACTAGATTGAAGTATCAAATAAAATTGCAAAATACCTCTAAGGAGAGCTTACGACATTTTTAAAATAAATTAGTTATTTTTGGTGGATAATAAAAATCACAAACTCTTTGTTTATTGTTTTATTTTATGCACTCAAACATAAATATATTCATTTTATGACACGGACAGAGTGCTCTGTACCGATAATTGAAGTTGATGCATAGCGCAGCACTATTCATCCGCACACATGTGAATTTCACTCACACCGATACATTTCATTTTTGGTCTCACTCTTATCACTGCATCGCCAATATAATGTATACTATATCTATGGCTAAGATGGAATGCCTAAAAAAAGAATCTACAAAACACTCTTTTTTAGGTGGTAAGATTTCTTTTATCTTTTACCCTCTTACCTTTTTCTGCCGAAAATAGTAGTGGTCACGAGTGTTCCGCTCTGAAGAATATAGAGAGTCAGTATAATTAAAAGGTGTGATGCAACTGTAACCCTTTAGATTGAAGTTAGCCGCAGTTGTCCAAAGACTTACCAACAGGCAGACTGTGAGTTTGTCAGTAAAATTTTTCATTTTACTGAAAAAAACAAAGCAGCATCACACTCTTATTTTACGCTATTATTCATGGTTCTTCATTGTAAGTCACTGCAGTATGCTTCTACTACGTAAAAGATGGACGCCCATGTTATTGTAATACAAAACTATAGCTGCTTTGAACATATACAGGCTGTGGCGTAAAGAGTGGATATACCTTTGCCTACGGGTGGGGAACATCATATTTGTTCAGAAAATAAAAAAGTACCCAGTAAATTCCTGACAGTTTTCAAGATATGCGACATTTTTTTACTCTTGTACATTCTTTTCGGCTGTGTTTTCACAATTTCTTCATTTTGAGATCTCAAGATCAGAAAAGAAATTTACTCAACCTGATTTTTGTAGCATTCTTAGATAGCCGTATTCTTAAATGCTAACTGCCATTTTTGTGCCACATTTACAGACTTATTGAAAAATATTTTTTTAAATAAAAGAACGTATTTTGTAAATTTATCCCAAAAGTTTGACCTTCTGTAGTGGAAAAAATTTTGTTGTTACCCGAGTGACTTCATTGAATTTCAGAAATTGTATAGCACTTGATAATTTACGATATTACTAGCCTTTAATTCAAAGAATATTATTTTTAAGATTGACCAACGTCTATTTTCTTGGAAGCGCTTTTTTCACAAAATAATATTTTTTGATGCTGTACTTCGTTAAATCCAGTAAACTTATAACCGGGCCCTGTACCACCTACTGTTCTCTAAGAGTGGCGTTTTGTCAAATAATGTTAAGAAAAATAAGAGAAGATCCCGAAGTTTTCAACAGGATTCTGTGGAGCGACGAATCGACTTGTAAGACAGATGGCTATTTTAATGTGCACAACTTGCCCAGCTGACAAGTCAACAATCAAAGATTAAAAATAGGAGATACCAGATACCAGTTTCTTTTCTTTCTTTTATTTTTCTTTTTTTTTAAACGTTATATTAAATTGGACACTACACTAAGTTAAGTTTGCCGTGTAGTGGCGGTTAAGAATATCCACTACCCCATATCTTCCCGTGGGTGTCGTAAGAGGCGACAGAGGGAGACAGGCAGGAGATGGGCAGCAGCGTCATCCTGATGACAACTGTGACGTAATAAAAAAACTGCGGTTGCCAACCCGCTCGCCAAGCGTGGCAACTATGGCAAATACCCCCCAATGAATAAATACACAAACAGACGGCCCCCAGTCCCTGGCGGCCCCGCTATTCCTGGCTACGGTGGCGACCATGGTAACGGCGGGGCAGGGGGTGCTAAGAATCTCCGGTGGAGGTTCGGTTGCCACCTACGACGACTCGACCTGGCAACATATAACGCACGCACCCTGAGGACTGACGAGAAGATACTGGAGCTGGAAGAAGAGGTAGACAAGTTGCGCTGGCATATTATTGGATTATCCGAGGTCCGAAGAGAGGGGGAGGACACGGCAATCCTCGAGTCCGGCAACTTGTTCTATCACCGGGAGGGCGACCATCTGTCCCAAGGAGGTGTCGGATTTATCGTCCACAAATCTCTCGTCAACAACGTTGTAAAGATTGGGAGTGTGTCGACGAGGGTCGCGTACCTGATACTCAGAATCACCAAACGGTATTCGCTGAAGGTCATTCAGGTTTACGCACCAACCTCGGCACATCCCGATGAGGAGGTGGAGGAAATGTATGAGGATATTTCCAGAGCCATACATTCCTCCAAAACCTACTACACGGTGTTGATGGGAGACTTCAACGCAAAACTGGGCACAAGAGAAAGCGGTGAGCTGAAGGTAGGGAAATTTGGAGTAGGGCAACGGAACCGAAGGGGCCAGCAGCTGGCTGACTTTATGGAGAAAGAGGGACTCTTTATGATGAACTCTTTTCTTCCAGAAGCGGCCCCACAGGAAGTGGACCTGGTCGAGCCCCGACGGTTCGACAAAAAAATGAGATTGACTTCATTATGACGACCAGACGCCAACTGTTCAGTGATGTCTCAGTGATCGCAAGGGTGAAAACTGGCAGCGATCACCGAATGGTTAGAGGCACACTGAACCTAAACGTTAAGTTGGAGAGGTCTCGTCTAATGAAGTCAACGCTCCGTCCCCCCTCGTGCTCTAATCCAGAATCCCGAAACCTTTCAGCTCGAGTTACGTAACCGCTTCCAGTGCCTAGAAGATTGCAATGCAGTGGACGATATGAACGACAAGCTCGTGGAAACTGTCCATGCGGTCGGAGCTAAGTTCTGCAAGACCCGCCGCAGAAGAACACAAAAACTCTCCGATCACACTCTTAATCTCATGGCTGTTAGACGGGAGATGAGGCTGCAATCGTCAACAGATTTGACAGCATACAGGCAACTGAACAGACAGATCTCCAAATGCATACGGCGAGACTTACGCAACTTTAATACTTCTCGTATTAAAGAAGCGACCGAGCGGAACCAAGGCTCCAAAGTCTTTGCCAGAGATCTGTCTGCCAGAAACAGCCAACTGTCAAGGCTGAAGACTGAGTGTGGCAACATCGTTTCCGGGACAACTGAGATTTTGAGTGAGATTGAGAGGTTCTATGGGCAGCTGTACACATCATCGTTGGAGCCACACGCAAGTGTGAGTAACGATCCAAGAGCAAGTCTTATCCGACACTATTCCGATGATATCCCGGACGTCAGTCTAAGCGAGATTAGAATGGCTCTCCAGCACCTTAAAAACGGCAGGGCCCCAGGCGAGGATGGAATTACAGCGGAGCTTCTGAAAGCGGGTGGAACACCGGTACTTGAAGTCCTTCAGAAGCTCTTCAATTCCGTCCTCCATGGTGGCACTACTCCAGAGGCGTGGAGCAGAAGTGCGGTGGTCTTGTTCTTTAAGAAAGGCGACAACGCTCTCTTAAAGAACTACAGACCGATTTCCCTTCTGAGCCGCGTCTACGTGCTGTTTTCGAGAGTCATTACGAATCGTCTCGCACGCAGACTTGACGACTTCCAGCCTCCCGAACAAGCCGGTTTCCGAAAAGGCTACAGTACCATAGACCACATACATACCCTGCGGCAGATTGTACAGAAGACTGAAGAGTACAATCTGCCACTTTGCCTGGCGTATGTGGACTATGAGAAAGCCTTTGATTCCGTCGAAATTTGGGCGGTGCTACAGTCCCTTCAGCGGTGCCAAGTTGACTGTCGGTATATCGAAGTGCTGAAGTGTTTGTACAGTAGGGCTACGATGGCTATCCGAGTACAGAACCAGAGCTCGAAACCTATCCAACTGCAGAGAAGTGTAAGACAGGGTGACGTTATATCCCCGAAACTCTTCACCGCTGCATTGGAAGACGTTTTCAAGCTACTGGACTGGAAAGGATACGGTATTGACATCAATGGCGAGTACATCACTCACCTTCGATTTGCCGACGATATAGTCCTTATGGCAGAATCGCTGGAGGACTTAAGCACTATGCTCAATGACCTCAATAGTGCCTCCCAACGGATAGGTCTTAAGATGAACATGGACAAAACAAAGATCATGTTCAATGTCCATGTCACACCTATGCCGGTAGTTGTTGGGAGCACTATGCTCGAAGTTGTTGACGAATACGTTTACCTGGGACAAATAGTCCGACTAGGTAAGTCCAACTTCGACCGAGAGGTCAATCGACGGATTCAACTCGGCTGGGCAGCGTTCGGGAAATTACGGCATATCTTTTCGTCAGGTATACCTCAATCTCTAAAAACTAGATTGTACAACCAGTGCGTGTTGCCAGTGATGACTTACGGATCTGAGACGTGGTCCTTCACTGCTGGCCGTATGAGGACGCTTAAGGTCGCTCAACGAGCTATGGAGAGGGCTATGCTCGGAGTTTCTCTGCGTGATAGACTCAGAAATGAGGATATCCGCAGTAAAACCAGAGTGACCGACATAGCCCAACGGATTAGTAAGCTGAAGTGGCAATGGGCCGGCCATATAGCTCGAAGAACCGATAACCGATGGGGAAGAAAGGTTCTCGAGTGGCAGCCTCGTACCGGTAGGCGTAGTGTAGGGCGACCCCCCACTAGATGGAGTGACGACCTGGTAAGACATGCAGGAAGTCGATGGATGCAGGTGGCTCAGGACCGTGCTTTGTGGCATTACTTGGGGGGAGGCCTATGTTCAGCAGTGGACTTGTGAAGGGCTGTAATGATGATGATGACACTAAGATTTTCTCCTGTATCGTGGAGGCAGTTTACAATCATAAATTGCACAAGGACAAACATCAAGACCCGGAACAATTATTTGTAGGCCATACAAATACTCGTTCCGTGCGGGATTCGAACCCGTGGCCCCCAGCGCAGCCACTCATTGCTAAGCCAGTGCGCCATGGAGCCGTCAAAAGTTTAAAATAAACCTGTGGACAGGGATCAGGAACGGCCAAGTTTTCAGCCCATTTGAATTGCCAGTCACACTGACTGCAGAGGTATATTTAATTTTTTTTTAGAACGTTCTCCCTTCATTGTTGAAAGACATCGCTTTGGAAGACAGAAGAAGAATGTGGCTGCAGCAAGATAGTTACCCTGCTCATTACGCCCGCAACGTGAGAGAGTACCTTAACTCAACATATCCTCGTAGATGAATCGAGCGCTTGGAGACCATTCTATGGCCACCACGGTCCCTAGATTTTAACCCGCTCGACTTCTTTTATTGGGGGTGCCTCAAGGAGATGGTGTACAAAGATCTCACCACCTCAGTCGAGCAGCTGCGTGAGCGTTCTCAAAGAGCAACCCAAACTATAACCGAATCTAGTCATGCGCGCAAAATAAAGCGCTCTTTTATTAGAAGATGCAGAGCGTGCATAAGAGCTAATGGTAGCTATTTTGGCAACGTGTAAGAAATTTCGTTACATTAAACGTATTTATATGTATAAATTTGTTTAGTTTTCTTGTTTTAATTAATTTATTTGCAAAAACATTATTTTTGTTTGCGGAATTCCAACTCCCCATTTGAAAAAATTACTCTTGCCCAACAGCAATGTTTTTTGTATTGAAAGCTAGAAATACCGATAGCAACACCATTTCTGAATTTCAGTGAAGTAGGCAAGTTATCAATTAGTTGATCACTAGAGTGACCAAACATTTTTTTTTACACTACAAGATGTCAAATTTTAGGAAATTTTTGCAAAACATGTTTAAAAAATATTTTTCAAACACAAACTGTAGAGGTGGCACCAAAATGGTAGTCAATATATGATGGTATAGAACCTAAAAAAATTGACAAGAGTAAGAAATTTAAATCTTTTTTCTGTTAAATGAAAAGGAGATGTTCGGAATTTTATGATCTACAAATGATCAGAGAAAAATAGTCGATAAAATAATTACCACTATTTAAATATTTATCTTCAACACATTTATAATTCCTCAAATCATTACAAAAGGGCAAGAAATCAACATTTATGTTAAGTATCATAAACCAGTGCTTTACTACTATCCAACTGCAGCACGAATGGGACGACTTGACTGGGGTAGAATTACGCTGTGTTTCGTATAGTGAAAGTAGAGAACCGGAGACTCTTTATAGTGGAAACGAGGCATTCTATCTTAGTCCTCAGGAGTAACAAAACATCTGCATTATGATTCTTAACATAACATTAATAACATAAACACTCACGCCTGTCACCCAGAGGGGTAGGCAGAGACTACAGACTTCCATTTAGCACGATCCTGACATACCTCACTTGCTTCCTCCACATGCATATACCTACGCATACATGCTCGTTGGTTAAGGTTACTCTTAATTAAACTAAATTGTATTTTGATTCTTAATCGCTCTATGAGCCACAGCAAGCACTTACCATCAAGTAGACTGTGTGCTCGTTTATCACCCTTATTCTATAAAAAAAAAAACCGCCATAACGGCATTAAGCCCACACAAAATGAAATATGTTAATTAAAATAAATAATTAAAATAAAATTAATAAATCTGTAAAAGGATAATAAAAAAGTGTTCTTGCTAATATTTAACGCCGCAACGTAGCGCGTAACTTAGCTCTTCACACGCACCGATATTTTGATACATGTTGGTAATTTTCCGTAGCGGTTATTTCTGACAAATGTTGAGGATATTAATATTAGCAGTTATATTTTTCGCAGTTTTTTTGCCGTAAAGTGAAATGGGGGGTTGAATTATCCTATCATCTGTCAACTTACATAATGACACACTTAAATCACGAGGAATGTCGATCACGTGTATCTTTTTCAACTGACTTCAAAAATAGGAGGAGGTTCTCAATTCGACTATATTTTTATGTGTGTTACCTCAGCAGTTTTTTCAAGGTGAACCGAGTTAGATGTATTTTTTATTTGAAAGTGGATGATTCGCATGTAATTTCATATGAATTTCAAGATGAATCAAAATCTGACCAGTAGTTTTCATTTTATTAATATTGTTACGAGCTTGAGGTTCGTGACAATAAAAATTGCCGATAAAATTACCTAAATTAACACTTTAATTTACTTTACACAAATTAAAACTAAAAACACTAATAATTAAACACACTAATTCACTTAATTCCGCTCCGAAGCTTCGCTTGTGTCGCCGAGTTCAACTCTGCCCCGATCGCATCTTGCAGCGCCTATTTATATAATTAGCAAAGAAGCGTCCCGAACATTCAAGTAAATGCGCGCCAGGCAACGAGTATTCGAGTGTAGATTTTCCAGAAACTTAGTTCTTCGGGTGGCGCTGTCGGTCGAAAGATTTGTGATGTCATTTTCTGCAACGGTCCCCTCGCTCTCGTTCCTGACACTAGATGGCGCCGATTGCCGATTTTAGCGCGTAACATTATTGAAGTCGGTTGTACAACATTTTCAATTTACCACTTGTGTCATCTGTTGTAAGTAATTGTAGCGCTTTTGTAGTTACTGTAAGCAATTGTACGAGTATAATACGATGTGTTAGAGTAGCAAATGATGGTAAACCTAATAAAGAGTAAAAAGCCAACTGAGATAATCTATTTCGTTTGAGTGGTACGTAATTCATTCATGAGCAATGTAAATGTGATTATATCAAAAACCCAGAAAACGTACAAGATCTCTCTATTACCTAGTTTAAATATATCATCAAATAAAAACTGTATGAAAAGGGTTATTGTAATATAAATGAATAGATGGTTGATAATAACTCTTGGAAATAAGGTTAAGTCTTACTGGGTACCTTGCTGGTTCTTTTTAGGGTAGTGGTTTTTTCCTAACCAGTGGTAAAATTAAAAATATAACTTGATATATAGATTGCGGCAACTATAAATGAATTGTAAGAATAATTTAAATTAGGGTACCCAGAGCGGGGACGGGCTGCAGTGTTAGAGGGTCAAGCATGAGGAATAAGAGAAAGGCCAATCCCCAGAACCGGAGAAGCCAATGTATACTTGTTAACTGTGTACCTCTTGGTAACTTTGCGCTGTAAATCCATACAAGCGATGGTAGACGATCGATGATAAGACAATTACAGCTTAACTTTTAATGTTTAACAACCTTTATATAACACTACATGTGGTGAAGCCATGCTGCAGCTATTATGATTGCAGCATGAAGTGGTCGGCTCGACCAGCTAAGGACCACGCTCTCACAGAATACCAGCGTAAAATAGTAGCTCAATGCTGCTGTTTTTCGTATGTTGAAAGTAGAGAATCGGAGACCCGTTTTACTGGAATTGAGTAATTCAATCTTAGTCTTCAAGGGTAATAACATATCTGCATTTTGATTCTTAATCAAGGTCAAATGTAAATGTCTATGGGCCACAGCATCCACTTACCATCGGGTGGATTGTGTGCTCGTTTGGTGTCATATGTATATTTTATAGGATGAAGGTGACCTCATCCTATAAAAAAATAAAAATAAAACACATTAATTCACGATGTGAGCTCGGTCAGATTTTAGAAGGAAGCCCAAGGTTAAAGGATAGCAGTACGATACATTTTGTGGTACTAAAATGAAGCTAATTTGCGGAAGCTAGAGTGAAACTTGCGAAATAAACAACATAACCGTTAATTTCAATGCTGTCAAATTTGACGACATATAACAAAGGCCAAAACATATAAACATACAGGCCAGAAAATTGCACAATAAATAAAATGCGTAAAAAATGGCGTACGGCAAACTAATGAAATCCATTACAGTCTACGAATGTCCACTGCTGAATACAGGGTTCCCCGATAGATTGCCTCATACGAGGGATTTGCCATAGATGCCATGCTTGGCGAGCGGGTTGGCGATTGCAGTTTTTTATTTTGCGTTGTTATCAGGAAGAAGTTGCTGCTCATATTCTGTTTCATTTCCCTGTGTCACCTCTAACAAGACCCCGCGGGACGACGTAGAGTGATTGCTTGGTCCGGATGGTCTTGTTTAAAATGCAGCGTAAATCGAAGCGAAATCAGACGGCGCTGTTGGCAATGATTGCTCGTTAACTGCGGTTTGATTGTAAATACTGGTGTGCTATATACAATAATTATTAACACTTCCAAAAAAAACCTCTCACCATTGAATGCAAATAAAACATGTTGCGTTAATTCGTTGCTCCCCATCAAGAACACATTATTTTTAATATTTGGCGTTAAGTTCGCCCATATACCACGCATGTGTATATGGGCGAACTTAACGCCTAAGGCATTCTCTACGAGTCTACCTTGTGATAATGCAGAAATAGAATAAAGTAAGCATAATTAAAAGTGAATATGAGAATAATGAAAATATGTAACAACTACTACTACTAAACTACTAGTAGACTAGACTAGACTAGACTAAACAGTTAGTAGTAAACCACTTTCAAATAAATCTATACATATAATAAAGATATTAATGGTTATTTTGCAACCATCCGCTAAATTAAATAAAATGATGTGTCTTTCCTAGTTTGAAGAGCACTTCCCGCCCTCCCTCAATTGCGTGCACGAATCCCGTCACCACCAGTCCCAGCACCACTACTCCCAACACCACTATTCTAGGAGAGACACACCATAGACGATAATACGACACGTGTTTCGCCTCTACACGAGGCACCTTCAGGTGATGTTGACTCTACGGTGGCTGACCGCTAAGTCAGCGGCCCGACCTCGTATATTTAGTGCCTTCAAACGAAACAAATATACGTTATATCCATCCACCCATCCATAAAAGGCTAAAAAACAACCAAAGGTCTTCATAAATTGCCTTAAAGTTGAGATTTTTTCATAGTTGCTACGCTTGGCATAAGGTTGGCAACCGCTTTTTTTCTATTATTTTATCTTGTTTCCGAGTGCTCATGTTTTTCTGGCCTCACGGCCTGTGGTCAGAGGTACAATCTGCGTTGCGCAGGTGAAGTTTGAATCCGCGGGGGGAAGACACGCCTAACGTTCGTAGTCTTATTCATAAAAATGCACTAAAATGGCGTTATAATATTAATTAGGTAAAATGTTTATTATATAATACTATTAACCCTATCATAAAATCTCTATTCATAAACGTTCAATAAACCTTTCATAGTTTTATCATATTTATGGAATACTCTAGTTTTATTATTTTATAATTCTCTTGTATCCATAGACTAGCCACGGTAAAAAAAGGTATGACAGCAATTGTGACATTTCCGTCGAAACAAGCGTGGTGGATTGGAGTCAAGATTTGAGTTTTATTTTATACTCAATAAAAATAATGAAAAACATTACATGTAAAAAGCGGCAATCATCATGATCTGAAAATTATATTATTAATATTGTTAAGTAAATAAATACGTAAGTTTTAACCATTCATAATTCATGAATAGTTAAAATTATTTGTGTGCAAATTACCTGGTACCGAATCCTGTTGTCCTATTGCAATATTGTGCCACACTGCAAGAGCCACAATTGTAGGTTTCACATTTTTCATGTGTACTGTCATGCCATACAATAGACTTTGACCGCTGCTTCCACACTACAAAGCAACGTTCAACACAGTTTCGAGTGGCAATTTGTGCTCGATTATATCTTTCTTCACGCTCATTTTGTGGTCTTAGTATAGGTGTGAATATATATGGCTCTAATCGGTAGCCTGAAGCTCCTAAGAATCTCCCTCTAAACTCTCTTCTTTCAAAGCGCACTTTAAGAGTGGATTCGTTGAAGATACGAGAATCATGGGTGCTGCCTCGCCATCAGGCAACGATGTCTCTGATATATAGCTTAGCATCGCAAACTGCCTGGCGCACGGTTATGTACGTAGGTAAAATAAATACACACACACATATATATATATATATATATATGAGTAATATACCACCTGGCAAAGAACTGCATTGTATAAATGAATAAAATCCTTTAACCCTTTGCTCTTCTGCCAGAGACTGCGGCATTTTCTAACACAAATGCGACTCACAGTTGGTTATGTCAACCCATGAAGGTCTCCCCCATCAACTTGAACCTAAAACGGATAGGTACAAAAACGTTTACACATATGATATTATTACTTGTATTCTACGAGTGAAGACTTACTTCACGACATCCCCAACATCTAATGGTGGTTAACACCTGCAATTCTGGTGATGTACCATAACCTCTTGGGTCCACTTGTAAATATTGCCTGATGAGATCAATTATAAAAGATGCAGTATGTTTATTGCAGCGGTATCGTTTTTTGAACTTTACATCGGGCAAAGAAAACGGGTCTTATCTCTTCTGGTAAACTTTACGACGACGATGCGAAGCATTCCCTACTTGCTCCATAGCTTCTTTAGCTTTCAGAGCTCACATAACGACACTTTTAGCAAAAATCCACAAAAAACAATTTCACCAACAATAACCTATACGACTTAAACAATCAGCTGTTCGTTGCTCACACGGAAATCGACTATATTTTTCTTTATTATAGGCTTATAGCAGGGTGGACCCTTTTATAACTTATGAAGCCGTTTTTTGAACAATTATAATGCGCTTTAGCTTTATTAAACGTTTATGAATAATATTTTACGAATACCTCCTTATAACAAGCTAATAAACTTATTTTAACTTTTTATGAGTAAAACTGTGAGTGTTTTAGTCGATGCGAGTCTGACAACCACCTGATAGTAAATGTCCTTGTCCCCGCGAGACAGATTTGCGCAGGCATTTCCTATGTTCAAAAACAATCCACTTTATAGAGAGACGACCTGATGGAACAAGCTGGCTCGATGGATGTTTTTGACTTATCACACATTCGAAATGTGGAATTAGTTGTCAGCATCTGTCTTTCCACTCGATAAAAATCTGATTGTCTTCAAGGCAAGAGTGAATAGGCTTTTGATAACTGCCGTTATACGTTGTAGGTCCATACTGAAGTTATATTATGGTTGTAGCACGGGTGGGTTGGCTTCACCGCGGAAGGAACACTCTGTCACAGAATACCAGTGTAAAATAGCAGGTCAATGATGCTATGCTTCGTATGGTGAGTGTAGAGAACCGGAGACACTTTTTATTGGAAACGAAGCATCTTAGTCCTAAGGGGTGACAACGCAACATCAGCGTTTTGATTCATAATCGAGGATAAACAGAGATGTCTATGAGCCACAGCGTCCACTTACTATCAGTGGACTGTGTGCTCGTTTGTCATCCTAATTGTATTTAAATATATATCAGAAAAATCTAGCCTTCTCTGTTTGTTTGAAATGTGGTTACCAGAAAAAAATCACACAGTCCACTTGTTGGTAGGTGGTTGCTGTGGCCCAGAAACATCTCGTCATCCTCGTTTGCGAATCAAGATGCAGGTGCGCTGTCGCCGCGAGGACTAAAATGGAATGCCTCTTTTCCAGTAAAAAGAGATTCCGGTTCTCTACACTCACCATACGAAACACATTGCATATGTTCCTCAACATATTGAACGAGGTTATTGCATGTTAGGAAGTCCGAAAGCATTTTGGTACTAACACAATTTTTATTTAAAATGTCGATATTAAAATCCCCAAGCAGTACTGTTTGATCGTAGCCTACAAAAGAACCTAAGGACTCGCTCAGCGCGTCCAGAAATAATGTCACGCTCAACCATGGGGAACGATTAGCAGTACCAAAGACAAGGGACTTGCCGTTAATTTTAATATTTAACCACATCTGCTCCACCGCGAGACAAATAGGATGTTGAATAATCTTTGACGACAAGCCCCGTCTCAAATAAAAACCCACACCGCCGCCACGCGCACGAACTTCGGGAGGTCGGGGTACGTGAAGCAGTCGATACCCTGGGACAGAAGGCGCCCGGCCTTCCCTCTCCCTGTCCGAAGCCATGTTTCATTGATAGCCATTATGTCTACAGAGTGATGCGCCATAGCAGCTAGGAATTCGTCGTGCCTAGTACCAAAGGGACCCGGGGTTCAAGAAGCCAATTTTCAACTTATTTAATTTAGTCATTTTCAAAGAATTTATAATAATACGAAAACGTTATAAAATTAATAATAACCCAAACAAAACCATAATAAAGAACTGAACATAGTCTCGGATCTCTAGAAATCTAGTACAGTTTATCCCCCAGAAGATACAAGTTTGCGCGTTAACCGCTAAACAGAACCACTTTGTCGTATCTCCTCAGTTTCAAGGCACTCCCCCTTGTTGCCTCAGCCAGTATCGGAATCCTCGGCGTTGACATATCGAGTGACGTGCAGTTTTGTGGTCACTTGGAAGAGAAGGCCAAATTGGCCTCTAAAAAGCTTGGCGTGCTCAGCAGAGCGGGACAGTATTTTATGCAACTTTACAACGCGCAGGTTTGGCCGCACATGGAATACTGTTCCCATCTCTGGGCTGGGGCTCCCCAGTACCAGCTCCTTCCACTTGACCGCATCCAGCGCAGAGCGGCTCGAATCGTCGACGCCCGAGTGCTTTCCGATGGGCTCGATTCACTGGCACTGCGAAGAGATGTTGCATCTCTTTGCATTTTCTTTCGCATATACCATGGAGAGTGCTCTGAGGAATTGTTCGGATTAATCCCAGCCGCCAAATTTCGTGAACGCATTAAGCGGCAAACGTCCCGATACCATCCACACCTGTATGCTTGGCGGTCCACCACAGTACGTTTCAAAAGAAGTTTTCTTCCGCGTACAACCTCTCTGTGGAATAGTTTACCACCGGCGATTTTTCCGGACCGATACGACCTGGGGACATTCAAGAAAAGAGCTTACTCCTTTCTAAAGGGCCGGCAACGCACCTTCAATTCCCCTGGTGTTGCGGTTGATTATGGGCGGCGGTAGTCACTTAACATCAGGTGAGCCGCATGCTCGTTTGCCCCCTCTTCTAGAAAAAAACGGAGGATGAGAAAGTGGCACCTGCGAGTGAGTTGGTTGGTTAAATTACAAAAATAAAGCTGCTTTATTAAATTACCTGGAGCTCACAGGCCTGCCAGAACAAAAAGGAGAAAACCCGATGCATCTCCTTACTCTAGTTGCGCAAAAATTAGGAGTTGATCTGGATGAACGCGATGTGGTTAGAGAGATCGGGTATGCGTCGTGATCGCGAGAATACAGCTGCTGAACTGCCGCGTCCTAGACCTATCATCATTCGCCTAGCGCGCCATGCTATTCGCGACCAACTGTTACGCGCGGCACGTGTGCGGCGGGGAGCTGATACATCCGGGTTCGACATTAATGCTGAAACAGTGCGCTTTTATTTAAATGAACGCTTGACGAACACTAACAAGCAACTTTTCTTTAAGGTTAGACAGGAAGCACGGCAAAATAAATGGCGTTATGTATGGACAAAAAACGGCAATATATTTGTAAGGCGTGATTAATTGTCGAGCAAACGACGAATTTATATGGAGAATGATATTGTAAAGGTTTTTTGTGTTACTTAAATTTGATGTTTAATATACTTAAATTTTGTTATTATCTTATTGTTTTGTATAGTAATAGTACATTTCAATGTTTTTTAGGCTCAAGGATTGTAGGGTTTTTAACTGTTATACGTTGTGTCCACATTATAATTTACCGCGTAAGTTTGTTGATAATATTTTACTTCTTTTTATATTATTTTTCTGTAGTATTTTATGGGAGTTTAATATGTTTAACGTGATTTTTATCATGTCTCACGATATAATGTATGCCGTGAATTACGTTCTGCGATACTTCTTAATATATTTTGCTATGCTTTGTCTTAACGTAAACATAAACGTCTGTTATTTTTCTGTACACAGTGTTACAATTGTAGCGATTCGTCAATCTTTTGAATGTATGCATTGGGATAAATTTTACATTTATTTATATAATATATCCCCATCCCATTTGGCTTTATTTATACATTTTATCCGTCCTCATCTGGGCACTACTTATATTATTTCCTCAGAACTAACCGTGTATAGGGATAGGGCCTTTATAAGTAATTTCCAGTGGATTTCTGTCCGTAAACCTTTACCTACATTAACTATATTTAATCGTTATAAATTATATATTATTAACAGTTATATACCAAGTATAATTTTAATAACATTATATTGAAATGGCTAGAAAAAAAACTTAAAGGTTGGTTTTATAAACCACGGCTCACTCGGAACGCGTCATAATGAGTTTGTGGTGGCAATGGACCGTCATAAGGTGGACATTAGAGGTGGCGATGTGGGTTTTTATATCAGACAGGGCTACCAGTTCGCATTCTCACTCATCCCATAACACCGTTAGTGGACCAAATGTGGCTGGGTACAAAGATCAGTGGTAAGTCTATTGTAATTGGCACTGTCTACATGCCACCTTGGTTTCAATTACATAATTTCCTTGATGCGCTTACAGACACAATTAATTCCTTCCCATCGTTTGACTATTTACTGCTCCTCGGAGATTTTAATATCAACTACCTTGATAAACGTAACTCTTACACTCAAATATTAGAGGAGTTTCTTATTATAAACAGTCTTAAACAATATGTGAACAAACCCACACATTTCACAAATAACAGCGAAACACTAATAGGTCTTATTTGCTCTAATGTAAATCTCAATCAAGTAAATGTGGACTATATTCCCGATTTGAGGCACCATGCGTTTATATCATGCGAAGTTGGGTTAATAACTTCAAAATATCCTCCACGTAGAATAGTTTATAGGCCACTCAAGCATATTGAATCGAATCGCCTACACCAGGTTTTAGGAAATGTAGACTGGGAATCAATTACAAATATGACAGACGTCAACGCTATGCTCGCTGAATTTAACACAGCCATTTTATCTGTTTTAAACCTACTTGTACCACTTAGATCGGTATGCATTAAGGAACATCATTACCCCTGGATAACTTACAATGTTAAATTAATGATGGATCTCCGTGATCGAGCGCATTCAAAAGCACAGTTAACAAAGCTAGGTTATCACATTAATTATTACAAAGAACTAAAAAAACAAGTTACTATTGCTATACACAATGAAAGGTCTGCTTATTTTAATACCTATGTTAACTATAATATAAGTAATCCTCAAATACTCTGGACCCACATAAAACGATAAATTAAAATAAAAAATGACCACAAAGCATCTCTGCCCCTTAATTTAAGCGACCCTGAAAATATAAACTATCATTTCTTTAATATCCCAGGCCCGGGTTCTGCCTTAAAGTCAACTATAGATTATTACGAGACGAACAGATTTAGTTCTGTAATATTTGACCTTGTTCAAACTGACAATAACGCTGTTATAAAAATACTTCAAAATTTAAAATCAAACGCTCTAGGTGTGGATGGTATCTCATTGGAAATGCTACTGTCGAGCCTCCCTATTCCATAGGTGCTATCATAAAGATTTTAAACATCTCTCTCAGTACAAAAAGGTTTCCCACTCTATGGCAAATGGCATTAGTAAGACCAATTCCTAAAAAAGTAAATATTATGTACTTTAAGGATTTGTGGCCAATAAGCATACTGCCATGTATGTCTAAAATTCTATAAAAAATTGTCTGTGATCAACTAACGCATTACTTAAACTTGAATAACATCCTACCAAACGTTCAATCCGGTTTTAGGAAACAGCATAGTACAACAACAGCCTTAGCCGATGTGGTTGATAATATTTTAAATGCGCAAGACTCTGGTGAGGCTACTATTTTAGTACTTTTGGACTATTCCCGTGCATTTGACACAATAAATAGACGTCTACTGCTAGCAAAATTTAAGTATTATGGGTTTAGTTCCGATAAAGTTGACTGGTTTGCTAGTTACTTTAGTGATCATAAGCAGATTGTCGAAGTAACGGATAGTGACAGCTCTAGAACAGTTTTAGAATGCTCTCCTGTTGCGAGAGAGGTGCCGCAAGGCTCAATACTGCGTCCTTTGATTTTTGCCTTGTATAGTGCAGATATTACAAAAAGCATAACAAACTACAAGTACCACATATATGCTGACGATGTGCAGCTATATATTTCCTTCCGCCCCAGTGAAAGTAATGATGCAATACAAAAGTTGAATGATGATCCAAATCGCATAGCAGATTGGTCTGAAGCAAATACCTTGGTTTTAAATCCTAATAAATCAAAATACATCTACTTGTTACTAAAGCACAAATCAGTAAAGTGTTAGCTGCCCACCCAATGGTAAAAATAAAAAATGTTAATGTGGAGCGTGTTAACGAGGCGAGAAACTTAGGAATAGTAATGGATGAGCAGCTGAAGTTTGAAAAACAGATAATTAATACAGCTAAAAACTGCTTTTACCGGTTAAAAGTTCTGTACCAAATCAGAAATGTTTTATGCACTGAGGTGCGTAAGAAATTATGCGAATCGTTAGTACTATCTAAATTTAACTACGCTGACGCGGTATTAGGGCCTAGACTTTTCGCGCGTTCAAGGAAACTAATCCAGCGTGTTCAAAATGCCTGTGCCCGCTTCTGTTATAAAATTCCTCCACGTGCCCATGTAACATCTTATATTAACAACGCAAGAATGCTTAAAATGGATTACCGTTGGCAACTACATTTCGCCACATTACTGTTTGGCACTAATAAAACGAGAACTCCCTCCTATCTTTATAATAAGTTACAATGGGCACGAGACAATACTACAATTTCGACAAGAGCTTCGGCGTACAAGTTGCTCATACCTATACATCATTCTGCCGCATTCCGAGGGAGCTTCAGATATGCCGCAACTAAGTGCTGGAATAACCTTCCACCGCCTCTTCGAAACCTACAATCAGTGTATAGTTTTCGTACAAAATACACAGCTATACTATTAAACGAACAGCTACGATCGTAGATTATCAATTTAAAATTTAATGTTTTTATGCTTTAGCCTGTATATCTATGTATGTTACAGTGCGTATAATTGTAATTTTTTTTTTCTTCATACGTCACGGGTGTACAATCTAATTACATTACTACTACTACTATTTTCTTTCCATTGCGCGCGTAGTGTTAGCGCAGGCTCTGGGCATGTTATGTTGAACATATCTCTCGGGTTGCTATTGTGTATAAGTGTTTTTATGTGAAATTTAAATTATTTTTATATCCTCGGTTCCAGTTATGCAATGAAATTAACATTCATAAACATCCGGTATAGCACTACAAAGATAAGGCAGTTGTGGCCCAATAGCAAATATAAAAAAGAATATTAAAAACCTACCAATTGTGTATATACTTGTATTATTAATCCAAATAGGTATATATTATGTGTGCCCTGAGTACCTATTTGATAAACTCCTATGGATCAAAGACATTTCACATAGAAGCCTTCGTACGAACTCGTTAAACATGTTAAGTATGCCAAAACATAAAACAACGCGGTACAGAGGATGTTTCAAATTTGTTGCAGCAAGGATATGGAACGATTTGCTCCCTCCTATGAGAAATAAAATAAGTACGGAAAGCTTCAATGCTAAATATAAATCAGCATTGCTGAAGCGGCAAATTGCTGCAGAAAACTTGAAACATACCTACTGGAAATGCATAAACTTAAGAGACTTTTTTAACATCATGATATAACCCTTATAAAACATCTCCGTGTATTACACGCGTAAACGCGCGCACGCGCAAACGCGCGCACGCGCGCACGCACGCACGCACGCTTGCATGCTCGCACGCACGCACGCACGCACGCACGCACGCAAGGACGCACGCGCGCACGTACGTACGCACTAAATTTCACAACCATAATATGTTAAATTACAATGATAGATGAGTAAATGAAAGAGGTGATTGGGGAACTCGAAATTCTCATAACATCCGTGTAACATCTCAGGGAAGAAGGAGTGCCTGAAAACCAGCGCTTCATGGGATCTAGTTCCATGTGAGCAATAGCTGAGTCACCTCCGTTTGCCCAAATTAAATTAAGATTAAATAATTAATTTATGTGTAAACATGTTTTTTAAAAGTGGCAATAAAATGATATTTATTTATTTATTTATCTAATGTGCGCCTATTACTATGGGACAGTCACGGTACTATCTTACACAGTAAGAACTTGCAGTAATTACCACTCAGATGCCCAAGGATTTGATTTTTTTTTATTAAAGTATTACCTTGGTTTTATCTACTATATACTAGACGTTTGATCTGTCGAATGTGTGTCTAGTGAACATTTTGCATGAATTTGTTAGTAACCAGTGATTCATTTGTTAACGGATTTTAGCCGAGCCGTGGTAACTCAGGGGCTCTGTAAGTTTCACAGTAAGCAACCTGAGTTCGATCTCCGCCGGCACCAATGAAATTGTTAATTGCAATTTAAACTGCTGTTTTGTTGTTGCTGCTTGGTAGTGGAGAAAAACATCGTGAGGAAACCTGCATGCCTCAAAAATAGATAAAAATATTTTGATGACACGTGACGTCCACCAACTCGCATGGATGCAGCGCGGCAGACACTTCCTTGCCCTAAAACACTCTCAGAAATGATGGGAGGCGTTTGCCCAGCTGTGGGACGATATAGGCTGTAGCTTTGCTTTAGTTAATGGATTTTTTGCATGTCTTATAACATTAATAGTCAATTCATCGGAAAATATAATAGCTCATAAATTTAAAAGTATCAATATGTCTAAAAGAATGAAGTCCCGTCCATAAACCGAAAATGTTGTTAAATTTTAATACGCTAGTTTTGTTTTTAATTTCATAAATGACCTTCTGTTTCCGCTAACGATGCATTTTTTGAAAGAACGTTTAGTTTGCCAATTTAGGCAGTAAGCATAACATAACTCATGTATTGTTTTATAGTAGATAAACTTGCTAAATTTAATGGAAAACATATAATATATTGGACGATTTAATATTTGGGTTTATTCCACAATATCTTGAAATAGTGGCTTACAAAGAAAGTAGATGATAATAAAAAAAGCTTTGCGTTATTGAAAAGATTTTTAAGAAGCTTTTTATCCTGCAAAATCGTCTTCTTTGGTGAAAGGATTTTCTAATAGACCACTTTATATGTGTGCTCATTAAAGTATAATTTTCTTTACAAAACTAAACATTACTTATTGCGTCACCACATCTTTGATCCCCGATGGGGTTGGTACTCTATTATGAATATTATAATTACATGTTTTATTCTATCATAATCATGAGCCTGCGGCTGTCCACTGTTGGATATAGGCCTCTTTAAAGGTGCCTATATCCAACAGTGGACTGCCGAATATTGGGCCAATAATCCAAAAAATATTACAAGCTTAGGCTACACGCATCAGGCTCCTACCAGCCATCTTGCTCAGAACGTCGCTCCATCTAGTCAGGGGCTTTCTACAATACGTTTGCTGGTCACACAGTCTTCACTCCTAGAATTTTTACACCACTTCATTTAGATTTGCCCTATTTATTTAGAAAAGTTTATATAAAAGCAATAGGTATAGTGACTCAAGTAGGTCACTATACCTAGTGCTATTATATAAACACTTCTTTTTTACTGTGGCATTTCAGTAATTTACGCACTTTTCCTATAATGACATAGCCAAAGATATTATAATATACTTCGATAAAATATCTTTGGACATAACAAACAACAAATTTCGTGACACTCGTACCATTTTTACCTCGTGCTTATTTATGCATTTATTACAAAAGCTTACTAAGTTTTTAGAGTCTTCTATTACGTAATAAGTTTTCTTTATAAGTTTTTATCACGGCTTTCTCATTATAGTGGTATATAGATTTTAATTATTATTATTATTATTAGTATATAGAATACCGTAATATATATGTAAATAAAACTTGTGATTAAAAATAAATATCATCGTAATTAATATCAACAAATGAAAAACATTTATAACTATATCTCGATTATGGAAGTGGAATTGTTACGTAAAACTAAATTTTACACAATATCCGTGAAAGGCTTGGCTTAACCGTAAAATCAACTAATCAAACAACCAGCTTGCGTCTTAGTGAAATTTAAAACGATAACTTGAACTTTAGTTCACTAACCACTTCAATAAAGCTAAGACAGAGAGATAACTGCAGTAGTTTCTCTAAAAAATGTTAATTACTGTTATAAACTTCAAGTATGAGGACTTTAAATAACTTTTATAATTGTATTTTGGAAACTTTTTTTATATGATAAGAGTGACAAACGAGCTCACATTTCACCTGATGGTAAGTGGATACTGTAGCCCATTAGCGTCTATACTTATCCTCGATTAAGAATCAAAATACAGATGCGTTTTCACCCTTGAGGACTAAGATAGAATGCCTCGTTTCCAGTAAAAAAAGGGTCTCCGGATCTCTACATTCACTACATAGCAGTATTAAGCTGCTATTTTACGCTGGTATTCTGTAAGAGCGTGGTTCTTCCCCGGATGAGCCGACCCATGCGTGCTACAACCATAATATAGCTGCAGCGTGGTTCTACCACGTATAGAAAATGTTAAGAACTTTTCCCAAAATTTTTTTGTTTTTTTTTTTTACTTTCAACTGTCATTAAATTACATTTTTAATCTGTAGTAATTAATCTAAAGATGTAAATCAATTTCTTCATATCTATCAAATAATGTAACACTTACCGTTCTGTTACCCTTACAGCCAATCGAAAGTCCACTGCTTCACGTAGAGCTCCCCCTTAGATCGCCTCGTACGGTGAACTAGTGGTGGTGTAAGAATACATGTAATATCGCCATATCTTTCCTTGGGTGTTGTAAGAGGTGACGGAGGAACACAACACAGGAGATGGGCAGCAGCGTTGTAAGTAACATTTTAACTCTGTCGTATCACACGACCCCCACTGTATGTAATGGGGTAGTGAATATTCTCACAACACGCACAATTTCAAGTGCTAGTGAGTATCTTTTTTTGTTAAGCAATTGATATTTCTTAAGTAAGAATTTTTTTTTAATTAGACCTAGAGAGTTAAATTTTATTAAAATACTCAGTTACTTCAGTACTATTTTTATAAACCGAATTTCATTAAACAAAATTTCTTTAGATAAAACTTACTTATTTCAAATAAGCACAAACCACAAAGCTGTTTTAATAACTCAAAGAGCTCTAACAGCTTTTGTAGCGTCAGTATGTCTGAAAACAAGAGACACGGAGTACAGTATAAGACCATGTAAAACAAATTACCTCTAGGGAGTTGTAGGTTGCTATTTTTATCTAAGATACATAAAATAATTTGTTCTACACTTGTAACCTCTTTGGAAGTTTTCTTTGAGATATTGACGATGTTTCGTCAATCTCTCAAAGGTAACCTCCTCCATAAGTTTTCACATAGGAGGGGTTTTTCCATAATTGCCACGTGTGGTAGGTGGGTCGGCAATAGCAGTTTTTATAATTTTGAGTTTTTATCGCGAAGATGCTCCTGGTCATCTCCTGTTGCGGTGTCCCTGTGACGCCTCTTACGTCATACAAAGAATATGTGTGAGAGAAATAAGTGCACGAGAAAGTTACACCGGCACGACTTTCTACTTTCGCAGAAATATACTATAACAAACATTAAACAATTTGTTTTGAAAAACAAATGCTACAGTTAAAAAAACCTATAGAGTGCTCTTGGGAAGTTTCCAAGTAAAAATTCAAGTGTCTTTATATGTAGCCGACGTTTTGTTGATTGAATTTTAAATAATCTTACAATTTAAAAATAATTCTTCATGTTTCAGAAAGATACACTAAATAAAAACAACATAAACGTTCGCTAAATTCAAGTTTTTTAAATCTTCATTAGCTCGTAAAACTCCACTGCAACTCTGCACTGCACTCCAAGGGCCGCTGGTAGTTCGATGGTGACGTAAGAGGTTCCATCACCTTGTTTGTCCCGTGGGTATTGTAAGGGCAGACTATAGAAAATAACAGAAAAATCTTAAGGCAGGAATTCTGATGATAGATGGCAGCATTACCATATCGCTTATCACTTACTTTATTGAAGGCAGTACCCTTGACAAGCCCACTACTCAACATTGACTTCCTCCAAAGATCACTGCATCCTGAGTGAAGATCACTGCATGCAATCCCGAGTCACCTGCATCCATTGGCTTCCTGCCCATCACCAGGTCGTCACTTCATCTCGTGGGTGAGCCGGCCTATACTTCGCTCACCGCCAAGGAGTTTGCCACTCAAGAACCTTTTTGCCACATCGGTTTTCGGTTTGCGGGACTAATTGCCACTTCCACCAACTAATCCGTACATTGCTTACCCTATAAGTAAAGTATATAGATCAGCAACGGGCAGAAGCATCAATGGTAAGAGACGTCTATATGGGGTAGTGGATATTCTTCTACCGCCACTACACATAAAAAACCACAACTGTTTTTTTTTTAATGATAATTTACAGTACAAATTATACAATTAAATATAAAACATTTAGAAACAGCATGGTAATATTTACCTCATTCCCTAGGGTTATTATAAATCATGTATATTTAAATATTATACTAAATCCTTTCATATAACAGCTTTTGTTCGATAATTTTTTTAAACTTTCTAATGCGCTTACATATTTTCTAGGAGTTCGTAGTAAAAGAATTCAAAGATTACTTAAGGAAATGACATTGAATAAGTACTGAAATATAATGCTAACACACTGTCTGACACTAATGACCCTTGACTTAAAGAACCTTCTGCGTATACCCGAGACGAGTCTCGAGAAGGTCTTAGTTTATACGCGCTATCTGAGAGTTTCAACCAGACGTAAAGACAAAGAAATTAAGGATAAGGTTCAAATTGGTTTTAACTCTTCGATATCTCACCGTAACTTAGTTATATCTTTTACACGTTTTATTAACTTCACCTCATTGAAAATATTAAAAAATTGTTTATTTCCACAGCGAAATGGGTATAGATTATAATCCTTACATATGAAATTGACGTTTTGTACGGGAGGAATATCAAATCAATTTTTTTTTGTAAAATATATTTAATTAATCAAAGTATGCACCGTTGTAATCTACGCACTTTTTCCATCTCATAGGTAGTTCATTGATCCTTTTACTAAAATAAAACCATGGGGGTGAGAATCAATAAACTCTTTGAAGGCGGTTTGGACTGCCGCATCGGAGTTGAATTTTTTTCCATGTAAAAGGTTGTCTGAATTTCGGAAAAAAATGGTAATCTGTTGGAGCAAGGTCCGGGGAGTACGGTGAATGTTGCAGACATTCCAATTTTAGCTCATTTAACTTAGTGGTTGTTTGTTGTGCAGTGTGTGGTCGTGCGTTGTCGTGAAGCAGCAGAGGCCTAGAGCGATTGACCAATCTCGGTTGTTTAGCAGCTAGTTCATCCATGATGGTTTGAAATTGCCGATAATAGATATCTGCCGTAATCGTTTGGGTAGATTTTGGAAGACTAGTCCACCAAACACTCAAAAATAACTTTTTCTGAATCAATTTTCGTTTAGGGCAGGATTTGGCTGAGTCTCCAGGTTTCAGCCATTGCGCCGAGTGCTTTCGATTATCGTACAGTATCCACTTTTCATCACAAGTAATGATTCGATTTAAAATCCCTTCGTTTCTGTGTTACCAAGAAAAGAATCAGTCCTCTTGTCTCTGTTGTTGCGACACTAGCGCCGTACACATCATTAATCCTTCGAGCTGTTTTTGCAGAACTACACTGGTGAACGTATAAAGGGTCTGTACAACTCTTACTCGTAAATATACCGATATTTCATGTATTCCATTAGGTAATAAGCGAATCCAAAGAAAAAAATTATGAGGAAAAAAAAAACAAACGAATGACCGTTTTCAAAACTCAAAGTACCAGGTAAATGAATTTATAAATTTGAATTTGGAATTCTTAACCAAAGAGGAGATATTTCAGATCAAAATGGTCAGTACTACAAAACGCTAACTTTATATAAACCCAATATAAACATACATATAAACAATACATATAAACGGCCGACCGGCCGTCGGACGGTAGAAGACACGAATCGCGCACGCGCACCTTATACGTGGTAGAGCCATGCTGCAGGTATTTTAGTAGTATAGTTGTAGCATGAATGGGTCGGCTCTATCGGGGAAGGACCACGCTCTTACAGAATACCAGCGTGAAATAGTAGCTTAATGCTGCTGTATTTCGTATGGTGAGTGTAGAGAACCGGAGACCCTTTTTACTGGAAACGAGGCATTCCATCTCAGTCCTCACGGGTGACAACGCATCTGCATTTTGATTTTTAATGGAGAATAGATGTAGATGTCTATGGGCCGCAGCAACCACTTACCATCAGGTGGACTGTGTGCTCGTTTGTCACCCTATTCTATAAAAAAAAACAACTAAGGTAATAAAATAGTCGTAAAATAGTCTTATCTCGACTAGTATATGCTAAAAATCTATGGTCTTGTCCCACCAACTAACCTGGAGTGTATTAACTTAGGTAATTTAGTCTCCCCCTAAGACACATAGCAGTCATGAAGGCCTGCTACGAAATTCTTTCACACATGGCTTTCACAAATTTACACTGAGTCGACGTGCGATTAATAGGTTACGCAAGCTTTTTTAATATAGGAAGAAATTAAATGAAAGAAAAATATATTTATTTTGTCACATAACCACAACGCCACATTGTACGTAATTATATTAATTTTAATTTTAACGTTAATAAATAGTACTAGACGTTACCGAACGTGACGAAAAGGAGTCGCACTCAGTGTTTTGCGTGGCGCTCCACTTTCTCTGTTTTTCAGTGTGATCCGTTTCATCTTCTTCGAGTAGTTCGAGCAGTTTTAATATATTTTTAAATAAATGCTAACAGTAAATAGCAAAGAAATGAAAATGACGTAGTAGAAACTACATAACTTGTGTTCTAATTTTTGAGATTAAAATATAGACAACAACAAAAGGGTAGTGATGGAACCTAAATACAATTCCTAAATGAAAGTAGTTAATCTATTTCTGATCTTTAAAGTTAATGTACATAAGTTTAATGGAATTGTTGAATTAAGTTTTAACTCACTTTCAAATGGCTATCAAAAGCCCCCTACTGAACATAATCCTTCCCCATAGATGTTGTTGTTGATGTTGATTGTTGTTGTTGAAAGAAGGGATATTTACCACAGTTGCCGCACTTGACAAGGGAGTTGCCAACCACAGTCTACTGCTATTTAGTTGAGCATCATCAGGTAAATGGTTCTCCCCGACTCTAGTTTTATTTAATTATATCGCCTCTTACACCACTCACGAGAAACAAAACCAAAAAATATATCAAAAGAGCAATTATTATTACATTTCCAATGTTGTTTTCCTTATAAAACAAATATTCTAATTCAAAAGGTTGTAGCGTAGTTGTAATCAGGTCTTTTGCTGATTCCAATATTCATTTCTTTTAATCGTGGGAAAGATGGCGTATACAATCCCAATCATATCCCAGGGACGTAAATTTGTTTTGGATGTTTCCTCAGACGAAATAGGCTCCTACACATATAATCATATATTTTTGTTACTATAAAATTTATTGTAAATAAGTTTTACAATTGAGTACTAAATATTGATGTCATACATAATAAAACAGTATGTTTGTTTTTAAAAATCAAGATTGATAAACGAGCACACAGTCCATCTGTTGGTAAGTGGTTGCTGTGGCCCATAGACATCTACAATCTATCCTCGATTACGAATCAAAATGCAAATGGGGTTTCACCCGTGAGAACTAAGATGGAATGCCTCATTTTCAGTCAAAAGGGTCTCCGGTTCTCTACACTCACCACATGAAACACAGCAGCATTAATCTACTATTTTACGCTGGTGTTCTTTGAGAGCGTGGTCCTTCCCCTGTCGAGCCGGCCCATTCGTGCTTGAACTATACTGCTGATATAACCGCAGCATGGCTGTAACACGTATATTTTTTTTAATTTATAAATTATAGGCGACAAACGAGCACACAGTCTCATCTGCATTAATCAAATCAACAACAATCAAAAAGCAAATGCGTTGTCACCCCTGAGGAGTAATATGAAATTCCTCGTTTTCAATAAAAAAAGGTTGCCTGTTCTCTACACTCAACATACGAAACACAGCACCATTAACCGCTATTTTATGCTGGTATTCTGTGAGAGCGTGGTCCTACCCCGATGGAACCGAACCGTTCGTGCTACAACCATCATATGGCTGCAGCATAGCTCTACCACATAAGAGCACACGTTAGTATGTACACGCTGTCATACGCATACAAATATAAAATGGCGTATATTCCACCACAAAACGAAAATTATTTTGATAATATACGTGAGTTACTCAGAAAGATATGCTACACTAAAAAAAGTTTTATGATTAATTTTTTTTTGTAATTCAATCTTTTCAAAGAACTCACCTCCAGCATCTACGCAAAGTTTCATACATCTGAATCCATTTTGAAAATACTTTTCCAGTCCCCGTCAGAGACCTCTTCTACGACCTACTCGCTGCATGTTACGATAAAACTGTATCTTTATCATCAGCTATTTTATTTTACGGAAAAATATACCACAATGGGGCTGCAAGGGTGAGTTTATCCCGTTTAATAAAAGACTTTGTAAAAAGGTTATTATAATATAAATTTATAAATGGTTTATTATAAAAGCTGGTAATGAGGCGATCGCTCTCGAGCTGCTTACTTAAATTAATAAAATATATCTTTAAGTGAAAGTGTAAAATGTGTATATTATTCTATTTTATAATATTCTTCTAGGGTAGAGGTTTTCTTTCTATTAAAAGTAAAGTAATGATTTTCAATAACAATTACATGCAATATTTTAACTTTTTTTTAAATAAGTGTGACAAACTAGCACACAGTCCACCTGATAGTAAGTGGATGCTGTGGCCCAAAGACATCTACATCTATCTTCGATTGAGAATCAAAGTGCAGATGAATTGTCACCCTTGATGAATATGAAGGACGTTTCAACAGAGCATGTCCTATCCCGGTCGAGCCGACCCATTGAGGTCAAAGATAGGCCAAAGATAGACCAAAATATAGCTGCAGCTTGGCACTACCATGTATAAAAAGTTCTAAGAATTCGCTACAAAGAAGAACTCTTGTGAGTTTTGATCTCGCATTCATGTTAACGAAAATATAATAAAGGAGAAAATAAAGGAGTTTTCTTCCGCGTACAACCTCTCTGTGGAATAATTTACCACCGGTGATTTTTCCGGACCGATACGACCTGGGGACCTTCAAGAAAAGAGCTTACTCCTTTCTAAAGGGCCGGCAACGCACCTGCAATTCCCCTGGTGTTGCGGTTGATCATGGGCGGCGGTAGTCACTTAACATCAGGTGAGCCACATGCTCGTTTGCCCCCTCTTCTATAAAAAAAAAAAAAAATATATTAACAAATTTAAGAGACATTATTTTATATACAATCTTGTAAGGAATCAACAGCATATGCAAATCTCAAATGGGACGTGTTCCTAAACTATTACAGTAAAAGAAATTTAATTCACCTTTTATATGCAAGATAACGGGCTTTGTAGTCATCAAAATTATTTATAAATGAATTGGAGTGGGTCTTGAATATAATGTATGACACAATTTCTTCGTACACAACATTTAATTTCCCTTATGTGGTTCACTAAGCCCTTCCTCCGGAAATTGGATTATTTCATAATTTTGTAAAATTAACACTATAAGGAACAAAATATCGAATAGAAACAGGTTATATTAAGTTAATAAATTCATTCATTCTTTGTAAACTATAAAAAATGTCATATCACAGCTGAACATAGGCCTCCCCCATAGCTTGCCACATGGGGGTATATTAATTTGCATTAGACGCCACGCTTGGCAGGAGAGTTGGCACACGTGAAAGTTATTATTGTGAGTTGTTACAAAATGTTGCTGCGGCCCATCTCCTGTTGTAGTTTCCCTCTGTCGGCTCTTACGACAAACACGGGATAATATCGGCTAGTGAAGTCTCTTTCGGTGGCGATTGTCTCGGTTTGCAACTTGATTGGCAAGTTTACCAATTTTAAAAATATGTATTTTGTTGATTTCGTTTAATTTTTTTTATTTTATGGTATAAGGGTGAAAAAAGATTCCGCGGCCAATATATACCTACATCTGTCTTCGTTTTAGAATCAATATGCGTTGTAACCTCTGAGGACTAAAATGGAATGCCTCGTCCTCAGTAAAAAGGATCACCGATTCTTTACATTCACCATACGAAACACAGCAGCATTAATCTGATACTTCACAGTGAGAGTGTGGACCTTCGCCAGTCGAGCCGGCCCATTCGTGTTACAACAACTGTTATAGCCAAGTGTGTGTTCAAACCCACGACGCTATTGTACGTCGCTGGTTGAGGAGAGGAGGCCTTAAGATTTTAATAGCCTTGCCCATAGTCGCCTCTTTCAACACCCAAGAGGCGATGGATTCTGACAATAATCTTTGATTATTGAGAAAAATGGTTTTGTAAGTTGCTAATAACAGTGGTAGAGCCACGCGGCAGCTTTGCTGTTGCACGTATGGGCCGGCTCAAACCGGGGGTGGTACCACGACCTCACAGAATACCGGTGTGAAGTGGAAGCTCTGCTTCCGCATTTCGTCTGGTGAGTGCAGGTGGCCGGAGGCCAAAATCCCCCCCCCATCAACATGGTAGCGGAAATAAATGATGATAGACTACCCCAGGAGGGTACCAGCACCGCAGGAGAATCCCTCGCTGAGCATCCACGATCATGTTTCTCCACTTCTGAGCGTGGGTGCTCAGGCTGTCCCGCGTATTCTGGGGGGGGGGGGCAAAATTCCGCTCAAGACTACAACTGCTCGGGGCAAACGGAGCAACAAAACCAAGGCGACCCCTGCCACGCTGTCCGTGAATTTCTGCAATATCAGGGGACTTCACTCTAACCTAAACGCCGTCCACTACCATCTCGAGACGGCGAGGCCGGCTTTGCTCTTTCTGACCGAGACGCAGGTGTCCTCGCCGGCTGATGTCACGTATCTCTCCTACCCGGGGTACAAACTGGAACACTCCTTTGTGCCTCAGGCTGGAGTTTGCGTTTACGTCAGAGAGGACATCTGTTCTCGACGCCTCGGCAGATTTGAAGGTTCGGACCTGTCCATTCTTTGGCTACGCGTATACAGCGACGACCATCCGCGCGTCTACGGGTGCTTATATAGGTCCCATAGCGGTAATGCCGAAACAGACCGACTCTTCGACCACGTTAAAATGGCTACAGATTCGTTGTTACAGCAGATCCCCTCCGCAGAGATCGTGATCCTCGGCGATTTTAACGCCCATCACGCCGAATGGCTTAGTTCACGTTTAACCGATCATGCGGGGAGATCTGTTCATGATTTTGCCTTGGCATATGGTCTGACACAACTGGTTACTTCGCCTACGCGGATTCCAGATGTGGAGGATCATGCACCTTCCCTGTTGGACCTTCTGCTGACCTCTCACCCGGACGGATATCAGATTTCCGTTGACGCCCCTTTAGGCTCCTCGGACTATTGTCTTGTTCGGAGTGTGGTGCCACTCACGCTGAAATCGCAGCTTTGCAATCTGCAGGCTGCCGCCGTGTTTGGCACTATAGGTCAGCCGATTGGGATGGGATGCGGTCTTTCTTTGCATGCTACTCTTGGGGGCGGAATTGCTTCTCACCGGACGATCCCAACGTTGTTGCGGATTCTACCACTGATGTGGTACTTCAGGGTATGGAACTTTTTATTCCTTCCTCTGTGGTGCCCATTGGAGGCAAATCTCAGCCACGGTTTGGTCGCTCCTGTAAAATAACATCATGCTACAAGCAGGAGTGCTACCAAGCCTGGGCTGGCGCATCAGCGTCCCGGGGTGTAAACACCAGCGCTCTAAAAAAGAAGTATAATTCCGCCTCTAGGTCCTTCAAAAGAGTCATTGCCAAGGCAAAGTCAGAGCACATAGGCAGAATTGGCGAGAAACTAGTCCGCCTTCCTTCTGGAACCCGTGCATTCTGGTCTCTCGCCAAGGCTGTCTAGGGGAATTTCTGTCAGCCATCTTTTCCATCTCTGCACAGGGAGGACGACTCACTGGCCCATACCGCAAAGGAGAAAGCCGATCTTCTAGGCTCTTTCTTTGCGTCCAACTCGACTCTCGATGACGGGGGGAGTACGCCGCCGACCATCCCGCGGTGTGAGTGCTCCATGCCGGAAGTGCAGTTCACACAGCACTCGGTTCGCAAAGCACTCCTCTCCCTGGACATCCACAAGTCGAGTTAGCCTGACGGAATCCCCCCAATTGTGCTGAGGACGTGTGCTCCAGATTTGGCACCGGTTTTAACGCGTCTTTTCCGGTACTCCTACTCCCTAGGCGTAGTACCAAAATCATGGAAGACAGCTTTCGTCCACCCGATCCCTAAAAAAGGCGACCGGTCAGACCCTTCCAACTACCGGCCTGGCGCCATCACCTCCTTGTTCTCCAAAACAATGGAGTCCATTGTAAACTGCCAGCTCATGAGGTACCTTGAGGATCACCAGCTGATAAGTGACCGCCAATACGGTTTTCGCCGTGGTCGGTCAGCTGGTGATCTTCTGGTCTACCTAACTCACAGATGGGCGGAGGCAGTAGAGTCCAAGGGGGAGGCATTGGTCGTTAGTTTGGACATTGCGAAGGCCTTCGATCGGGTTTGGCACAAAGCGCTTCTTGCGAAGCTCCCTTCCTATGGGCTTCCCGAGAAATTGTGCGATTGGATCACCAGCTTTCTTGCAGATCGGGGCATCAAGGTCGTTGTAGACGGTGCAAGCTCCGATTGCAAGCCTATTAATGCTGGTGTTTCACAAGGTTGCGTGCTATCGCCAACGCTGTTTCTTCTGCATATCAATGATATGTTGCAAACTCGTAACATTCATTGCTATGCAGATGACAGCACTGGTGATGCTCTTTACACCGGCCGAGCCAATATTTCTCGGGAAAACGTCTCCGATTGCCGGTACAAACTTGTGTCTGAAGTCGAATCTTTGCTGAACAGAGTCTCGGATTGGTTGAGACTAAATCTAGTCCAGTTAACCCCCAGAAGACACAAGTTTGCGCGTTAACCGCTAAAAAGAATCCCTTTGTCGTATCTTCCCAGTTTCAAGGCACTCCCTTTGTTGCCTCAGCCAGTATCGGAATCCACGGCGTCGACATATCGAGTGACGTGCAGTTTCGTGGTCACTTGGAAGAGAAAGCCAAATTGGCCTCTAAAAAGCTTGGCGTGCTCGGCAGAGCGGGACAGTATTTCATGCCGACACACCGCCTGCAACTTTACAAGGCGCAGGTTCGGCCGCACATGGAACACTGTTCCCATCTCTGGGCTGGGGCTCCCCAGTACCAGCTCCTTCCACTTGACCGCATCCAGCGCAGAGCGGCTCGAATCGTCGACGACCGAGTGTTTTCCGATCGGCTCGATTCACTGGCACTGCGAAGAGATGTTGCATCTTTTTGCATTTTCTTTCGCATATACCATGGAGAGTGCTCTGAGGAATTGTTCGGATTAATCCCAGCCACCAAATTTCGTGAACGCACTACACGGAAAACGTCCCGATACCATCCACATCATCTGGATGCTTGGCGGTCCACCACTGTACGTTTCAAGAGGAGTTTTCTTCCGCGTACAACCTCTCTGTGGAATAGTTTACCACCAGCGATTTTTCCGGACCGCTACGACCTGGGGACCTTCAAGAAAAGAGCGTACTCCTTTCTAAAGGGCCGGCAACGCACCTGCAATTCCCCTGGTGTTGCGGTTGATCATGGGCGGCGGTAGTCACTTAACATCAGGTAAGCCGCATGCTCGTTTGCCCCCTCTTCTATAAAAAAAAAACTTTACCTAACTCTGAAGCTAAACCACTTAGTGCAAATGATTTCAGTTCTCCAGCAATATTCCTCCAATTTCCGTAACTTGCTATATAATAACAAGAATATTGCTATATAAGAACTCCACGGTGAGCCGGGGTAGCGTTATGACGATAAACTAGTTACAAAACTTTGCTGTTTCTTAGTTTTAGTGATATCATGTGTACTTATATTGCTTTAACTGTAAAATGTACAGATTGTGTGTCGGAATAGAAAATATTATAAGGAATTTACCTTTCTTCCTTCCTTCCTCGTCGTCCTTTTATGTAGAAAATTCGATTGTTACCTCGATACCTGCATAAAAATTAAAGCCGATCACGTTCTATTGTTGGGCATAGTCCTCCTTTCATTTTTCAGAGGGTTCTAGGTCAGGCAAATGTCCAACGCGCTAACATAATGAACATTAGCTCACTAAACACGACTTCGAAAAGTTTTTTATTAATTTTAAACCGCCACTCATTTGTTAAATAAGCACACCAAACTGCAATAAATTAAAGGAGATAATCGTTTTGTTATCTCTTTTTTTTTGTGTAATACGGTATTACACAAAAAAAAGATAACAATTTATTGTTATAAATAACCTAAAGAGGTTTGAGAATCTAAACAGAATGAAGATATGTGGAAAAAAAAGAGTTGGTTTGATATTCGTGTTCAGATGATCCACCTCTATTAAAAGAAAAAAATATATACGAAATGACGATGACACTCTCCTAGTGATTGAAGCTAGTGGTTCTGCACAAAATATTCCTAACAGACGTAATTTTATGATGGAAACTGCGAGGCTCTCATGGAGGAACCGATTAGAATTAGAATTTTGTGAAGGTAGCATTCGTTTCCAGTACAGATTTTTAGATAAAAGATAAGATTGTTAAAGAATCTACTCGATATTGAATCAAAAAAATCCCGACCGATCAGATTCAATCACAAAATCAGATTTACCAAAGTAAACAAAAGGTTTTCATCATGAAATATTTAAAAAAAACATTGTATTAGAGATGTGCCAACTTGGAAGAAACTCATCGAGAATTAACTAAAGTTGAAATTCTGGTAATAAGAATAGAACTCGAGTTAAGCAACTCAAATTGGCTGACCGAAGTCTGTAGCTGTTTCAATTTGTCACAAGTTATTTTTATATATGCTTTTCAATCCAACACAATTATTATTACTAAACTTAATTGGTAGTTATATATTTTTGATTTGCGTTTCGACAATTTTCATAAATAGTATCACTAACGATATGATGTAGGTCTTAATGTTATTAATAATTTAACTATCACAATTATACTTAATCAGTTTATTGATATTACATAATATATCAATAAACTGCTTGAATTAATAAGTCCAGTTCATCACTAAATTGTAGACAGATATTGCACTGACCGTAAGATAAAGATGCGACTCGAGTAGAAATTCATTAATCGAGACACTCGGGTTATTTATCTATGTCTATTTGTTTACGAGTTTTCGAGTAAATCGACTAATTACAGTCCCTGCATCAAGTGAACATTTATCAGCCGAGTTGAAAGTATCAATTACTTTAGTTAAAGCATTTTTAAAATGTGCCTTAATTATATAAATAAGATGTTGCAATATGAAAATAAAATTAAAATGTTAAATATATATTTATTTGTAATATTTCGACATTATTTTTCATGTTTTTAGTATTTTAAAATATATAAACTGCTTTTTACATATCTTACAAACCACTTTATTCATGATATTCTTTTTTCTTTTCAAAATATAGCAAAATTAAGATTTTCGTTTTCATGTTTCATTGTTAAGACTCATTACAAACAAGTATATTTCCATCACATTTTATGTAATGCACTACTTATACGAGGAAACAAAAAATAATCAGCAATAATAGTACAACCACGATATTTTTGTATGGAACATTATTTAAGCTTATTTGCAATGAATTTAATAATACTTTTACTTCTAAAACATTCTCCTTGAACAATCGCAAGGCATTTAATGAATGGGCGACAGTAGGGGTCCATAAGAGTAGACAAAGGTTATATAAACTTTACAATGAAAGGTGATATAATCCTAGCGTGGAATTTAGGGAATATGTAAAAAAATATTCCAAAATATTTAAAAGAGTGTGCTCCATGGCCAAGTCATTGTATTTGAGCAACAAAATAAAGACGGCTTCTAATAAAATTTAAATGACATGGAGTATAATTAATAGTGAAACTGGGAAGGTTAGCTCGCAATTCGATCTATCAGTTAAGTTTTAACAATAAATTAATTCAATCAGATCAGGACGTTGCAATAGATTTCGAGAAATATTTTACTGATATTCCTATCTTAACCACTGAGTCACTGAATTATTCTCCTGCCGTCGTCTAATCATTACTTAAACAAAATGTAAATGTGTGTACAAAGAATTTTACATTTCATAAAGTGTCATCAAAAGATATTCTAAAATATTTTAAGGCTATTGATATTAAGAAAACCGCCGATCTGTGGGGGATTTCCGTTAAAGTTATTGCGTCTATAATAGATGCAATCGCACCTCAACTATCTATTATTCTTAATACTAGTATCAAATCTGGAGTATTTCCTGATTTAATGAAGCATAGTAAAGTTTTTTTTATTTAAATCTGGCAGTACATTGGACCCCGCTAATTTTAGACCTATTTCTATACCGCCAACACTTTTTTTTTAAATAAGTGTTGGCTGTTTTTTTGTTTCAATTTTTGAAAAAAATATTCTTGACCAAATGTTAAATTTTTTTAATGTAAATAATTTACTTCATAAAAATCAATTCGGTTTCACAAGGAGTCGCTCAACAACTGATGCTGGTGTTGAGCTTATTAAATATATCTTTAATGCATGGGAGAATTCACAAGATGCTTTGGGTATATTCTGTGACGTATCCAAGGCCTTCGATTGTGTTCACCATGAAACATTAATCAGGATACTTCAACACTACGGTGTAAGAAGTGATGTTCTTAAATTAATTATTTCATATTTAAGTGACAGAACGCAAAAAGTTGTAATTAATAGTATGAGTTCTTCCGGGTCGACTGTACAAATGGGCGTGTCTCAGGGCTCAATTCTCGGCCCCTTTCTGTTTCTTGTATATATTAATGACTTACCTTACGTAGTAGGGGATGACCATGATATATATATATATATTATAAATTTCAAATTAAAAAGACAGTTATTAAATTACGACGAAGTAAATAATGCTATAGCTAAGGTAGTTAGCCAATTGGTTTAATGTTGTAATAATTTGCATTTAAATGGAACTAAAACTAAATGTATGAAATTCGTAACTCATAATGTCAAACATGTTAATACGAATGTAATTTTAAATAGGGAAGAACTGAATCTTGTTGATACCACCATTTTTCTTGGAATCACACTAGACACAAAGCTTTAATGGCTCCCCCATATATTAAAACTAGCTAGCAGACTTAGTTCTGCAGCATATGATGTAAAAAAAGATTAGAACTCTTACCAGTGTTGAAACAGCAAGAATAGTTTACTTTAATTATTTCCATAGGATTATGTCGTATGGTATTTTACTATGGGGACACGTGGCTGACACCGAAATAATATTTATTTTACAGAAGAGAGCCATTAGAGCAATATATAATTTAAAACCAAGAGTTACTGCGACAAAAATTTAAGGAAATTTATATATTAACTCTGGCCTCTCAATATATTTATGAAAATGTAATGTACGTACACAAGAATAAACGTAGTTTTGCAAAAATAAGTGATATTCATTCTGTAAATACTAGGAACAGACACAAGCTAGTAGTACCAGTTACTCGACTCCACCGAGTCAGTAATTCATTCTTGGGGCGATGTATACGCTTTTACATGGTGAGTACAATACAATGGCGAGTACAATAGTACAAGTACAATGGCGAGTACATCACTCACCTTCGATTTGCCGACGATATAGTCCTTATGGCAGAATCGCTGGAGGACCTTAGCACTATGCTTAATGACCTCAATGATGCATCCCAATGAATAGGTCTTAAGATGAACATGGACAAAACAAAGATCATGTTTAATATCCATGTCACACCTATGCCAGTAGTTGTTGGGAGCACTATTCTCGAAGTTGTTGTTGAGTACGTTTACCTGGGATAAATAGTCCGACTAGGTGAGTCCAACTTCGAGCGAAAGGTCAATCGACTCGGCTTTCAGAGGGATTCAACTCGGCTGGGCAGAGTTCGGGAAATTACGACACATCTTCTCGTCAGGTATACCTCAATCTCTAAAAACTAGATTGTACAACCAGTGCGTGTTGCCAGTGATGACTTACGGATCTGAGACATGGTCCTTCACTGCTGGCCGTATCAGGACGCTCAAGGTCGCTCAGCGAGCTATGGAGAGGGCTATGCTCGGAGTTTCTCTTCGTGATAGACTCAGAAATGAGGATATCCGCAGTAAAACCAGAGTGAGCGACATAGTCCAACAGATTAGTAAGCTGAAGTGGCAATGGGCTGGCCATATAGCTCGAAGAACCGTTAACCGATGGGGAAGATAGGTTCTCGAGTGGCAGCCTCGTACCGGTCGGCGTACTGTAAGGCGACCCCCCACTAGATGGAGTGACGACCTGGTAAGACATGCAGGAAGTCGATAGATGCAGGTGGCTCAGGACCGTGCTTTGTAGTAATACTTGGGGGAGGCCTATGTACAGCAGTGGACTTGTGAAGGGCTGTAATGATGATGATGATGATGATGATATTAATTCAAAGTTAATTATCCATATTTAATGAGAAAACTATTCGAGCACGCAAAGCATACCTTATTTAATAAACACTTAATAAATCATGTTAGACAACTCCTTCAATTTTATGAAAATATTGTTGGAAAATTCCGGGGTCACGATGACCCAGTGTCGCCGTCCGCGTTATTATTTTTGTGTTTGTTGATTGCTCGTGTAACGTCAATTGACCTAAAATTAAAATAATACGAAATTGTTTTAGTTGTAATGTTTTAAATAACATTCAATGTCATGCGAAACGCTGCCACATTGAATGTTATTTGTGTACTAAAATTTCACTGCCAAGGACACAAAAACGACTTCATTTTGTTCATTGTAAAAGGTCTTTTGTATGAAAATTTGAACGGGGCTGGGTATTGTAAGAAGTTGCGTCATTGCTCGTTTGTAAGAGACAGGATCAGCGATAAAAACTAACTGCCGACGTAAAGACTTTCACTCTTACACTTTGTCTCGTGATGGGAAAGTTTTTTTTTTTACTTTGTTGCAGGGCACGTGTGAACTAGCTAGAGAAAAGGAAAATGGAATAGGATAGCAGTTAATAATTCACGTTCTCGTTGTATAATTAAGATATATTATAAGGGAAGCTATTAACCATCGTTAGCCTTGAGGATAAAATGTAATACATTAGGAACCGCTAGCAGTATGCGTTTAAAATATCTTGATATAATACAATTTTTACAATGTACTTTATAATACTCTTAGAATACATACTAATATAGTCATTGTGGTTGTGGTGTTTTATATAGAATGTGGGTGACAAATGAGCTGGTAAGTGGATGCTGTATGTAACCCATAGGCATCTTCAATTAAGGATCAAAATGTAGGAGCTCTGTCTAATGACCATAACGACTATGGACTAATGGAATGTCTCATTTCCAGTTCCTAGGAGTCCGTCTGATTTGGTCCCACCCTTTTTCCGATTTCAACCGGACCGCTGTGCACACACTGCTGTGCACACACCGCTGTGCACACACCGCTGTGCACACACCGCTGTGCACACACCGCTGTGAACACACCGCTGTGCACATACCGCTGTGCACACACCGCTGTGCACACACCGCTGTCCACACACCGCTGTGCACACACCGTTGTGCACACACTACTGTGCACACACCGCTGTGCACACACCGCTGTACACACACCGCTGTGCACACACCGCTGTGCACACACCGCTGTGCACACACCGCTGTGCACACACTGCTGTGCACCAGCACGAAGAGGAAAGAGAGCCAGTATAAGTTTGTGAGGCATCACATCTCAGTCCGCGGAGATGACAACGCATCTGTAGCTTCCTTGGTTTTAAGTGGTTGCAGGTGTCCACGAGCTGCAGTAACCAGGTGTGGTTCAAGGAAATCGGTAAAAGATATAAGAACAGTTAACAGTGCTAAAAATGTTTTCGTAGATAGTGCATGCATTTACTTTGACCTACATTTGAAGAGTTTATTTAACTCTTAAACCGGAAGCTGAACTGGAGCCAATCACTCACAAATGAATTCTCTGAGTTTGATCGCTTCCAAATGTCTTTAGACAGCAGTTCTGAAATTTTCAAGGATTATGATCAGTTATTTAGTAAATTTTATTTCTAGAAAATGATTTCTTAAATCTTGAAATACATATATCCTTTAATTTTTGTATTTTATTCCATTATCATTATAGCACGTACCGGACAAATCTTACCTTTACTGTTTTGTGTGGTTTTTAAAAAAAAACTAAAGCTTTTTTGTCATTTACATCTATTCTCGATTAAGAATCATAATGTAAATGCTTTGTCACCCGTGGGGACTAAGATGGAATGCCTAGTTTCCAGTAATAAGTCTCCAACTTTCTACAGTCACCATACAAAAAGCTGCTATTTTGCTCTGATATTTAGTGAGAGAGTGTTCTTTCCCCAGTCAAACCGACCCATTAGTGCTACAACCATAATATAGCTGCAGCGCGGCTCTCCCACGTATGAAGACCACATAAGGTACATGTTACTACTTCGTCTTAATCAGTTCTTAAGTTGCAAGCTTATAAAAGATTTGCTATAATTGCGACGCTTGGTGATAGGAGAGGCGATCACAATATATGTGTTGTAAATGCTTAAACAACACTGAAGTCCTACTATGGATGAACATTTTTTAAACAACGAAATAAATTAAGATCCTATAATAAATAAAATCAAATCTACACCCAAGCATAGCACTGCATGACGTCAAAATATTGTAAGCTCGTTGTGCCCAGAATGGGCCAAAAATTAATATTAAAAATTAGAAGGTAGTTCGCCCCCCTTACCGTGACCATGACTGCTGTAAATTACCTGAAACATCAGGAATTAATAATAAGTAAAATAACTAACATTAAACGCGATAAAACCCGTAAAATTAGTTTACTCAAAAAAAAATTAATAAACAACAACAAAATCTGTGACATAAATTATAATTTCATTATGAATAATCGTCGGTCTTACAGAAAATTATACTCAAAAAATTTATCCACTGTAGTTTATATCTCGTAAACGCTAAAAATGTCATTATTTAATTTCTATAGGAATCGTCCAAAGGGTAAGTGAAAACAGTTTAAATCGCATTTTGTTATACTGTAAAAAACTGCAGTTGCCACCTCGCTAGCTAAGCGTGGCAACTATGGCAAATATCCCTCCTGTGATGCAGTCTATAGGGAAGGCGTGTGTTCATTAGTGGACTTTAATAGGCTGTTACGGTAACGGTCGCTATACTGTAGTAAAATAGAAAGCTTACTAAAAACTGAAACATGGAATTTGTTGTGGAAACGCTGATTAGCTGTGTCATACATGTAAAAATCCCGGTGTTAGCAGTAACGATTTATATAAAACATCGAGTTAGGAGTATAAAGGTGAATTTTAAGAATTTCAATACTCTCAAGATAGTAAATATATAATATTTATTGTTATGAATAACGATAGAATATCAAATACACAAAATGTGATAAATAAACTTAATGTCGTATAATTTACTTATTTATTTAAAATTCGTTTCACGAAAATGTACAAAGGCGAACTTAATCAACTGACTTAGTTATAACACATTTATACTTCGAAAGCTATATCTGCACTGTGTCACTTTTGATTTAAATTTAAATGTTAGTATGATAATTTTAGACGTCCAAAGGCTACTTACTCCTCTTTGCTTGAAATTCAAGTCATTCGTTCTAAACCGACAATTTCAAATGCAGCGCTCTTCGTGGACGTCACCCCAATGAATTTTAATGCAATTTATAGGAAACCACTAGAAGTTCAAAAAACTTACTTCAATAAATAAAGATTTGACGATAAATGCTTTAGAATTTAGTTAGATTATAATAATGTCATATTATTTGTATTTCAATAGTTTTTATACCTATTTACTGTATTGGAAAAGCGAATATAAAATACTTGAAGTTGGTTCCAGATTATTCTCATATTTACTTTTCACTACGCCTGCTTTACTCTATTTCTGCATGACCACAAGGTAGACTAATAGAGAATGCCTTGCAAAGAGTCTTCAACAAGCCTCCTCTCAGTTCTTAAGCTGATGAACAAATTTCCCGACAATTACTCACACTTGAAATCATGTTCACAAAATATAATTATTTCTCAGATACAATTATCCCTCTTTTCACCACTGATTATTATACCATAGCACGTGTTGTTATTATATAACAATCTCGATGAAAATGATGCTTCTCTTCCTAGGAGTCTCTCTGTGTGGTGGTTGTCACCAACGAGTTGACAAAACAATAACAAGCTTTGAGGTACTCCATTGTTTAGTTCTTAGGAGTGTCAACAATTCTGCAGATTTTTTGTTTGAAATTGTCTGCTTGGTTTGATGTCCATGGACGGCATTATCTTCACCATCATAATTATCATTACAGCCATTCACTGGTCTACTGAACATTGCCTATGTTCAGTGGACTTGTACAGTCCTGAGCCAATCGTATCCATCAACTTCCTGCATCTCTTACCAGGTCGTCATTCCATTTAATAGTGAATCGCCCTAAATTTCACTTAGCGGGTACGAGGCTCTCACTCAAGAACAGCCACTAATAAAATAGTGTTATTAGAGGAGTCCTTTTCTCCACATCTCTCTCCCAATGCAAGTATCTTATGATTACTTTCTGGGAGGTCTCTGCAAATAGCTGTAAAATGATTTACTGAAATAAAACATTTTTAATTTTTTAATTTTAAACATCGATTGTCGGTTCTTTGAGTTATATGGTCCACTGGCACTTCAGCTTTTTCAGCTAATATTGTTGTGCTATGTCGGTCGCTCTGATTTTACTGCAGATATCTCCATTACGAAATCTACCATAAAGAGAATATAAACAGTAAGCATAACCCTTTACATAGCTTGCCAGACAACATTGAGCTGCCCCATACGGACAGCAGTAAACTTTCACGTCTCAGGGATATATGTCATCAGTGGCGACACGCACAATTGACAAAAGTAGCCAGTTACATGTCAAATGTACTGTTGGTTTGTTTGTCATTCCAATAATAAAATCGGATTAATATTTGGTCACGAACTTAAAAACAATAAATACCGAAAAAACCTTTCAACAATATTAAAAATAATAAAATAGAAATAACATTAGAAATAATAAAATAAATATCGTGTAGAAATGATCGAATTCCTATCCGTATTTCCACTAGCGTGACTTGCATTATTTAATGGAAGTGAACTAGGTACTCCTAAAATATATAGCCACTTAAAAATAAGTACTTTCCACTCCAGTAATACTTTCTGCGGTCAAAATAAATTCAAATAAATTGTGACTTAAACGTTCGGAAAATTTATTGTGGTCGTTGTAGAGACAAAGTGCTTGACGGTAAATATTGACTTGTTCGACCTGTTATTAGTGGAGTTCGTACAATTAAATACTTCAACTTGCCGATAAATTAACTTGAATATATTCTACAACATCGGTCAAACGCAAGGTATATTTGAACAATTAGTGTTGTTTTTTTATAAAACTGAAGTGACGAAGTATTTTACAGCCTACTTGATGGTAAAGTGCCTGCTACAGCCTTGACACTTGGAAGGAACTTCAAAAAAAATTGAGGCGCTGACACCACTGAATACTGAAATAGGATTTCCCACAGTGTGTAATTATACAAGATCTCTAAACTCTTCAGATCACAGAAGCACTGGTATTATGCGGTAAAAATGAATAAGAGTGTGGTGCTGGCCTGCCCAGATGTACTCCCAGGCAGAAAATATGTCCTACCGCCTACTCTTCCATGCCATCATCTCCTTATTTAAATTTCTAATTTATTTTATTTTAATTTATACGAATTCTTATAATTTTGATTTAATCTCCCTATAAACAATATTCCATCAGATTGTCTCTCTATCTAGTGGGTTGTTTTTGAACATAGTGAAATGCCTACGCATTGTCGCGGGGATAAGGACGGTTCTGTCAGTCGCTCGCACCGACCAAAACACTATGGTGTTTTATGGTGTTCGTCAGAAGACCATAACTCCCCCCCTCTCCTTTTTATTCTCTTGTAAGACGCATCATAACATAAGGTACGCCTTCCTCCGAAGACACAAACTCCACCTGTGCAACAGTCCTCCCCCATCTGACTCCGATACAAAAAAGGCAGTGAGGCAAAACGAGTACTCCGGAAACGACATAAAAAAATAGAAAAGTGCAGTTGCCAACCCTTAGCCAAGCGTGCAACTATGTCAAAATATCAACTTTAAGGCAATATATGAAGGCTTTTGTTCAGTTTTAGACTTTATTTGGCTGTAATGAATGGCTGGATGGATGGATATAAAAACTTATTTCGTTTAAAGCATTTACTATACGAGGTCAGGCTCTGCGGATCAATCCAATATCGGGCAATGATTGAATCTTCGAGAAACGTGGTTGGGATAGATAGGACACTTTTCACTGCTTTTGTTTCTGTAGCCCGCTTACGTTTTCGATGGATGCTTTACTAATCCCGCTCTTGTATAAAATTAAGTATGAAAGATACTATTGTTAAAAATTTGAAAATTTGTGAAGACTAATAGTCGTGGAAGTTCAACCATGAATCATTAAATGTTAAAGTTGAAGAGATTCATTATAATCTGTGAACCCGTTCCGAAGATTAGCCTGGACAGACAGACGGACAGATATTAATTAAAATCATTACAGACAAACACTTCGATTTTGTTCTTATATGTGTAGATTTATTTTGAAAGGGTATTAGGATGTTTACTAACTATTTATAGACTATTCGTTTACTTATTTTTTATTATTCTCCTGTTTATTTTTAACTACATCTACTTAATTCTATCTCTGCACGGCCCCAAGGTTGACTGGTAGAGAATGCCTCAGGAATAAAATTCACCTGTATACGTTGGTATATAAAGTTTTAAATAAATAAATATAACAAATATTGTGTTCATGATGGGCAGCAGTGAACGCAAAATGTTTATTTGTGTTCACTGGAGAGCGGTTTCTGTTGGGAGTATCAATAATAATTATCATCTATAGCACACCCGTATTTACAATTAAACAGCAGTTAAACGAGCAATCATTGCTAACAGCGCCGTCTGATTTCAATACAATTTCAACATTATTAATTTAATTGCTATAGAATCTGAATTATATAACGAATTCATTGCCATTACTAATATTTATTAATATGGGCAGGTAGGTTTAAACGTGGTAGTGACACGCTGCAGCCATATTATGGATGTTACGCTCTCACAGAATACCAGAGTAAAATGGCACCTTAATGCAGCTGTGTCTTTTATAGTAAGTATAGAGAACCGGAGACCCTTTTTACTGGTAATGAAGTATTCCATCTTTTTCCTCGAGGGATGACAACAATGATAAATGTTGATAAATGTAGACGTCTATTAAAGGCCACAGTATTCACTTATCGTCAGGTGGACTATGTCCTCGTTTGTCACCCTAATTCTATATAAAAAAAATTAAATATCCCAGAACTTCTGCCAGAATATGATAAAAAATTCTCAAAGACGTTACATGATAAAATTTCAAAATGAAAAACCACAAATGTGGAATAGTTTTATTATAATAGTAAGAGTGTCAATTCATGATATTTGAAAATTGCATAACTACTATCGGTGAATTTAAGATAGTTCTATTCTCAACGAGTCCGTTTGAGAAATGGAGCGGAATGTATTGGTTCGTGTTTCCGCTGAGTGTGTGATTTGTGCGGTTTTTGAACGCTCCATTGGGGAGAAGCTCGGCTCACATATGATTCAGTATTTAAATGTTGAAGTTGAAAAAATCTTTGAGAATCATCATTGTCCCCCATATAAAATGCCAGTGTAGCAGAATAATAAGTGTAGTGGTATAAGAAGTGCTTTCTAGCGCAAAATATTTTCCTTCCTTAGATATTTACATGTCAAGTTTCTTTTTAAAAATGTTAATGCTGCGATGCGTACCAGTAAGTTTTGGCTAGAAGTAATGATTTCTCATATTTACACAAATATTACACATTAAATGAAACAAATTTTTCAGATTTTGCGCTAGTTTTTAATTTTTTATATCCTCGATGTTTTGGGTGGTTTACAGCACCCACATTACGGGGAGACTAAGGTATTTGAGGTCTCAGTTTCATAGATAGCCCGGCTACTTTCAATTTTTGAATATAAATTTTTGGCCCAATCTACGCAGAACGAGCATACAGTATCTTGAAGTCTTGCAGTGGTATGCTTGGAATTGGATTTATTTTATTAATTATAGGATCCCAAACAGATGGTAAAACTATCCATCTTCTCCGTTGAAATTTACCAGATGTAAAGATATAATATAGATTTTGTAAGTGTACAGTAATAAAGTTCTCCAGATCGAATATCGGTCACGGCTGCCAGCCTCAACGGAGATTAGCCACCAGCGCAGAACAGATTTATAGTGCCCAAGTTTATGTACAAGTGCAGGTGCACTCGCTATTTCCTCACTGTCATAGTCCTATGGGGCGGTAAACCGACACGACTGGAGAGACCAACGCAGAGGTCAGGCGCAATAGCAACGCATTTACTTGCTTTCCGAGGCACGGAGGTGAGACACCGCCGATTTCCTAACTCCAGCAGCTACTGAGTATATTTCATAATGGAAAAAACAGTACATGATTTTTTCCCCGAACCGGGATTTCAACGTAGGACCTCATGATCAGCAGTCGTGTTTACAACCACTGAACCAACGAGGCAGTCAAGTATACAGTAAACAGTAAGTTCAGCTATATAGACTAAGTTATTTTGTTACGCAGATGTAATTGTCCATAAAAAAAGAAAACTTTGAATTTGTACCGTTTGCTCATGGCCATACTCTTATCCGATATCATAAAATTGCCTACGGCTGGCTCAGGACGGTATCAAATTTGATACCAAATACTGCCCTATGAAAAAATATTTTTTTTACTAAAGACAATATGCAATGAATAATATAGTAAAAGACAAATATATGCTCTTTTATTTCAAACCATAACCTGGCAATGTTTCTTAGAAAAAAAAAGAAATCACTCTGAACTTTCGGCGTTCCACGTGTCGCATTGCAGAAGGTGCTACGTCTTTTTTAAAGAATTTTATAATTGTGTCTGGACTAAAAACGAAAGTATTATTTTTTTTTATATTCCTTGTAATATAGTAAACACGTAGACATATAATTTGTGGCATAAAAAGTGAAAAGTAAGTGCCAAAAGTACTTCGAAATCGAGAAGGCCCATTTTGGCGGTTGGGTCAAAAATGTGTTATTTTTTCAATTTTCATTTATTTTTAGCGTAAAATGTAACCAAAAAATAGTTTTATAACATATTTTAAATAACTTCACGTTGTATTTATTTCAAATTCACACATAAATATATTTGAAATATTGTTCGAAATGTCATACAGATAAATATTATTATTATTTTTTTATTTTTTATATTTTTATATTTTGGTATGAGTAACGAATAGAAACACATAAAACATAAAAATATACATATTTCCAAATATTTTCATATAAATTTCTCCAAAAACAAAAGTGTAGAATTCAAAATAGTAGTAATTTTGGCACTAAAAGTGAAGTATATACTACTACTATGCTATAAAGGGTAATTTATGAATTTTATTACAATTTCTAGCAACCAAAAATAATTTTATTCGATAGTTTATACATTCAACAAGAATTCCTGTAAGTTTTATCCATAAATATTATCTCAAAGTGAAAATATAGCAAAATTTAGTTAAGTTAGCAAAAAATTTGCAATTCCCGCCATTAGCGTCGCGAGCAAACAGGTCTGTCTGCTGTTCTTTCTGAGCTAGCGGATCGGCCGTGTAAGATCCATCACATTGTTTTCGAGGGCATCGTAAGAGATAACTATGTGATATGCCTAATGTGTGGACCATACGCTCCGTTTTAAAACGGGATCGTTTGGACTAAACAACCTACGTTTAGTCCCACGTATTAAAATATGCAATTTGGATACAGATAATAAACCTGGGTCACATTGAGTAGTTTTATATATCGATACGAATGACGTCGGTCAATATTTTGATTCATATGGACGATCACCTGTACGATATCATCTAGAGTTTTTAAAAAGGTATTGTAAAAGATGGAACTGGAATTTTGATAGGATTCAGAATGAGTGGACTTCAGTTTGTGGCGAATATTGCTTAATGTATTTGTTATATAAGTTTCAGGGATGTTCAATGCATAGTTTTACGAGTATATTTACTGGGAACACATTGTACAATGATATTTTAGTGGATGAGATGTTTCGCTCCTATTTTATTGACAATAAGTAAAAAAAAATTGTATTTTGTAAATAAAAATTGTAACAAAATTAGGTAATGTGTTCAATTGATGATTCAGCGTTGTAGATAGGAACAAAGAAGTATAATACAATAGCACTGATAAGCCGAGGAAAAAATAGACAATGACGGTATTCAATGAACAATAGATAAATAACAATGGGGCGCTAATGACGGTGGAGGCCCTCATCGGATATCAATTAGATAAGAGTTAATTGATCTACACATCTCCGGAACCGTGCATCCTATGCAAAAACGGACCCTAGATTCGTGATCAGAGCATGCCAAAACCTGTTTTTTGCAGGATCGTGAGTCGACGAACGTTGTACCACTTCTGACTCAGTGAGCTAGAAGTCGTACTACCTATCTACTAGAACCGCAGACACTTTTTACTGAAAACGAGACATTTCATCTTAGTGTTCAGAGGTAGCAACGCATTATCGTTTGGTACTTATATTCTATTAATAAAAATATTTGTATGATGTGTAACCACGGTTGAGTTTCAGTGTGAACAAAGCCTAAAACGCCATAAATGAATAATAGCAGAAAAAATCACGCGCACTTCACTAAGATTTTTTTGAAGAAATTTGAAGAGTTCATTTCATTTGATGAAGGCACGTCTGTGACGTGTGGAATCGAGTGGTCCAACTCAATTTTAACCTCAATTTCTCAGAGCTTTGAAGATAATGATAAAGCCGGTGATTCAAGAGCTGTTTAGCTTTTAATTAGTTCCACACAAGACAACTAAAACACGTTTTATGTTGTTTTTTTTTCGTCCGCATGGTGTATGATTACCTCATTGACCTAAATGTGGCTTCATTACTTTTATATATACTTTTACATATAAATAAAATAGAAGTGTCTGTCCGTAATATTGAAATAACAGTCCTTTACAAGCTCAGGGGGTTACTTGCGTGATATTAAAACATAAATAACCATTTTTGTATAAAAAATTGACTGTTTGTTTGTTTGTCTGCCTGCTTGTCTGTACGGGCTAATCTTATATATAATAGAATGGCTCTAACGATTCTGATGAAACTCTACGAACAATTAAAAGCAACGCTAGGAGTGATGTAAGCTGTATTTTATCAGAAAATCTTGGAGAATCCTTATTTTGTGACAAGGAAAATAGATAAAATGTTTGTAATCACTTCAAAAATTTTAATAATGCTACCTTAATATTTTCCATTATGGCGACGCTGGGGCTATTCGCTACTAGAATATCATAATATAGAACAAATGTAATGTAATGTAGTACAAAACTGCCGCACAACAGCTGTGCGTGTACTGTTGGGTTCCAACATGAAGAGTATAGAGAGTCAGCAGACTGTGAGGCGCGACGTCTTACTCAGTGACGACAACGCATGCGCAGCCTTCTTTGTTTAAAGTTGGTTGCAGGTGTACAGGTATTTTTAAAGACATAATTTAGATGTTTACTATATTAAACAAAAAATTGAGCTTTTAATAAAAAAGTAAATGCTAAATTCTTAAGCAGTAAACATGTTTGAGATCGTCCCCATCATTAGATCACATTTTAAGACGACAAATTCTTGCAAAAGAACACCGATTCCTACCAAGCGTTATTCACAAGGAAATTGAAATTAAAATAAAAACAGCCAAATTTCAATAGAGCAAATGGATGGGTGCTTGAACAAAATTAAATCAACGCCCAAGCGTACTACAGCAAAATTTCAAGATACTCGTTCTGCGTAGATCAGACCAAAAATTATTATTCAAAAGCTGAAGGTAGCTGAGATGCATACGGTAGCATTGGGATGTCAATCACTTCAGTTTCCCCGCGACCATGGGTGCCGTAAAGCACACGAAACGTCGTGAATTAAAAATAAGTCAATTAAACGCGATAAAATGCGTACAAATCGCTTTATTCCAAAAAATCATTCCGCAAAATTAGTTTTATTCAAATTAAAATTGTAATTAACAATTTAATTGATGCTGGTGGAGATCAAACCCGGATTGCTCGCGTACTATGACAATCACAGCTTTATAATAGTATAAAGAATCCGATTCAAAAATGTTTTTCCGACAACCAAACGGCTCAATGGCACAGTGACTTAGCAACGAGGGCCGCAGGTTCGTATCCCGCACAGAAAAATATTTGTATGGCCTACTAGCGATTATTTCGGGTCTGGATGTTTTTCTTGAGCAATTATGTATGTAAACTAAAGAAGAAAATCTTATTGTGGGGGTAGTTAAAAAGAAATAATTTACAGAATTATGGTTACATACATACAACAAACACCACAAATGTACTTTCCCTTTTGCCCGGAATTTGTATTTTTAATTTGCTCAATGAAATAATTCCGCAAGCAGCGACCAGGCTCAGTCAACTCTGTATGGAAAGAATGAAATACCTACGGGGGCTGAATTTTATTATTGCCATTTGTCAGATAAATATCTTGTTTCATAATTAGTAAGATTTTGCTAAAGATAAATTACACTCTGAAGTTTTGAATATAGAAATAATAATCCATAAGAAGATAACTATGCCTGCTGTATTTTTCTACGTTATTATATTAGGATATCCTTGACAGTAAAAAGAAAAATAAGTGTTTTCTTTTTGTTTTGATTTTCAATGAGTAGAAAATTATATTTTTTTCTGGTAGTACCAAAACATCTATATGAGTATATATTATATAATTCTCATAATATGTATGGCGCCGACGTAAAAATCATTGTTTTTCATGTTGTGTTTGTATAGCTTGTGTCTTTTTCTAAGATTTTGCACGTTTCAGACGTTGAGTTGAGATTAATGTCCTTCGTTTATATGATGTGCAATTTAATCAGTGATTCGTAGTGAAATACGAAATAGTGACTAAAAACTACGCTGCAATGGCGGATAAAGAAAATAGAAAAAGTGTTCTAAGTGCAACAGCTCACCAACCGTTGACTATATTTATTAAATTATTTAGGTTTCCGAAACCCTCAGTAAAGTATATTTTGCGGTACGTGTACAATGTACATATACACTATTTAACCTTAAAGTTCTAACCTTAAAGTAAATCTCTTGTCCAACTTATAATGAAAGATTGTTTCTCTTTAACAATTTAAAAACAAATTATTGTTTTGCAAACCACTGGACATACTTTGATAATATTAGTATTTAATAATTATATCTTTTGTTTTCAGCCGTAAATTGTGGACGAAATATTATATTCCTTCCCAAGAGCAGTATACTACTTTAGCTTTCATGACGATTAATTTAATGATACAACCAAGAAAAAGCTCTTAAGAACTGCAGTCCCATGTGAAGTAAGTAAATATATAATGTATATGGTAACATGGTATGTATATAGTTTTCTTTAAGGATTACTCAGATATTTTACATGGGGATTCCTATATTCAGGAATGGACTTTGATAGACTGTAATGAAGATGATGATGATTATACAAATGACATCATCTGGACCTAACATGGATGGACAGAACACATACAGTATAGTTTGAATCATTATTAAAAGTGCAACACACTGTGCATATTTCTTTTAACAGTCAAAGATAATAACAACAAAAAGCCTTAAGAAAGTTCAGGCATCACATTCTATGAATAATTACATTTCGTCCTAAACCTATCAAATTTAAAGTCACAACTTGTACAACACAGTAAAAATACATACATCAAATGGTTCTCAAACAATAGATAAACACAAGCTTCTCTTTTTTTCACATAGTTATTGTATTTACTATCTTATTTTGTTATATTAGGTGTAATAGTAGGTGTATTATAGAGCAAGTTGGATGAACAAGATCCATTCATTTATTTTGTATTGGTACAAGGGTAATGTTATGCCATGAGTAGGTTTACTATGAAAGTAATATCAATGAATATAATGTTAATTTAATTTTATATAATATGTTTATTATACTATAATTTATTTCAGTTTTTATTTATTTTCAGACTAACAAAGTGTTAACATTCCCATTTTATTTTGTAGAATCACAAGCTGGTCCTTCGCAAATTATTGCTGCAAAACCACAAGCAGGATCTTCAAAATGGATAACATTATGAGGACAACATCATATCCACTGAAGAACAACCACAAACATCAAAGCATATCAGATAATATTGACCTGAAAAAGAAAGTACTCTATACGAAAATTTTTAAAATTACATAAGGAATATTTTTGTAATCTAATATTTAATATGTTTTATAATTTTGGATTAAAATTATTCTATTTATAAGCTGCATTTAATACTCAATATATTGCAAATAATATAGAGACAAAATTTTTAGTGTCAATTCGGGGAAATAGATAGACAACCAAATATTATCAAAACCAAATTATTATTTGTGGACGTTGGTGAAGAAGTGGACATTGCACTTGTGTGTAGAAGCTTATTTATTAATTAACTTGTTTTTGATTAAAATATTGATATTTTGGTTATTGTAGACATTCTGCGATTTGTGATTGTGCATATTATCAATTCATCCATGATTGTAAATCTTATATATTATATTTATAATTGTTTGAAATATTGTAATCAATATTGATTTTCTTTTCATGTTTAAAGTTTAAACCCATCAAATGTCTTTATAGAAAGAACTAAGCTGCTAAAGAAATTTTGTCTTAAGATATGTATGTTTTTTTTAATTTTAATTTGCATTTTTTAATTTTGAAATTTTGTAATTTTTGTTCTTTTATTTAGCCTAGGGATAGGCAACCCAAAAAATAGCTCAAATAAAAAAAAAACAAAAAGACTACGTTCAAATTTTCGCACCACACGAGAAGTGCAAGTAGGCTAACGATAGTTGGCGCTAGTGGCTATATATTACATTTCTTAAATTTTGTATGAAGTTGTCGTTCTTCCCCGTTAGGAGTAATAGTGTTCTGTGGCAGTGACTCTCTTATATTTAATCAACGAGAGAAGACCTAAGGGGCAGGTAAATAAAATTTGATTATTCCAAGACGTTTGTCGCATATAAATTTATGATTTGGTTGGTAGTTATTAGTAGTTAATATTATGTCTGTAAAGAAGAAAAGGTATAAAGTAGTTATTTGTATTTACATCCTATTACGTCCCACTACTCACAGGCCGAAGGCATGTAAAGTTCGCCAACACGCATTGAGGCAGCGTGGTAGACATTTCCTAGCCCTGAATACAAAGACAATAGCAGAAAATGAAAAAGTTAAAAAATACTTTTATAACAATGACAGTCATAAGTTGTTCATTAGTGAATGTGATTCTGTTTACTTAAATTACAGGAAGACAAGAGCAGAAGGAAGAGATGGGATGATGGGAAGTAATGAAGCATTGTTATGTGGAGTTTGTTGGAATAAACATATTTTAGTCAAGTGTTAATACTTTTAACTTTTTGGTTCAATATGACACAAAATCTAAAAAATATTAGATACATCATCGACATGGACGGATTTTACATTACATATCCTCATAAACATTTTCAATGTAGAGAAATGGCTATTCTAGGCGCAAAACAATCTAATAAAAATTATGCGTTTATCGATCATTATTTGTTACGGCCAAGTTATCCTTTCAAAAACTGTTCGTTATTGCGAAACACACGTGCACGGCATTCCATATTTTGACGTGACCGAAGAATTAAAATGTGCCTAAAAACAAGAGAACATCATTCCCATATTAAATTGGTACATTAGAAATTTATGCAAAGACGAAGTGATCGCATACAAAGATGGTTCAGAAGAAAAGCAATTTTTAAAAATGTTGACGGCGAATGATAGAATTTTTAATATTGAAGAATACAAATGTCCAAAATACAGTGATTTGGTAAATGTCATAAATTTAAACAAACGTTATGTGTACATGTAAACAAACATATATTTGCAAAAATTAATCACAAAATTTTACATTGTTCTTGTGATGAAGTGTGGGTTTTTTACAAGTGGTTATTACTTCAAAATAAAATTTTAAATTAATCATAAATTTTGTTTGATTTCCCAAAAACATTAGTTATAGTACACAATATATATTAATTGTTTACCTACACCAACACTTTCATTTTTTATTTCACCCCTTAGAACTTTATACGTGTGTAATGTTTCACTTTATACATCCGTTTACTGCTATTGTGGCAGGACCAAGTGGATGTGGGGAGTCAAATTTCGTAACAAATTTCATAAAATCATTTATTTTTGATTTTAATCAGATCACATGGTGCTTTGATGAAATGCAACCTTTATGTAATTTACCAAATGTTAACTATCATCAAGGAATTCCAAATATTAATATGTTTGATGGTGAAAACCCACATCTTGTTATTATTGATGATCTAATGAGAGAGTCCGATGTAAATTTAAACTCGAACAGTGTTTTGTATTAGATTAAATAGAAGATTTATAAAGAAATAAAAAATAATATATTGCATAAAATTTGTTTTATTTAATTTTAAAACGTTTCTCATAATTACATACACACAAAATGCATTACACATAACACATAAAATCTAACACACAACACATATTATAACCTTAACTACTATAGTCTACAGTAACATTTCTGTTTTTATCTACCTCAATAATATTATCAAACTCAGCATAAACTATACAGTTAATTGTTTGTATTAGTGAGGATTCAAATCGTACTTCTAATCTTACACTACCATGCTTTATGAGATTCCAATGAGCTGATGAGTTGGCTGATAAATCAGGAGTTAAGTCAAATGCTAATAGACAGTAACCTTTAGCATAGTGTTCACAAGAGATTCCATTTCCTTCATTAAGAAAGTGAATACCAGTTCCCGAGAATAGAGTATGATATGCTGATGTAAATATACTATTATTAAAAGGTGGTTGCAAAGCTTTTGAAGGTATTTGTTGACCATCAATATATAAGCTGAAAGAATTAATACCATAGTTTTCAAAGTTAAATAGATTTTTAGTAAGGGAACCATTAAATGCAGAATTGGTCACAAATTCAGTTATACATCTTTTGGGTACCTGTCCTAAAAATGTATTAATAAGAGTTTTTCCTTGAACACCCGATGGAATTGTTAAAACTTTTACTTCAACTCGAGTAATAGGATATTTAGTAGTGTTAGAAGCTAAAACTTTTTGATGTACGAGTAATACACTTGGATTAATTCGGGCTCGTCGAAAAATAAGAGTTGCGTTCCTAATGCAAACTTTAAACTTTACATCGTTTGGCCCAGCAATTAAATTAAAACTCTCTCTTGATCGAACCAATTTAACACTCATTTCAAAACCATAAATTAAAAATTTATCTTGGTTGAAAATGTCACCGTGAAGATGACCAATCATTTCTATTCCCTTACTTTCACTAATCAATTCCTGTCTTTTAACAAATCCTATGTTTTTACCATCTGTAGAATCTATTTTTCCTGCTGTATCCTCATACCAAAGAGTACAAGTAAGATGAGATTGTTTAGCAGCGGGAGCATAGTTTAAAAGGGTTGCCATGTATGCTCGATATACATAGGTATTATTAGGTGGTGATATAAGTTTTTGGTTTAAATAAACATCAAGTTGACTAAAAAGTAAATGCAGCCAATTATTTACAGGTGTTACTATTGTAGTAGATATGAAGTTAGTTGAATCTTGATTTAATACTTTTGCCTTTATGTGGAGTAATGTATGAGACAAATCTATGTAGTCATCGCCTATCCCAGAAACTTGAAACTCGATAGGTCCATCATCACCAAGAGATAAAATTGGTTTATAATGAATTTTCAGTGCTAGTTTGTGTAGACGGTAGTGCAAACAATTCTAATTCTGACTTAACGCACTCGCAAGAATGATTATGAAGGAAAGACATATTTAATTTGAAAATATATCTTTGATATTTTTTTCAAGTTCTCTCCGATACCATTTAACACTCAATATGCTCAACGTTATCAGAGTTGGTAGCTGGAATATGGTTTTGTAGTATACTATGGATGGTATATTTTCATTAGGCATTAACATAGATTTTGTAATGTATATAACATTTTCATGATCTTGAACAGTATACATGGTACCTGGATATAGAAAAAAAAATACATTTTAATTTGTAACAGAACTCATGGCCGCACTAGGTACTTGGGCACTATAATCCTGTCCTTCGTAGATGACCAGTCTCTGCCACCGTAACCGAAATTCGAAAACACGGAAGTACAATTATAGTTCTAGATAGCTCTAGCAAGAATGCTTATGGAATGCTTCATCGGGCATCTAGCTACATGTGTGATTATTTGAATTTCTGCTATGATTTTTTCATTATTTGCATTGCATATTTTTTCATCGGCTCATGATACTCGTAGAATAGAACAATTTTTATTTAATATAGATTACAAGAATACGCATTGATTATTTATTTACACTTTTATCACCGCTTCGAAAAAAACCCTGTCTTCGAAAAACCAGTAAGAAACTTACTTTTCTAAAGATTTACTTTAAATCTAAACTCAATATGCGTTACCAAATGTTCGCCGTAACTTATTTTAATCTATCACTGATATTCTCATTCAGTTTAAGTTTTGCCCTTGTGGAGATAAAAGTTTTTTTAGGACCGGAGATAAGGAGATTTTTACCTTGTAAAGCCACACTGCAATCATATTATGTTTGAAGCACGATTGTATCGGTAAAAACCACGCACTCACAGAATACCAGCGTAAAATTACAGCTTAGTGCTGCTGTTTCCTTACGGTGTGTGTAGAGAACAACCGTACCGTATGTCAGAGGAGCCTCAGACAAGGTTGGCTACATCTTGAAACGAGCTTCCATTCAAACATACTACAAGCCGCCGAAGAAGATTAGTCAATTTTTACCATCCGTTAAGTGTAATATCCCTCTACAAGGGATCAGGCGCAGGACCAACGGCTTTACGTGATTTTCAAGGCACGGGAGTGAGACACCGCCAGCTTCCTGACTCCAGGCAACTACTGAGAATTTCTTGGCGGAAAAACTCAATAATTAATTTTTTGGCCAGACCCGGGATTCGAAACCAGGACCTCATGATCAGCAGTCGCACTACTAACCACTAGACCAACGAAGCAGTCATTCAATTCTATAAGAGTTATAAATCATTACTAAAATTAATTATATCAAATGCATAAATAATTGTAATATGTTCAAATCCTAAATGCCCGCAATAAAGACATTGTAAAATAGACCCCATAGTTTCTTGTGGGTTCTTTAAGTAGGTCTAAGTTTTGCGTCCCGGTGTTGATTTCAATATTCAAAACGGCTTTGAAGAGATTACTATTCAAAAAATACTCTGACTTTGAATCATCAGCTAGCTAGTTAATTCGTTTATCAGTCAAGTAATGTAAAAGAAATTAAAGCAAGCCTTCATTCAATGCAGAACGAATTTGTGAGAATAAATGTCACTTGTTCAAAAGCTATCGTCTCGCGCAATCACAATTTTTGCTACAAAGGCATTATAAGCCTACGGGCTATGTTCGCAATAGTTCTCTTATCGATATAATTTTGGTGAAACGCGCTGAACCAAACTACCAACTGTGCACATTTGATCAATTTAAAGCTTGCTATTTTGTGTCACTCCTTTCTTATGACGTTATAATTTACTTGTGCTCAACTTTAAATTATTTAGAGTACGCTATCAAAGCATGTTCGATTCCCACCGCTACCAACAGTATGAGGTGCTCAAATGTGACTGTGATGTGTGAATTTTTAGCCTTCTTTGTTTAAAGTTGGCTGCAGCAGCGACTTACAATCATTGACTGTGTATCACTTCGGTTTTATATTTTACATAAAAACAATGACATTTAAAAAAAAGAATATGAACAATGCTATAAACATTACTAATATTCCCCTTATCCACTCGTGGTAAGCTTAAATTGCTTGGGTTACGAGTGGTTCACGCTTGGTTCAGTAGTCGAATGGCGGATTCGAACACACGACCTTTTTGAGTTCGCGGTCCGCGCCCTGCCATTAGGCTACTGTCGCTTTAACGATGAAATTTTTAATTTTAGTTTTAAGTGCTGAAGTGAAGTTTTGTGGTGTAATGTCAGATAGACATCGTTTTTAGTGGCTCAACAGTTCGTCGAGAGAAAGTTATGTTTTATGGCGGCTGAATAGCTAGTCAAGACACCACGAGACAGGCCGAGAACGAGGGCCGCGAGAGGTCTCGTGTGCCTCGTTGATCTCTGAAGCCGGTTGGTTTTTTGCGCTCGAGTCAAAGGGTCTCGTTGAGACTCGCGCTGGAAACGAGAGCGTCTCCTATTTTATTCACCGTAAATTGTTCTGTTACGGTAAATAGAAACCATCCACCATCTTTTTTCTTCGCTAGGCGTGTTAATTTTCTTTTTTATAGTAAATTTTCAAAAAATTATAATAACTAATAGCACAAAGACAAAACGCATCAACAGTTTCATCTAAGTCCATCATCGGGCATACGCAGTTCAAATGATACGAGTGTTTTCATGGTGTGTTTTCGTGTCGAGCATCTACGTCTACACAATGAGAGGCACGCGAGGCGACGATCGTGTATAGCCCCCACTGACACAGGCCTTACAAGAAAAGTTTGCGGCAGATGATATTGAGCCACCTTGATGACGTCATTGCCTCAAATCAGCACTAAAAACTGCAATTAACAATGTCATCGTTTTTTTGTATGAAACGGGAGTGGCAAACGATCGTACAGCCCACCTGACTAAGTGGCTACTGAAGATCATGGAAAACGGCAGCCAAGGTCAAAGAAAGAAGGCTACTGATGCGTTGCCAAACAAAGAAGGCTACCTCTGACGACCAATATGTTATTATACTGTTGGTAACGGCAGGAATCGAACATGATTTTCTAGCGTACTTTTAATATTTTTAAAGGTGTTGTTTTTGCCAAGCTACCACGGTGAGATAATAAGCCGGCATATACGAAAATTTAAAAAAATCGTGGTTGTGGAACGTCTATTAGCACGCATTAGTGCAAGAAGCGCAATGTAGTAGTACGAGAGAGTTAATATGGTCACTTTCTTACAACTCAAAACTAAAGCCTTGTTTACATAGATGACTTTGTGATACGATAGCTCTTCAAATAATAAAGGGTCAAAAGGGTGTTGCTTTATCGACACCATATTAACAGTTGATATTATAGTAAATATTTTAGTCGATTTTAGTATGGCATAGTGTAGTTAGTTTTTGCTGATTTTTCATAGTTTTCCTAATATTGCCAAAGCTTGTTTTTTATTTTTTTTTTAATATATTAGTTATAGTATGTACGACTTCGTATTTTTGTGTCTGTCTTTCTCCTAGTTTCTGTTTCATAAGGCGGCAAAGCTTAAGGTGACCATAATACCCTCACCTACCTTATTACTACCTCACCTTCCTTAACCTTATATTACCTTAAAATCCGTTTACAGGAGCTTTTATGTTTAGGTGACATTATTATGCTTTTCTTCCTCCACTTTATGTCTTTTAAATTCCTAGTACATAGGACAGCAATAGTACATAGTACAGTCCATAGGATTCGCGCATGTATTGCCGGATATTTTCCATAGTTTCTACGCTTGAATACCGAAACCGCAGTTTTGCCATTATTTTGAGATACTATCACGTAGATGCTGCTGCCCATCTTATAATTCATTCCCCCAAGAGAGGATAAGGGGTAGGAATTAACTTAGGCGGTCCACTACACGGCGATCGTGATGAATCAACACATATTATTATGATTAATAATTAATTTCTGTGATATCGATAAATGACAAAATAAACGGTTTTGATGACTATCTCCTAAATTATTAAAGACATCAAATGCTTCGAACAAAAGGTTTTTGGATTGCAATTTTAAATAACTCACAAAATTTTATCTTATTAAGTGTTAATGCAAAATCGATTTTTAACATTACATTTACTTCACCTCTATGTTACAACAAAACTATGGGTATTAAGGGGTAAGTTGATAAAACATTCGTCGCAAATATCGCAAATAGTTTTCGAAAAGACAGAAACACTGAGTTCAAAGTAGTTTTTCGATAATTTAACTACTGGTCTAAAAAAAACCAAACACTATATGAATCTCCCAAGTTTATTTCTTTTATTTCTACGCAGACAAAGTCGGGGGTAAAATTTAGTGTACAGCAATTTTAAAATTTATTTCACAATAAACATATCTTAAAAATAATTTGATTTGAAATAATACTAGTTTTTACGGAATTTATCGCGTATATTTAACTTTATTAATACCCGACGTTTCGAACGCTTTACAGCACTCATGGTCACGGGCGGGACTGAGATGTTCAACGTCCATATGTCATAGTTAACCGCGGTTACCATAGATTAAAATTTAACTTTTGTTCCGATCTATGCAGTATGAATTTATGGTATCTTGAAGTCTTGCAGTTGTATGCTTGGGTTGGGATTTAATTATATTTATTATAGGATCCCAAGCATATGGTAGCACTCAGCCATCTTCTCTATTGAAATAAGAATGTTTTTTTGATTTCAATAGCCTCGCGAATCATCCTTGGAAGGAATCGGTGTTCTTTAGCGAGGATTTGCGGTCTATCAAATCTGATGTAGTGACGGGGGCGATCCTGTACGTGTTCCCAGACTGCAGACTTCCCGGAGCGTCGATTCTTCACATCAGCTATATGTTCTTTAAAGCGGGTTTTTATTGATCTTTTAGTTTGTCCTACGTAGGAGAGACCACATTCATAATCAAGCTTGTACACTCCTGCATCTTACAATGGGACATTACACTTGACTGATGGTAAAAACTGACCAATCATCTTCAGCGGCTTGAAGTATGTTTTGATGGAAGCGCACTTCAAAATGTAGCCAATTTTGTCAGTGACTCCTCTAACATATGGCAATACAGCAGGTACACGCTCGACTGTGGCCGGCTTCACTCGTTCACTGTGACGTAGGCGCGGGACTCGAAGCTTGTTGTCATGCAAAACTTGCTTGACATGGTGGAGCTCTGCAGCCAGGTGTTTACTGTCACAGATTCCTCGTGCTCTCTGAAACAAAGATTTACCCACGGTAGCTAACTGTGAAGGATGGTGGTGAGAATCACCATTTAAATATCTATCTGTATGGGTCTTTTTTCTATACACAGTATGGCTCAAGGTGTTATCAGGATTCCGAATTACTAACACATCTAGAAAAGCTAAGGAATTGTTTGCCTCTAACTCCATTGTGAACTGAATTTTAGAATTTATAAAGTTAAGATGGTCTAAAAATGCAGTTACTTTGTCTAAAGGTAGAATTGTGAAAGTGTCGTCTGCGTACCGCTTGTAGAATCTTGGATTTATGGGAGAACTAAGCAGGGCTTTCTCCTCAAAGTCTTCCATGAATATGTCGGCGACAATGGGAGATACAGGTGAGCCCATCGCCACACCATCTACTTGCTTGTAGAACTCCTCCTTCCACAATAGGTAGCCAGATGTAAGGCAGTGTCTGCGTAATACTGCATATTCTACGGGCATGTTGTTTTCTTCCAGCCTTCTAGTTACAATTGAGATGCAGTCTTCAACAGGTAAGCATGTAAACAATGACTGCACATCAAAACTGACCATAGTTTCATTGTCTACCATATGTAGGTCTTTAATCTCGCTGACAAAATAATAGGAATCCTTTATGTGTGCTCTTGTATGTCCCCTGAGCGGTGAGAGTATTTTCGCTAAGTGTTGAGCCAATCTGTAAGTTGGTGAATCGATTGCCACCACCATCCTTCACAGTTAGCTACCGTGGGTAAATATTTGTTTCAGAGAGCACGAGGGATCTGTGACCTAAACACCTGGCTACAGAGCTCCACCATGTCAAGCAAGTTTTGCATGACAACAAGCTTCGAGTCCCGCTCCTACGTCACAGTGAACGAGTGAAGCCGGCCACAGTCGATCGCGTACCTGCTGTACTGCCATATGTTAGAGGAGTCACTGACAAGATTGGCTACATCTTGAAGCGCGCTTCGATCAAAACATATTTCAAGCCGCTGAAGAAGATTGGTCAGTTTTTACCATCAGTCAAGTGTAATGTCCCTCTGCAAGATGCAGGAGTGTACAAGCTTGATTGTGAATGTGATCTCTCCTACATAGGACAAACTAAAAGATCAATAAAAACACGCGTTAAAGAACAAATAGCTGATGTGAAGAATCGACGCTCCGGGAAGTCTGCAGTCTGTGAACACGTACAGGATCGCCCCCGTCACTACATCAGATTTGATAGACCGCAAATCCTCGCTAAAGAACACCGATTCCTTCCAAGGATGATTCGCGAGGCTATTGAAATCAAAAAACATCCTAATTTCAATAGAGAAGATGGCTGGGTGCTACCATCTGCTTGGGATCCTATAATAAATAAAATTAAATCCCAATCCAAGCATACAACTGCAAGACTTCAAGATACCATAAGTTCATACTGCATAGATCGGAACAAAAGTTAAATTTTAATCTATGGTAACCGCGGTTAACTATGACATATAGACGTTGAACATCTCAGTCCCGCCCGTGACCATGAGTGCTGTAAAGCGTTCGAAACGTCGGGTATTAATAAAGTTAAATATACGCGATAAATTCCGTAAAAACTAGTATTATTTCAATGTTTAGTGTTCGCGTAAATATAAGAAATCATTATGTAAACCAGTACGGACTGGTAATTGCAAATAAAATACGCCGATTAGAAGATCTAAAGACCAAGCGCGCAAGATATCTAACAGCCTTAAATTTCTTGAAGAGATGCCGTGACCATAATCTCATTCCTACGTGTGTCAAAATATCAACCAAAAAGGACATTCGAGGAAGCGCTAAGATCTTAAATCAGGCGAGTAAAAAGTTGTTACGGACGGTAATCCAACAACGCTCCGATCTATATGATATAAACAAAGCCATAAACACATCATCCAGTGAATGAAAGAAAGTTTTAACGACGTTTGACTATAATTTTTGCATGGAAACATTAAATAAACGTGAAATTAGTAAATATAACGAATGCAAAAACAAACATATAGAAAAATATCAAAAATTAACGAACAAGTCAAATTTCAAACATCTGAATCAATGCCAGAACCAAAAGCAACCATTGACAAACACAGATCATAGATTAATCGCGCTCGATAATCTGTCAAAACAAACACTGGATGATGCAACAATTAGGGTTTTATCCAAAGGCCTCAACTTTGCTATTACACCCCGCAAATTACCGTACGAAGAAATTATCTGTAGTGTCGAGGACTGTTTATTTAAAAACAATATGCGGAAAGAAGATTTGGAGGCGATACGTCAAGACATTTCGTCTATGTTACGTCGATGTTCAGTGCCTAAACCGAATCTTCCCAAAGACGAATTTATAGCGTTAAAGAACCTACGCAATAAACCAGAACTTACGATTCTCCGCGCAGATAAGGGAAACGCCACGGTAGTCATGGATACGTCAGATTATAATTCTAAAATACAAGAACTTTTGTCGGATGTAAGTACTTATAAAAAGGTTAAAAACGACCCAACAAATAGCATACTAAAAACAACTAGTGACCTCATAAAGAAACACTCCAAAAAATTAAATCTGGACGTAAAATGGATAATACCTACGTGCGCCAAATCACCAAAATTGTATGGGTTACCAAAAATACACAAGCCCAATGCTCCATTACGTCCCATAGTGAGCCAAATCGATTCACCAACTTACAGATTGGCTCAACACTTAGCGAAAATACTCTCACCGCTCAGAGGACATCCAAGAGCACACATAAAGGATTCCTACCATTTTGTCAGCGAGATTAAAGACCTACATATGTCAGACAATGAAACTATGGTCAGTTTTGATGTGCAGTCATTGTTTACATGCTTACCTGTTGAAGACTGCATCTCAATTGTAACTAGAAGGCTGGAAGAAAACAACATGCCCGTAGAATATGCAGTATTACTCAGACACTGCCTTACATCTGGCTACCTATTGTGGAAGGAGGAGTTCTACAAGCAAGTAGATGGTGTGGCGATGGGCTCACCTGTATCTCCCATTGTCGCCGACATATTCATGGAAGACTTTGAGGAGAAAGCCCTGCTTAGTTCTCCCATAAATCCAAGATTCTACAAGCGATACGTAGACGACACTTTCACAATTCTACCTTTAGACAAAGTAACTGCATTTTTAGACCATCTTAACTCTATAAATTCTAAAATTCAGTTCACAATGGAGTTAGAGGCAAACAATTCCTTAGCTTTTCTAGATGTGTTAGTAATTCGGAATCCTGATAACACCTTGAGCCATATTGTGTATAGAAAAAAGACCCATACAGATAGATATTTAAATGGTGATTCTCACCACCATCCTTCACAGTTAGCTACCGTGGGTAAATCTTTGTTTCAGAGAGCACGAGGGATCTGTGACAGTAAACACCTGGCTGCAGAGCTCCACCATGTCAAGCAAGTTTTGCATGACAACAAGCTCCGAGTCCCGCGCTTACGTCACAGTGAATGAGTGAAGCCGGCCACAGTCGAGCGTGTACCTGCTGTACTGCCATATGTTAGAGGAGTCACTGACAAGATTGGCTACATCTTGAAGCGCGCTTCGATCAAAACATACTTCAAGCCGCTGAAGAAGATTGGTCAGTTTTTACCATCAGTCAAGTGTAATGTCCCTCTGCAAGATGCAGGAGTGTACAAGCTTGATTGTGAATGTGGTCTCTCCTACATAGGACAATCTAAAAGATCAATAAAAACTCGCGTTAAAGAACATATAGCTGATGTGAACAATCGACGCTCCGGGAAGTCTGCAGTCTGTGAACACGTACAGGATCGCCCCCGTCACTACATCAGATTTGATAGACCGCAAATCCTCGCTAAAGAACACCGATTCCTTCCAAGGATGATTCGCGAGGCTATTGAAATCAAAAAACATCCTAATTTCCGAGAGTCCGAAGGACTGTTACTGATATTTGCTGTCACTATGGTAATCAAAGTAAACAACGTATCCAGCGGTACATACATTTATTTCAAAGTCTCAACTCTATGTCATTTCTAGTACAGCAACTCAATAGTGTGTGTTTTATTAGGTGAGCGACATCTAGCGTGTAATGGCGGAACAACAATACTGTTTATTTTCTACGGATACATAATATTATACTCAACATACCGCCCACCTAGAACAACATTGTTCTACACCATGTTCAAGTTTCAAAATACAAAATAAACTAATGCTAATTAACAAATCGATAAAACTTACATTAAAACATTATTTAGTTACTAGTAATATACAAATTTTGTTTGTCGGTCGCTTAACAACATTATTTTTTGTCCTTATGGAGACTACGCGAGTAATTTTGTCCGGACCCGGATGTTTCGCGACTACTCTGCCATACATCCACCGACAAGGTGGTAGATGGTCTTCCTTAACGATGACAACATCGCCTAAATTAGGTTCCGTCGTTTGGGAGAAACGTTTATCGCTTTGGAAAAAACGTCGTAAATATTCAGACGACCACCTTCGCCAAAAGTCCTGAACCATTTTTTGCGTATATTGCCATCTACGCAATGAACTAATATTTGAGGATTCAAAATTCAGATCCGGAGCTACTAGCGGAGGTTCACCTATTAAAAAGTGGCCCGGTGTTAATATGATCCCGTGTTCGTTATCGTCACACAATCTAGACAATGGCCTGGAGTTTAGACATGCCTCGATTTGCGCCAAGACTGTCGCCATCTCCTCAAAGGTCAGCGTCGAATTTCCAATAAAACGTCTTAAGTGATACTTCACCGATTTCACACCGGCTTCCCATAACCCTCCGAAGGTCGGGGCATGAGATGGAATGAAATGCCACGTGGTGCCGTTGTTAGCCAATGATTCGGCTACTTCTGCCACCATAATTCATTTTTCTGTACGAAACAAATGGGCAAGTTCCTTAGATGCGCCCACGAAATTCGTCCCGTTATCGCTCCATATCTCTTGACAATGACCTCTGCGAGCTACAAATCGTTTGAAGGCCTGTAAGAAACCTTCACTGGTAAGGTCGGATACTACTTCCAGGTGTATTGCTCTAGTTGCCATGCACACGAACAGGCATATATACCCCTTATAAGAGCGGTGTCCCCTTCCCTTGGAGACCTTTAGCGGAATAGGTCCAGCATAGTCTACTCCGCTGCACTTAAATGGTCGTGTTGGAGTAACACGAACAGCAGGTAATTGGCCCATTAATTGATTTTTTGTAACTGCCTTGGATTTAACGCAGGTTACACATCTATGGACACAAGCCTTAACTAGTTGTTTTACGCCAAATATCCAGAGTAGGTAGCATTCAGAACGGTAAGCATTAGTTGCGGACCACCATGCAGAGTTTTCACGTGAGTATCTGAGACAATTAGCTTCGTGAGATTACAATCCTTGGGCAATATGATCGGATGTTTCTGGTTATTTGATAGCTGAGATTCGCCTAACCGACCGCCCACACTGAGGATATGTCGATTATCCAAGTACGGCGTGAGTACCCATAGCTTACTTCTTTTGTTTACGCTGCCTTCTCTTTGTAGCTTCTCTATCTCTTCCTGAAAGTGTTCCCTTTGACACTGTTTTATCACACATACTAACGCTTCTTTCAATTCATCCCCAGTTAGGTAGTTCATGAATTTTTGCCTTGAAGAGTGTCTTAACCCTAGGAACCGCCTACAGCGTGCTACTACTCGTAGAAGTCTGGTGAAAGATGAATAATTGTCCCACAGCTGCTCTTGGAGTGATGCACAATGAACGCGCACTTCTAATTCTGTACGAATATTTGGTTTTTCGTATAGAACCTCTTTATCGCGAAGGAATTCGGGGCCATTAACCCATAGATTGCTCTTTAACAAGTTTAGAGGACTCATTCCTCGGGAAGCAATATCTGCAGGATTTTTATCAGATCGCACGTGACACCATTGGCTTGAATCAATCACTGATAAGATTTCAGAAACTCGGTTTGCTACGAAAACCTTCCAGCGACTCGGGTGATCACTTAGCCACGCAAGAACAACGGTAGAGTCAGTCCAATTATGCCAGTTTGATTTGTCAACGTTCAGTGCTTGTCCGATTACCGCCATTAATTTGGTTAAAAGTAGAGCTCCGCACAACTCCAATCTAGGAATAGATACTTGCTTGACAGGTGCTACCTTAGTTTTTGCTGCAAGAAGTGAAACCTTAACGTTGCCCGTGGAATCGATCACACGAAGATACACTACAGCTCCGTAGGCAGCTTGAGAGGCATCACAAAATCCATGAAGTTGAAGTTGGGCATCGCTTGACTTCGAACGCAACCATCTAGGAAGATTAAAATCGGATAAGTGTTCAAGATTATTTCTGTAGTTATTCCATTCCAATTTTAATTGCTCTGGCACTTCTTGGTCCCAGTCTATTCCTATAAGCTACAGCTTTTGTATTATTATCTTCGCTAAGACTACACTAGGTGCTACCCAACCTAGCGGATCATATAGACGACAGATATCCGAAATAATGTTCCTTTTTGTTACAGGTTCCACAAGTTCCGGTAAAGCAACGACGTACTGAAAAGTGTCTGTGCTACGTTTCCAGGTAAGACCCAGTACCTTCGTCATTCATTTTTAAATGTAATCCATTATCCTTTTCTTTTTTCCCTTTCCTTCTAGTTTCTCAATTTCCTGAAGAAGTTCATTATTATTACTGGTCCATTTTTGCATTTCAAACCCAGCTCCCTTTAATATGTCACTGATGTCCTTATATATTTTGACTCCATCCGCAACATTTTCACATCCCGTCATTAGATCATCCACGTAGAAGTCATTTAGTATTTTTGACAAGCATAATGCTTGGTACCATCCGTCACATCCCGAGTAGCCTGTTGTAATGACCTAAAGACCAGAAATGGGATACACGCAGTACCAAATGTGACTCTTAGAAGGCGGTAATCAACTAATTCCGAAGATGGATCATCCCGCCACAACAATCTTTGACTGTCAACATCTGCTAAGTTCACTTTGACCTGCCGATACATTTTTATGATATCCGCTGCTAAACAGATAGGTGATAGTCTCCAACGCAGTATAATGTGTCTTAAATCGGCTTGTAACATTGGTCCCGTTAAAAAATTATTATTGAGCGAAACTCCATATCTTCCTTTACAGGACGCGTCGAATACCACTCTTACTTTCGTAGTATCTTTATCGCTACGAACTACCGCGTGATGAGGTAAGTAGAGCGCCGTCTCTAGGTATTTTTGTGGGTCTGACACTCTCTCCATGTGTTGCAACTCCAAGTATTCGTTCATTACTTCCTTATATTTATTCTTTAGTTCCGTATTTCTGTTTAACCTTGCTTCTAATGAATTTAACCCTTTTTCAGCTATTTCCCTGCACGTGTCATGCTTGTAACTTGGATCCTTGGGTTTGAAAGGTAAGCGAACTACAAACCTACCATCGACATCTCGGTAAGTAGTCTTACTATAATAATCCTCACACTGAATTTCCTCCTCTGTTAACAATGGTTTAGTGGGTTCTGTATCCGACTCCAGTTCCCAAAATCTTCTGAATAACGCATCATCATCAATGCGTGAGTGGAACGTTACTATGTTTGACCTTGGTATTTTTGCATTGGTAATACCACCAGACAGCACCCAGCCCAAAGCCGTAAACTGGGCTACTATTAATCCATTAGGACTTCTTTTTTATTCCGTCCCGTAATACTTGGGTGTAAACTTCCGCTCCCAACAGAAGGTCTATTCTGTTAGGTATATTGTATCTTGGGTCTGCTAATTCTATTTCATCGAGTTCCAGCCATTCCATCGGTGGCATCTCCTTACTAGGTAAGAGCGCCGTGATAAGGTTTAGCACATAAGCCTTCACCAAAATCACGAAATCTGGATCAACTCTCGAACGAATCTCCAACGTAACCATTGCCCTGGAAACTGCCTTATTGTTTCCACCTATTCCCATAATATTACCCTTTATCGGAAACCTTTTAAGGTTCAGATACTGCACCGTGGCTTCCGTTACGAAAGACGCTTGCGAACCTTGATCCAACAAAGCTCGCAATGTATAATTCCTGCCATTTGTGCCTTAGCTTGCACTAAAGCAGTAGCCAACAAAACTTGCTCGTATGATCTACCGGTTGAGAAACACGTCATAACCTGACCTTGCACACTGGTCGCCCCGGACTGTCCGGTTTCTGAGCTACTTGGTTCCTGATTATTGGCATCAGTGTTCATGGGCTTACTATTTACTGGATGTAATAAAGTGTGATGACGCTTTTTACATTTACGACATTGGTTATAATTTTTACAGTACCTTGCCAAATGAGTACTACTAAAACAATTATAACATAAATGATTGTCCCGGACAAAATCACGTCGTGTTTCACTATCCTTACTTATAAATTTCTTTCATGAACTTAGCTTATGGTCTTCAGAACAATAAGGGCACTTAAAATTAACAACATGTAACGTTTTAGGTCTAAGTTGCTGTTTTGACACATTCGGTTTATTTGCCTCTAAAGCTTCTAAAGCTCGAGCCCTATCCGTTAAAAACTTAAGAACTATTATTGCTACTAAAGAACTCCCATTGGCGTCTTGACTCTTGATCAAGTTTTAACGATAACATATATATTAGCATCACATCCCAGTTAGATACATTTAGACCTAAGTTACTTAAACCATTTGAACAATTACAAGTTGTGTCTATCAAACATTTTAAATATTGAGCCGATTCGCCAGTAGCATTACGTAAATTAAATAGTCTTTGCAAAATATTTTTGGTTCTCGGAACGTAACCCACTCTAAGTAGTTTCCCGAAAATGTAGGTATAATAATTTTTGGTAATTTAACTTGTGACGAACTTGTTTTTCCTTCTGTATTCTCGCAACTACCTTCCGATTTGAAATTATGAAGCAAAGATAACAACTCAGCCTTATAATCAATGAAACATTCTTCTGGACTGTCATATACATTTTTGACATAGTACTGACTACTCCTAAATTCTTTAGATTCCGATTCCCTAACAAGTGTTTCATGAGTCTTGTTAAATTGTTGCCATAATTCATCCAAATTAGTTTATCTAATTTGTACGTAAGACGGGGTTAGTCGCTCCTTAGGCGACTTCTTTAAATTCTTTCTAGCCTTAGAAATTCTATCTGAAATATCGTCTTGGAATTTTATAAGGCCTTCCATGTTAACAGAAAAGATTATAACTCGAATTTAAATCGGATATCAACAACGAAAATTTTTACAAGTTCAACAAAGTAAAATTTTCTAAGTCCCCCTTAATTGAACTTAAAATTTTACAAGTCCCAATATGTTGCGAGTATACAATTATTCTAAGTCCACTGAGTAGATGTTAAAATTTTTACAAGTCTTTTTTATCACTTTAATTCTAGGTGAAATCCGGCATGGATTCCCCGTAACAACCAATATTACACTAAAATTTTACAAGTCTAAATGTCATATAAATATTTTAAGTAAACACTACTCGAAATTTTAAAGTTATTTTTTTACAAATATTTAGAGTTCAAATTTGCAAATCACTTACAATATTTCACTCCGTGTTTATAAAGTTTAAATTGGAACAGACTCACAATTTCACCGCACGATGTCCTTACACAGCCACGCGTCGCTGGCGTCACCGCTCCTCCTCCCTTGCTCCTTGGCTCGTCCGCACCCCGCACTGCCCGTCACTCGCTGGCGAGTCTTGCACGGCACCCGTGGAGGGGGCTAGGCTCGTCCCGATACAGCGATCCACTACCAAGGGTACGAAGGGGGCAACAGGGTTCTCTACCTGCTGATGATGCACCACTTCTTGCCGCAATCCTGCTCGAAGGACCAAGGTACACCACACGATGATGTACTTTTGGACTGCGCTGATTCGCGGCAAGGTTCCTTCCCTCTAATGGGGAGAGTCCGAAGGACTGTTACTGATATTTGCTGTCACTATGGTAATCAAAGTAAACAACGTATCCAGTGGTACATACATTTATTTCAAAGTCTCAACGCTATGTCATTTCTAGTACAGCAACTCAATAGTGTGTGTTTTATTAGGTGAGCGGCATCTAGCGTGTAATGGCGGAACAACAATACTGTTTATTTTCTACGGATACATAATATTATACTCAACAGGTGGACTGTGTGCTATATGTCACTATTATTCTTTAAAAAAAATTAGAATTTCCAAATAAATCCGCTTCTATCGTCGATTAAAAACCAAAATACAGATGCGTTGTCAACCCCGAGGACTAAGATGAAATGCCTCGCGAACACTAAAAACGGGTCTCTGGTTTCTACACTTACCATATCATCATGCTTCTATTATATGCTATGATAAGGCAGTCCTTCCTCGGTCACGCAGTCCCAGTTGTACTATACAGCTATAATAAAGCTATAGTCTCTCCCACGAAAAAATAAAATTAACAATCTTTGTATTTCACACACAGTAGGGCGTAAGCCTTATCTAATTTACTCTTCAGTCCTTATACTTCCCACTGTAGGGCGTAAACCTTCTCTAATTTACTTTAACGTCTTAATATTTCCGACTGTAGGACGTAAACCTTCTCTAATTTACTTTATAGTCTTTATAATTAGTAGGAAGTAAGCCTTCTCTAATTTTATTAACAGTCTTTATACTTTCCACTGTAGGGCGTTATCCTTCTTTAATTTAATTTACAGTCTTTATACCTCCCACTGTAGGGCGTAAGTCTTCTCTAATTTACTAAAGTAAACGGTAAACTAAACTGTCTTAATACTTTCATTGTAGGACTTAAGCCTTCTCTAATTTACTTTACAGTCTTTATACTTCCCACTATATTGCGCAAGCCTTCTCTAATTTATTTTACCGTCTTAATACTTCCCACTGTAGGACGTAAGTCTTCTCTAATTTAATTTACAGTCCCTATACTTCCCACTGTAGGGCGTAAGCCTTCTCTAATTTACTTTATCGTCTTAATACTTCCTACTGTAGGACGTAAGTCGTCTCTAATTTAATTACCAAACTTTATACTTCCTACTTTAGGGCGTGAGCCTGCTATAATTTAATTTACAGTCTTTATACTTTCTTATGTAGGTCGTAAGCCTACTCTAATTTCTGAAAGGACTATAGAATAATTAATCAACTGTGTTGGTGTATATTTTCCAACAATGTTTGCCTTCACTGCCAAGTAATGAGAACGCTAAAGTTTCTCACTACTGTGGGTTTAAATGCACCATTCGACTCTTTTCGTGAACCACTCCTAACATAAGTTTTTTTAAGCTTACCGCGAGTAGTTACAGTGAATATTAGTAATATGAATAGCATTGCTAGTATTTTTTTTAAATAATAAAATATAAGATGGAAAGAGCACTAATTATTACAACTAATAATTAAATTAGAACTGGCGGTAATCGAACTCGTGTAACTCGCGTAAAATACGAGCATTAAATCTCTGAGCTACCACGGCGCCTAACTACACATTATATGAGGACAAAAGTGTTTATTAATTTTATTATTTCCTTATTTTATAAAGTGGCCCGTGTGCTTTTCGTGTTATTGGAAGAATTTCATAATGGCGTTTGGAAGTATTGTAAATCTTTACACTTACGAGTAGATCGTTTCGTTTATTATTATTTTTTATCGTTATTATTTGTAGGCCAAACAAATACTTTGTAGCTCACGCCATATATTGCATTTAATTATAAATTTCATTCCATTTATGTTCATTTGAGAAAATACCTGCTGTTAAAAAGAAAGTTTATATTTTCGAATGTATTTCGATTAGTAATAAATACCGATCTGAAACAACTAATATGCTAAGAGTGGGTACAAAGACAAAATGCCAATCTTAGATGCGATTTTTTGCACAGCTAAATCAAGTTCAAAGTAACGATAATTGTCCTTGTGTAATTTATGTATATCAACTGCCTTATGAGAAAATCTTAGTGTGGAGATAACTTTTAAAAAAGGAAAAGGAAGAATGAAAAAAGTTCAAAGCAACAAAATTATTATAGATTTTACATCGTAATATTGATAAAAACACTATAAATTAAAAAGTCCACTTTTATATAACTGAAGTGACAAACAAGCTTATAGCCCACCTGCTGGTGAGTGGCCGCCGCAGTCCACGGCACCGGCAGATAAATTCCAAGAAGGCTAGTGATACATTGTCGCCTCTAAGGACTGAGATGAAATGCCTTACAACATGTAATTACACTGGCTCACTATATCCTGCAGACAGGATGACAGCGGCGTGGGCACGGCTGTGTGAAAGCAGAAACCCAGATAAACTTCTAGACAGAAAAGCAGTCCCACCACCCTGTATCTTTACTAGCGTAAAAAAATATTCAGTTATTAAAACACTTAAAAATAAACGCCCTTTTGCGTAACAACTGGCCGAAAGCGCTGGCCTTTGCACGCGTTTGAATATTAAAATTATCAAAGGGTCGGAAGTCAGCTCATCGAGTTAAGTGGGTGGTGTGTAAATACATAATGGTGTATATCTTTGTAGGCTATTGATCCACTCGTAATATTTATATTAGGTATATTAAAAATTATATACTCGTTATATTATTACCATTCATTTAAATATATATATATATATATATATATATATATATATATATATATATATATATATATATATATATATATAGTAATCACCCTATCCTATAAATATCCTATAAAAAAGTTTTAAATGATGCAATAGTAGTAATAATTTTTATAAAAGGAAACAGTCACAACTATTTTTTAGTATGTGAAATTGTATTATTTTAAAATTATTTTAAAACAAACTTTGCAAGCTTTATGAAACTTGATATTAAAAAAAGCCTCATTGGTGAAGTAGTATCGAACCACATACAAACTTTAAAAAACCTACCCAATGAAATCTATATCGGAAGAACATGCAAAATTTTTATGATGCTGTGACAGACACAAAAGCACATGGTCACGTCTCACGTGTACTAGATCAGCACGACTGTCCAATTGCTCCATAAATCTCGCAGAAATAAAAGTCCTTTGCACAACATTGGAACTCTATTTTATTTCTAAAAAGAAACGTTACCTCTACACTACGATTTTCTCCTGTATCGTGAGCCACAGTTTACATACATAAATTTTACAAGTACAAACATCCAGACCCGGAACAATTATTTGTAGGCCAAGCAAATACTTTGTAGCTCACGCCATATATTGCCACATTTGCCACGCTTGGCGAGCGTGTTGGCAACCGCATTTTTGTATTGCTGTTTTGCTGTTATCGGAAAGATGCTGCTGCCCATCTCCTGCCTTAGTTTTCTTCTGTCGCCACTTACGACACCCAAGGAAAGATATGGGGTAGTGGATATTCCTACACCACCACTACACGGGAAGCGGACAGCGTTCCGGAGAATACGATATATCTTCTCATCAGATATACCTCAAACTTGAAAACAAGATTGTACAACCTGTGCGTGGTGCCAGCGATGACTTGTGGATGTGTGACGTGGTCCTTTACTGCTAGCCGCATAATGAAGATCAAAGTCGCTCAACAAGCTATGGAAAGGACTATACTCTGGGTTTTTCTGCGTGATAAACTTAGAAATGAGGATATCCGCAGAACGAGGGTACCGACATAGCCCAGCAACTAGTAAGCCGAAGTGGTAATGGGTCGGCCATATAGCTAGAAGAACTGATATCCTCGAGAGGCAGCTTCGTTCCGGTAGGCGAAGTGTGGGGCAGCTCCCTACTAGATGGAGTGACGACCTGGTAATACATGCAGGAAGTCGATGAATGCAGGTGACTCAGGACTGTACTATGAGTTATTCCTTGTGGAAGGCCTATGTACTTGTGAAGAGATGTAATGATGATGATACAAATACTTGTTTCATGCGGAATCGAACCGGCGACCCTCAGCGTTGCAACTCATTGCTAAGCCACTTCGTCACAGAGCCATCGAACGTATATAGTCTGTACTTTTTGGAGTGTAATGGACTCTTTCAGTCGATAAATGACTATTAACAGCCGTGAATTAATTCACATTAAGTAAAAATTATGTATAATATTATAAAACTAAATATTCTCATATTACCGTCGGCTATTAGTGAGTCCATTTATGATGTTAAAATTGAAAGCTCTAATGGAGCATGTAGCGCCTCTAAATTAGGTATATTGTCAAAACAATATCAATGAAACAAACTCGAATAATGGATTGATTATTGCTAGTGCTTTTGCCTGTATAAATATTACGTAATTTAAGAAACTGTTTACGGCGATGAGGAGGTGATATGAAAGGCGGTATGATAAGTAATAATGATAAATCTACTGTTATTAATTAAAATGAATACATACATATACATAAACACTCCTGTCACATGGAGGAGTAGGCAGAGACTACGGACTTCCGATTAGAAGTAGATACTATTTCATGTTCATTATTTAAGGATGCTCTTAATTTGTCCTAATATTTTTATATTAATTGTCAATTTGCTAATTCGCAAAAGAATAAAAGAAAGAATAAATACAATGTAAAATGTTAGTTTCAGCCTATTTACAATACAATATCCTCTCATTTCTGAGAGGGTTTTTGGGGCAAGAAAGTGTCTGTCGCGTTTCCCCAATGCGTGTTGGTGAATTTCGCGTTTTTTTTTCCTATTTCTTAGATATCTTCGATCAACAATAGTTGGTATTTTTGATTGAAGTTAGATATGCAGTTTTCAGCACGTGGTAAATCAGCACTTAAAATTTCAATTTACAATTTCATTGGTGACAGCGGGGATCAAACGCGGGTTGCTCGCTTACTGGGAAGTTTACAACGGGAATGAATCATCTGAGCTACCACGGTTCTCCTTCCTTCTCAAATAAATGAATTTTATTCTATTCTAGCACTCTATACCTTTTAGACTCAGCAGAGCGCACCCTGTTGTATTCGGGACACCGCTGCAGAGCACGGGACAATACTGCTACTTGGCGTCATCATTACGTAAGAGGATAGTACTTCGTTCCGGATAAAATTCGTATCGTGCGTACGTTCGTTGTGAAACCGATTCTTTCTCGTTCCACAGAACAACTACCTTCACTTACCTGATACCCTAATACCTTCCTTTACCTTATAACTTGTTTATTTCGGATAGTAAGTATTCTTGTACAAACTTGCAAAGTTTGCTGCAGCTTTCATTTTTAGGTGGGGTTGGGGGTCGCAGTAGGTACCCTGAATCTCTCACAATTGACACAGGTTCGCCTTTGTACTATTTTTTTGTTTGAATGCAATAAAACATTTCTATCTATCTTTCAATCTACTCCCCGTCGGCTTTCTGAGTTGTTTTAAATCTGACAAACATAAAACTGTTACAGCGCCACCTATCGAAGGAGATGAGATTTATAGGACACTACTTGATATAGAATGGAATAATAAATTATTTTAAACTAACACATAGCGAGTAGAGCTTATTAAAGTGATAAAACTAAAATTGTACATTGTGAATCTGACTCAATATAACTTTAACTCCATTGTTGAGAATTTTTACTTAACATTTCTTTTAAAGTTGGTTTACCTAAAAAACCAACTTTTAGAAACAATTTCGAGAGTTATATTTATGAATAACGATTCCTTTCATTAAGTAATAAAAGAAGACAAGGCACGCGCGTCAAACCTATAAAGGTTCATGTCAATAAATGGATTAAAAAAGGCCATAAAGTAATATTATTTTTATTTATAAATTTATACGATCACGAACCCTTTTTTAAACGTTATTTCTATCAATTTATCAAAGTTATGGCAAGCATTCGATGGAATGCCGATGTTTAACTATAACTAGCCATCTAATCATCCAATTTACTGTTGGATTAAATCATTGAACTGCAACATCACACAACGTTAATATAGACTCAAAAGGTTGACAACATCCGATATAATCCTTTTGTAATAAAACCGTATATTGCCGTGTCATCCAAACTGAACGATTCTATTGAATAACTTATCATGGGCGGGTGTTTAATTTGATTTCTATGTATGATCATGAAATGTGCCCTGTAATCTCCATGACATCCCATCGCTGTTGAGTCTGAGCGGCGCTGTTTTCGCGACCCCACTTGGGGAAAGAGGGGCGCAGGTGTGATAGTTTAGAGCTCTATTCTATATATACTGTTTTTACTTCGGAACTTTGATAGCGCGATTTAGGGATAAAAGGAAATTAAAACAGTAGATGGGTAGCAGCATCTCCCTGATAACATCTCAATATGTTTTAATTCATTCATTACTGCCTATTTAAGTCCATTGCAGAACATAAGCGTCCCCAAAGACTGTTTCATAAATGGTATATGTGCTATAGTTGCCATACTTGGCAGGCAGGTTGGCAACGCAGTACAATTATTCCTAGTTGATTAATAACAAATCTAACTTCCTAATGGAAGCTGCCGAGATGGGCACTGGGTTATTCCCCCTCTGTCAACTCCTACGTACCCACTACTATACGAACTAAATAATCAAAAATATAGTAAAAAAAATCCGTTGACAACCCACAGCAGTTTTGTTGAAGTGATTGAGCTAACTAACTTTGATCCCGAGACATTTTAAGGACAAAATATTATCAGAAGATATCAGTGAAATTACAAATATTTTGTACTTTTGTCTAATTAGGAATATCAAGGTTATCCCTTTAATATACACAAACAAATAAATGTACGCGTGTTGTGTGCTTGCAAATAAAAATTATAAAACGACCTTACGGCCTTTATAATGTGCACTGTTAGCGGAATGATTAGGCACGCACCGCTTCACATGTGCGCTTAAATATTAATAAGTTTATATTTAGTAAAAGGTGCGGAGTCAAAAATCTACAACGAAATAGACGGGCTGACGTATTGTTTATTGAGTAGGTCTACTTCTGATAACTTATTCAGTTCATTTACGAAACATCTCGTGGGATTATTTGACTTTGTAATTGGTTGGCTTATTTAAATTCATAAACTATAATAGTTTTAGCATAGCATAGACGGACTTAATGCCTTATGACATTCTGTACCAGTCAACCGATATACAAATATGAAGTAGGTGGGTTATGTTTTACCTAAATGACTGAAATATGAATAAAAATATATAAATATACGACAAAATAGTACATACAACAAAGTATGCTTTTGATAATTATTTAATATTTGCATAATATTATATATGAATCATGTAAGCACATACAAAAATAAATAAATTATATAACACGTATAATGTTTGTGTTTTTCATGGCTGCTATTACGATTTACGGGCTTACATAAATTCTTTTGTTTTTAGAATGGAAGATTTTGAATTTATGTAAACTCGTAAAATCTAATAGTATTCTTCAACAGATGAAAACAAAAATCCACATAGTGCGTGCTGTCAGTCATGACTCATGACCTATGAAAAATACCCACATAATACATACATGTTTGGAAATAACCGCCGTCATAATCACATAGCAAAAAAAATATGTCGTAGAAGACTGGGTCTATTATTTGTGATTGCTTTGTTGTTTTCTAATTTTATTTACCATTGACTTTACATATAAATACATTGTTTATTAGAATTAACTTAATTACTACAAATACTTTATTATTTGTTTTATAATAATGTATAAAGCAATTCGTTATCATCATTAAAACCTAATAAAAAGACATTGTTAGACATAGACCCCCATTGGTGCCTCTGCCCAGCATCACACTTCACATTACATCAATTCACATGTCAAAAGTTATATTACACTAATCAATTTTAAATAGAAATTAAAACATCACGTTAAATAAATAAGCGTCCTCATATATAACCATAAGCATATACAACCTCAAATCAATATTAAAGACCCTCCAAGAACACAGGCATTTTTTGCTTAAATGGAGGTTCCAATCTACTAGTTCTTAAGGCATGTACTTTTTAAAACGAAATAAAATTTATTTATTTATTATTACAAGCGTCAGCTTGTCGACATCCTTGTTAATTTTTGACTTCCGACTTTTTACTTGATACCTTTTTTAAATATTTAAACCCACATGCGAAGGGTCGATGCGTGCCTAATCATTTCGCTAACGCTTGAAGGTCACTTTATGTTATTTATATCATAGTGAAAGGTAGTCGCTCAATTTGCATAATCAATTTCAGTTCACTTAAAGTTTTATTCTTCGTCTGGATAGAATCTATAAATGTGGATCCATAATGATTTCTTAAATTTACGCGAACACTACACATTGAACAAAACTAAATTTACGGATTTTATCGCGTTTATTTCGCTACTTTTACTTATTTTTAATTCCCGACGTTTCGGGTGCTTTACAGCAACCATGGTCACGGGGGGGGACTGAGATGTTTGACGTCCCAATGTCATAGTTAGTCCGGCTACCTTCAGTTTTTGAATATTAATTTTTGGTCCGATTTACGCAAAACGAGCTTATAGTATCATGAAGTCTTGCAGTGGTATGCTTAGGTTTGGGTTTACTTTTGTTAATTATAGGATCCCAAGCAGGTGACAGCACCCATCCATCTTCTCTATTGAAATTTGGATGTTTTTTTAATTTCAATAGCCTCGCGTATCATCCTTGGTAGGAATCGGTGTTCTTTTGCGAGAATTTGTGGTTTATCAAAACGGATGTAATGGTGGGGACGATCTTGAACATGATCGCAGACTGCAGACTTCCCGGAGCGTCGGTGCTTCACGTCAGCTATATGTTCTTTCACGCGGGTTTTTATGGATCTTTTTGTTTGACCTATGTAAGAGAGACCACATTCACAATCTAACTTGTAGACTCCTGCATCTTGTAGAGGGATATTACACTTGACGGATGGTAAAAATTGACTAATCTTCTTCGGCGGCTTGTAGTATGTTTTAATAGAAGCTCGCTTCAAGATGTAGCCAACCTTGTCTGTGACTCCTCTGATATATGGTAGTACAGCTACACGCTCGACTGTGGCCGGCTTCACTCGGTCACTGTGACGTAGGCGCGGGACCCGAAGCTTGTTGTCTTGCAATACTTGCTTGACGTGCTGAAGTTCGGCGGCCAGATGTTTTCTGTCACAGATCCCTCGTGCTCTCTGAAACAAAGATTTACCAACCGATATTTAAATGGTGAATCTCACCATCATCCTTCACAGTTAGCTACCGTGGGTAAATCCCCCCCGTGACCATGGTTGCTGTAAAGCACCCGAAACGTCGGGAATTAAAAATAAGTAAAAGTAGCGAAATAAACGCGATAAAATCCGTAAATTTAGTTTTATTCAAAATGTGGATCCATTTAGATTTAGGATAATGAAGGGACATTTCTTTAAAAAAAAATTTTTTTTAAACTGATAAAGTGTAGCCTAGATCCCATCTGTAATTACTCTCTATCTGTTCGTACAGTTTCATTACAATCGGTTCAGTCATTCTGAAGATTGCCCGGACAGACAGGCAGACAATTCTTGTACAAATGGTTATTTATGTCTTAAAACATTAAAACAACTTGCTGAGCTCAATGGAAGCCAGTTATTTCAATATTACAGTCAAACGATTCAATATTATTTATATGTTTAGATTGCATTGCGTTTGAACACATAAATCTTTAGGATTTCCTTGTTTTGATCCCTCTCAGGAACATGCATCATATATATGCATCAGCTTGTAAAAGTCCATTGTTTATTTTTGGGAACATTTAAAATTCTGGCAGATAAGTATGTTAACGTGGTACCATGTAGTGGCAATATAAATTTAAAAAAACCCACTACCCCATATCATCCCGTGGATCTCATTAGAACGATAGAGGGAAACAAACTAGGAGAGGGCAGCAACGTATTCTTAAGAACTATAAAAAAACTGCGATCCTGACTGCCAAGCGTGGTAACTATAGAAATATCTGCTCCGAGGCAATTTATGAGGAAACCAATACTAAGCAGTGCACTTCTGATAGGCTGTATCGGTTCAAATACGGAGAAGTGTGTTGGCACCATATCAATATATGTATAGGATAGGATAATAAACGAGCACACAGTCCACCTGATGGTAAGTGGTTGCTGTGGTCCATAGACATCTATCCTCGATTACGAATCAAAACGCAGATGCGTTGTCAACTGTGAGGACCAAGATGTGCATTACATCTTGGTCCTCAGGGTTGTTCGTTGTGTGGTTCGTTTACAGTAAAAAGGGTCTCCGGTTCTCTACAATCACCATACGAAACACAGTAGTATCAAGCTACAATTTTACGCTGGTATTCTGTGAGAGTGTGGTCCTTTCCCGGTCGAGCCGACCCATTCGTGCTACAACTATTTTGCTAATATAACTGTAGCATGGCTCTATCACGTGTAAATGTATAAACATATTAGCCAAGAACTACACGCTACAGAAGAATTATGCTCATAATATGTTACAAACAACCAGTCATAGCATATGAGCCTGCCTCTCCATAATATTTTTTACCGCCGTTTAATTAATACCGCCACCTCACGGCGCAAATAATCCAATAATACTACATAAACTTATATTAATTTAAAAAAACGTATTTTTTCAAAAAAATCTGAAAAAATATAGCTTAGATCCCTTCTGGATTGCTCTCTATTTGTTCGTATAGTTTCATCACAATTGGTTCAGTCATTCTGAATATTAGCCTGGACTGACAGGCAGACAATTCTTTACGAATGGTTATTTACTCGTATGTCTTAATAACATTAAAGTAACTTGCTGAGCTCAATAGCTAGTTATTTCAATATTACAGTCAAACGCTTCAATTTTATTTATATGTTTAGATTGACATTGCGTTTGAACACATACATTTTGAGGATTTCCTCGTTTTATATGTATCATATGCATCAGCTTGTCAAAAATCTGCGATGACGCCTGCCAAGCGTGGTAACTATAGAAATATCCTCTACGAGCCAATTTGTGAGGAGGCCAATGCTTAGCGGTGGACTTTTGATAGGCTATATCGGTTAAAACAAAGGTAAGTGTGTTGGTATGTTGACACCATATTAACTTTTCTTTTATAGGATAGGGTGACAAACGAGCACACAGTCCATCTGATGTTTAGTAGTTGCTGTGGTCCATAGACACCTACGTCTATTCTCAATTACGAATCGAAATGAAGATGCTATGTCACCTGTGTTTCCAGTAAAAAAGGTCTCCAGTTCTCTACACTCATCCTACGAAACACAGAAGCATTAAGCTACTATTTTAGGACGGTATTTTGTGAGAGCGTTTGAGTCGACCTATTGGTGGAACAATAATTATACTACTATTATTAATGCAGCAATGCTCTACTAAGTATAACAGTATAAGTATACTGGCCAAGAAGAAACTACACGCTAAAAAAGTATGTTTATATGTTACCAACAACTATTCATAGCATATGCGCCTGCCTCTCCATAATATTTTTTTGGAATTTCCCAAATGCCTCAAACTGTACCCTCCGCATGAAATCGGGTGATGGATTCAATTGATACCACCATCACACATTGTAAATTAGCCAATAATACTGTAGAAACCGTTACCTGTGATTTAGATTTTCATTATAAGTGTAATATCTTATTGTTCCCGCCCTTATCCCAAGTTATTTAAGGGTCGACATAGCCTGTGTTCCTCGTCCATTCTCCTACATCCGCCATCATCTATTCACTCACACCATTCTTACGGATTTTTACCCAAACGCAGTCTATCCATAATTTCTTAGACCTCACTTATATTCATCCACTTTCATAACCAACATTCTTCTTGTTACATTTTTACTTCCCTTCACATAATATGTCCATATCACACTAGCTTATCACTTTTCAACTAATCCGTGAACGGTGACGCTCCCAATCCATGAGAATAAAGTCCTCCATACCAAATATTTATATCCCGATGACCAACCTCAACGGAGACTAGCCAATAAGCAGAGGACAGGATTAAAGTGCACGAGTGTGCGTGCAACCATAATCCGCTCTTTATATTGATCTCGTAGTCCGATTGTACGGATATCCGATACGATCGGAGAGAGACCAACTGCTTTTTGTGCTTTTCAAAGCATGGTTGTAAATACCGCGAACTTCGCTAGACTCGGGATTTGAACTACATGATCTATCTTTCCGTCCGGATACAATCAGGACGGAAAGGCAAGGCAACTTTCAAGGCAAGAGTGAATAAACTTTTGCTACGTTAAGACAGTGCGATTTACCATCTGAGGCTGCATCACCACTTACCACCAGGCGGGATTGTGGTCAAGCACTGGCTTATAACAAGTAAAAAAAATCACTCGGCACGCTTGCGATCACTAGACCGAAGAGAAATAAGAACAATACAGTTTCAGTGTTTATACGAGTACGGCACTGATTGAAACTGCGAAAGAAGAGATCGTGTTTGGAATACAACTGATATTAACATTGTTCTAAGAATTTATAGCGCTTATTGTTCTGCTGGAATTATTTCGGATGTAATTTGTTTTTCTTTTATTCTAATAATGCTGGGTTATTTATATTCCATACTAGCGTTATGATTTGAACGAATGCGATTTACTAGAGTATTATAGCCTTGTTGTCTCTCCTCGACGATGGAAATAATACTATATGTTAGTGTCGCTTCTTATCTCGGTGGCGTTACATAAGTTAAAAGTAACTTTAAAATTTCTGAACGCATCCTCTAGTTGCACCTCATTCGCGCCTCAATCTGTCAACCCATTCGGTTTTTATGTCGGACGGCGTTACTACGTATTAATACATTCAGCAGCGAATTAAGTTTTTTAGTTCGGGTATTTTCCTTTAATTACTTTTTAAAATGAAAAGAAAACGTGACAAAGATAGAAGTGACGATAAGATAAAAAAAGAAAATAAGAAAACTTATGAAAAAAGTTAAAAAACTTTCAAAACAGCAGGGCCGTAAATAGCTTATTATTGCATAATTTAAAACTGTGTTAACCCGTAGCATTATCAAATAATACCTAGACATACAATCATTATTATTAACGTGGTTTCCTACTAAAATCAGCCGAGACGAAATACTAACTTGTCACTACCTGTTCTCCATTAAGACGCATAACGCATTACAACGCCATTTTGTTTTGTTTTATTGTTTATTGTGTTTTCACCTCTCCGAGCAGGAAGTCCGTTTAATACATTGAACAATATTATACCTCATCTCATTTAAAATAGAATTGTTGGAAGTAATATAATAATAAATATGAACCTATCTATAGAATATATATTTGAGTTGGTCTATTAAACAGGTTGTATTATAAGAAGTAACCAAATTAATTTTTTTTAAGTGTGTAATTCATTGTTAGCTATTGCTGTAGAGCATAGGACCATATATAATCTTATGGGACCAAGCTATTGTAGTTGCTACGGCTGTAGAGCCTAGATCTACAAAAACAAAAAGATTTTACATTATGCCATTGGTTGCTACGGTTGCAGAGCCTAGAACCCATGGTCACCCTAAAATCAATATCAGGTTGCTACGGCTGCAGAGCCTAGAACCATAAAACATACATAAAGCCTAATATTAGACATGGCCCCTAAATTTTCATAAAGAATGTATATACATTAAGGTAATTTATGTTCTGTTTCTTAACAGTGACATCTGAATCCGATTCAGAGGTATCTTGGCCAGAAGAAATGGAAAATGATATAAGAATAGTTTAATAGAAAGAGAAAAACCTGAGGAATCTGAATCACCTCAATCGGAATTGCAGATTCTGGGAAACCTAAATAGCCAGGCCTCTACTAGCGAATCAGGAAATCAGCCTGATAAAGTTCCAGAGGTACAGGATTTGGATGCTGAGGCATTAGCAGTTCTGGGTGAAATAAACATAGAGCAAGAAAAAGGTCCACCTCTTCACCCTGAAATTGCAAACAGATGGACACCCATTCTGAGCAAAGGCCTAAAAAAAGGAAGACAAGAGAGAGCTTATGCAAAAATATATGCCATTCGAAAATGTGCCACGTTTAATAGCACCAACTTTGAACCCTGAATGTATCTCAGCAATTTCAGCATCTATGCTGAAAAGGGATACAATTATTAAAGAAAAACAAAAACAAATAGCTGCAGTATTGACTGCTATTGGCTCTGGTTTAGAGTCCATATTAAAGAACGGAGACAAAATAGAAATAATCCGTAACATAAATGATGCATCCAAACTATTATGTGATTATTTTCAATCTGAGACCAATAATAGAAAAATTTTAATTACTAATGCAGTTAATCACAACCTTAAGGAGACTCTAAAGGGTGACTCAGATATGTTCTTATTCGGAACAAATTTAGCAGAAAGAATAAAGAATGCAAAAATTATACAGAGATCTGGAAAAGATCTGAAAGAAAAACAGGAGCGACTTAAGGGGCCAACAAAGACTTTAAACTGGCGGGGCCCTCCTCAGTTGAGCACCAGGCTGGGGGGGAAGAGAGTAACCAAGCCCAAAAACAAGCAGCAGCAACAACAACAGAAACCACTGCCTCCTCGACGATATTAGAGGTTCCTACACCACAGGTAGGAAGACTGCAATATTATATAAATAATTGGCAAAGATTGACTAATGAACCTGTCATATTCAATTGGGTTAAGGGATATTCAATTCCATTTGAACACATACCTATACAAAATAATTTTCCCTTAAATAATAATTTTTCATTAACTGAGTTAAGTCAATTAAAAATAGAAATTAATAAGTTGTTGTCTATACAGGCTATAGAGACTTGTGAACCAGTGCATGACCAATTCTGTTCACCAATATTTTTAGTTAGAAAACCAAACGGGGACTTTAGATTTATTTTAAATCTAAAGGAACTCAATAAATTTGTTAGAATGGATCATTTCAAATTAGAGGACTATCGTACAGTGTTAAAATTAATTAACAAAGATGATTATTTGGCAACAATTGATATTAAGGATGCATATTATATGATAAGTATTAAGTTAGATCATAGGAAATACCTACGTTTTTATTTTAACAACAAACTCTATCAGTTTAATGTACTCCCCTTCGGCCTTTGTACAGCACCTTATGTTTTTACAAAGATTTTAAAACCAATCAATGCCAGGTTAAGAGAAGATGGGTTACGCCTGGTTCAATATTTAGATGACTATATACTTATTTGTAGTAATTACAATGAATGTGTTGAAAAGATACAGTTAACTCTAAAATTATTTACTAATTTAGGATTTATAGTCAATATTAATAAGTGTAGTCTCACCCCCTCACACCAGTGCAAATTCTTAGGACTAGTTTTCAATACAGAAAACATGTCTATTTCTATAACAAGAGAAAAAAGAGAAAATTGCCTTCGCTTGATCAAAAAATTAAGTAAGAAACCATTATTTTCTATAAGATTTTTAGCTCAGGTGTTAGGAACACTAGTATCTGTTTGTCCAGCAATTAAATATGGTATGTTATATACAAAATTGCTTGAGCGACATAAATACTTATCACTTTTAAAATATAATAATAATTATGAGGCACAAATTTCACTACCTAACCATTGCAAACAGGATTTGAAATGGTGGGCTGAAAAAAGTTAAATATTCTACAAGCCCAATAAGAAAGAGTGATTTTGTTTTAGAAATACACACTGATGCTTCCAACACGGGTTGGGGTGCCTCATGTGCTGGACAGACAGCTAGTGGGCCCTGGACAGAACAAGAATCAAAATTACATATCAATACTTTAGAATTAAAAGCTGCTTTCTTCGGGCTAAAGAGTTTCACAAAGAATCTAAAAAATATTGAAATATTGTTACGAATAGATAATACTACTGCAATAGCTTATATAAACAGGCTAGGTGGTATACAATACCCCCACTTGTATGATATTGCTAGGCAAATTTGGCAATGGTGTGAAGATAGTAACCTCTGGATTTTTGCATCATATATTAACACTAAAGATAATGTCACTGCTGATTTTCAATCAAGGAAGAATATTGGCCACACTGAGTGGGAGCTAGGGCAGATGTATTATAGGAAAATAGTGCAAACCTTCGGTACACCTGAAATAGATTTGTTTGCATCTCGAACAAATGCTAAGTGCAAAAAATATGTGTCGTGGCACCCAGACCCTAATGCAATCAATGTAGATGCTTTTACATTATGTTGGTCCCAGCTTTTCTTCTACGCTTTTCCACCATTTTCACTAGTATTAAAAACTTTAGAAAAAATAATTTTAGACAAGGCGGAAGGCATAGTTGTTGTACCTTACTGGTCAACGCAGCCCTGGTTCCCACTGTTTAAAAAATTGTTGGTAAATGATTTTATTGTTTTCCAACCCAATAAAAAATTACTTACCCTGTGTAATTACAGATCACCGCACTCTCTTCACAAGAACCTATCTTTGATGGCAGGTCTGCTCTCCGCCAGAAATTTTTAAGCACAGGCATTGGTGAGGAAGCCACCAACATTATGTTGAATTCAGTATCAGAAAATACACTTAGGCAGTACTTACCTTACCTCAGGGACTGGCTTATATACTGTTCATCTAACAATATTAGTACAAATACTGCCAATATTTCACAAATTATAACTTATCTCACAGTAAAGTTTGATGAAGGTATGTCTTATGGAAGCCTTAACTCCATAAGATCAGCCTTGTCGTTATTGATAGGTTCTCATATTGGAATAAATGATCAAATAAAAAGATTATTTAAAGGGTTCTATAGGTTGAGACCAAATAATCCCAAATATCAATTCACTTGGAATGTATCAGAAGTGTTCAATTACCTTGAGCTTCATCAGATGGATACAAAGGATGTAAAATTCCAAACAAAGAAAACAGCAATGCTGTTTGCTCTAGCAACAGGACAAAGAGCACAAACCTTAGCATCAGTGGAAATTGACAAAATAAAAATAGAGAATGACAAAATTTGTATTACAATCTCCAAATTGTTAAAGACATCAGGCCCCTACAGACAGCAGCCATTGCTTGTATTACCTTTTTTTGATTTAAAACCTAATGTTTGTCCTGCTAGAGCAGTGATTAATTATTTGAAGTTAACTGAACAAATAAGAGGCAACATAAAAAATTTATTTATTTCATTTAAGAAACCCTATAGAGGGGTATCAGTAAGTACAATCAGCAGATGGATAAAAGACATTTTAAAAGAAAGTGGTATAGATGTGAACATTTTTTCTGCTCATAGCACAAGGCATGCTTCTACTTCAGCAGCATTCCATACGGGTGTATCAATAGATATTATAAGAAAATCAGCTGGTTGGACTGAAAATTCAATTTGTTTTGCTAGATTCTATAATCGTCCTATTTTGAACAATAAGGACACAATTTATGCTAATGCTGTTTTTAAAAATATTAATATTGATGACTAATTGTAATTATAATAATTATTAATAAGAAAACTTCTTAACCTTTATTGTTACAATTTAATTATAATTAAAGTCTGATTCTGTTCTGAGACTTTGAACATCTAACATATAGTATTATTTCCATCGTCGAGGAGAGACAACAAGGCTATAATTGAACAATCAAACGAGCTTACCTGTAAGCGAAGTTCGATTGAGATTATACCTTGTTGTCTCTCCGAAGACGATGGAACCCACCCATCCCCTATGAGACCAGGCTCAGTCCCAAATAGAATCAGACTTATGCTTTAAACTAAAATGAGTTGACAGATTGAGGCGCGAATGAGGTGCAACTAGAGGATGCGTTCAGAAATTTTAAAGTTACTTTTAACTTATGTAACGCCACCGAGATAAGAAGCGATACTAACATATAGTATTATTTCCATCGTCTTCGGAGAGACAACAAGGTATAATCTCAATCGAACTTCGCTTACAGGTAAGCTCGTTTGATTGTTCAATTATAATTTAACGACTTGAATACAAAACTTATACTTGGCAGTGGAAGTAAAAGGGGAGTTCTCAATTCAAGGAGCGGTCGCGGGTCGTCACTCCGTGTACAGAGTCGTATATACCGCAGTACTTCGGAACTTTGATAGCACGATTTAGGCTTCTATGCGTTACGCTTATGGTGCGACGACAGCACTGTCACAATACTTTCTCCATTATCCGTAGGGTAAAAAGAATGCAAATTTTTGAAAATAGTATTGAAAGATGATGAAGTAACAATATGACAGATATAAAATTTACTTTATAGTATTAAATAAATTGCACATATCGAACGAGAATCGGAGAGGTTAGGCTATACTGTCAAGGTCATGCTACCCGCTTTCGATAAATCACGTTTTTATAAAACATCTATCCTCGATTACGAAAGAAAATGCAGATGCGTTGTTAACTACTAGGCTGCAAAAAATTTTATGAATAGGTTTTTAAAGATATTTTGCTGTAACGCTATACCTTAAAACCGAGCAAAGTAGTAAAGAGAGATAACACGTATGAAAACTGACAAAATCATCATCCGTATACCCCTGTTTCCTCCTCCAAAACTAAACTGTCTTTTACCCCTTAAATTGGCAAACTTTATTACTTACTTATTTTTATATTTCTGTCATATTTTTGGGTTGATAGGTGATAAATGGACAACTAAAAAATAAATTAAAAAATGTTTGTATGTTTGAATATTTTTATACCATGTATCTAATAATGCACACTACCAAGTAGCCAGACATTCATCTTTGAAAATCCATGTGCAATATGTATCCTACATTACTGGGTAGGTAGTAAATAAAAATATTTTTTTTAGAATGATTAATGTATTTACTATTTTAAACATATAATATCTATATCAAAATATTTAAAATAATAGTCTTCGACTTATAGTAGAAACAAAACTTCAATGTCTTTTTTATAATTGTCTTTTTTACAACCACATTCACACAGTTATCACATACCTATAAATAATTACAAAATAAAATAATAAAGCGTAATAATATTACAAAATTATTACATAATGTGGTCTTATAATTTATGAGATCAATCAATAAATTTAAACATAAAAAGACGCATGAAAGTAAAAAATGCAAGTGACTACAACTATTTGCTTAGTTTAAAAGCAGCTTCTATTCTTTCATTAGACGTAATTTGCGAAAAAGCTCCGCAGCCTTGTTTTTTTTTCAAAATTTTATCAAAAGGTAGCTTTTGGACTCCTTTACGCAAACGATTTGGTCTCACTGTCCCCAGAAAAATATCCCGTACTCATTTCTCAGATGATAAACTAATTCTATGGAGATAAAAAAATATCAAAATAAATCACTTTACAAGCAGCCTTTTTTGATTGTCTTACTCAAAGCTATGACAACTTTAGTTTCCAATCCCATGCTGTTTCCTTCTTCATTAAATTCATGTAATCGAAACGTGTTCTCTTCCCAATAAAGCAAAAAATCATACACCATTCCAGATATTTCTGCTCTAACGAATATTTTAAATTACCATTTTCGAGGCTTATTTTTGATATAATCTTTGCGGGCTCTCGTACCTTTATACAGCACCATCATTTCTTCTACACTTAACCAACCTTCCTCTTCAATATTTATACAATTTTGGCAATTTTTTCTAACAGAGGTCTTATTTTGTAATAACAATCCCCATCGTTACCTAAAGCACCCACAAAATGTAATAATCAGTTGAAATGTTTTCAGTGTCATGATATTTGCTATTTTACTGTATCTGAGACCAATAATCTGCATAAGCTAGCAAACGTACGACACCCATGAGAACATTTATAACAATAAAACATTAACTTCATCCAAAGTCGAATTCATGACCGTGCCTTTTATTTGCATATGATATAAATTACACATATTACAATCACAAAGTCTGACATATTCTAACAATGATTTTGTTCGTTCGTTGAATATCTTATCACCGATTTCAGCAGTGTATTTAAATCTTGCAGTTGTTCACTTAACTTCAAGTTTTTTTTTGACTACAGACTTTTTTGACTAGGTGAACTCTTTTGCTGGATCGAGTGGCATTTGATGGTGATGGTACGGATAATATATGTGTAGAGCTATTAGCTATTGAAGACATCGGTGCAGCTTTCGCTGGGACTATTACATTGGTTGGAGAAACAGCAACACTGGATGTAGACAAATTACTCAACAAACTAGCAAGCCTCGTAATATCCTCCGTATTTTCGGCCGGGACTAATACCTCCCTGTAGTCGTCTTCACTTTGTAAGTTTCGTACCGGCCTAAAAAGTAAACAAACCATTCATACATACATATACAGATAAATAAATACGATTTAAATAACGTTTCGTACATGGTAATGTATCTGAAAATGCACACAGTAAAATGTACTCTCTAGTGTTGTAAGTATGGCAATGTGTCCTTAGAGCACACTTCTAAAGTCAGGTCATAGTACCGGACATTGGCGATGTGCATTTGTAGATACATGAACATTGACAGTAATATTTTAGATAGATTAGAAAATATTATTGTTCGATCAAATTTTTTTACATAACCGAAACAATATACATTAAATTACTTAACTATCGCATATATCTGTAATAACAACTATATTTGGATAGGATTTTAATCGATTCTTACCTTATAACTCGTAGACGCACGCGCATACTCCACCGTTTTTGCGATCTACTTACTACAAATGTTGCCATACGTAATAAATAATATTTTTACTGCCGAAAAGAAGGATGTCATAAACTAAATAGAATATAACTTTAGTCTGAGTATGCTAAAATATTTCCCAATATTTTTTGAATATGTGCATTATTGGGTACGTTATCAAGTTAAGGGTTACTACAGTATAATGTAAGAAGGATTATGTCTGTCTGTAAATATTGCTTTTTAATTTTTTTTAATTTGTTTGCTAGACGTCTAGTAACAGCGGTATAACTGTAAATAATGGGCAGTTTTTGTAATTTTATATTTTAAAAATAATTAATTTCGGACTACATTGCGCCCACATAAGTGTGTCAAGATTTACCATATTCGCAATAGGCACACGCAGTATTAATTTTAGAACTTTAAAGTTAATCCCAGGCTCAGGTCATGAAGCTCTATCGATGCCCACGATATCCTGACATTTCTCTCAAGCGACTCTTGTGATATTTAGGGAACGAGATGGGTTTACAGATTTTTCCATTAGATTTCAGGGTTTGAATTCCTTTTACCCATTTATCCAGACCATCATGAAAGCTAAAGAAATGCTGCAAATCACCCACCTGAGCCACCTGTATTCATAAACTGCATGTATGTGGTCCTCAATTCTCTTACCCGTACCAGCCTCGTAAGTACTCGTACCGTACACACTTTTGTTTTAAATAAGAAAAATTGCCAAAAATTCCAATAACGAAACGCTTATAAGTAGTTGTAACGAATAAATACCCTTATAGGTATACTAAAGTATAGAGAAAAAAGTCACAACAATATTTTATTTAAACTGATAATGTTAGAAAGAGTATTTTAAAAAACGGAAGTGACAAACGAGCTTACAGACCGCCGGTGTATAGGCATCAGTGGCCTTTCACCACATGGGCACATACAGCCAACTTCAAACAAAGAAAGCTATAAATGCGTTGTCACCTCTGAGAATTAAAGATTTTCCTACGTCCAGTAATTTAAAAAAAAATACATTCTTATCAAGGAACTTTGGCAATAAAACAAAAAATGACCGTATACAAAACAAGATATTATATACAAGATAAGCTGAAGCCAGAATAGCAATAAATTAAACAGATCGAAGTCAACAAAATACAAAGCTATCGCAAAATGGACGGCTTTGGAGCAGCTTCGTGCTCGCGTCCGCTGTAGGAACTGATACGTCAATTTACGTACTGTTAACTTTATCTTCCAGTATATCTTTTTCATATAAATAAACAATAAGATATTCCTCGCTCCCATTTCTGACTCTCTGTGGATGTATATCGCCGAAACAGAGACGTGTTAAAAATAGTACGCTTAATATTGTTCTGTATATGATAATTTTAAGTCATATTTATGTTTTATAAATATTTTTAAGTTAAGGTACAATTAATGAAAGATATCTTGTTGTATTGAATTGAACGCCCCACCAGTGCTGGATACATAAATATATTTTTTAGTGTTTAATGTTAAAGGCAGGAAGAGACTTACACGCTGCCCCAATGCGAGTTGGCGGACTCGACATAATATCATCCTTTAACTACCTCATTAATCTAGTGGTCATAAAACCGCTTCTGAGCATGTGGTCCCGCGTTTAATTGTAAAACAAGTTACTGATTTTTCTGCATGAAAACTCTCACTAGCAGTCCCAGAGTCAAGAAATTGGAAGTGGGTTCACCCGCGGTTCGACAAAACACGTAAGGTCGTTGGTCTTGCGCTTTATCTCAGGCCATTGAAGTCGTATTGTTACGTCAGTCTCTGTGAGTGAGGGAACAAAGAGTGCGCCTTTGAATGCGCATACACTCAGGCACTTGAGTAGATGGCAAGTCTTCGATCAGACGAGCCTATGTGATCGAAAGGTCGTCTGGAGCACACTGTATTATTATCATTAAAATTGAATGTTTTAAATTTGAAAAATGTGCACGCGATATTTCCCGCACAGCCGAGCACGTAATAAATCAGCTCGTAAAATTGTAATTAACAATTTCATTAGTGGCGACGGGGATCGAGCACGGTTAACTCATGATGGAAGATGTTTTAGGGTAATCGATTATCCACACTCTAATACGACTCCATATACATATAGTAAATATGTGATTTAAAAAGCCAATATCTATTTATACATATATGAACTCTTTTTTAATTATTTACTAATTTCATTCACAATTTATGTACTTTCGAAGTACGGTTACAAAGTTTAAATAAAAAGAAATATTTGTACAAAGTCATTGCTTATTTTATATTGAAATTTCTTCCAGCAGGCCCGATATTGAACAGATTCAAAGAGAATCTGCTTCTCTTAGTGTGCACTCTTATTATAATGTAAAGGTAAACATAGTATAATATACAAATAATCAACATACATGTACAAACATATACCTGTACCTCAATGCATATAATTTTTTGAATAGAGTGAGCACACAGTCAACACACCTGATGGTAAGTCGATGCTGATCCATGACCATGTGCATCTACATTTATCATCAATTAAGACACAAAATACAGATACGTTATCACCCCTGAGGACTAAGATGGAATACATTGTTTCCAAATAAAAAGGACCTCCGGTTTTTTATACTCACCATAAGCATTAAATTATTGACACCTTTAATACACATATTTGACAATCTACTATTACTTTTCTAAGTAACTTAATTTTGGATACGCACGTATTTAACTAGCGTGTTTTATTTTACGTAGTAGAGATACGCCACAGCTACGCCAGCTATACATGGATGCAGCACGAGTAGGTCGGCTCGACCGAGGTAGGATAACGATCTCACACATACCAGCGCAGCGTGAACCACCAAAATATTGCTGCTGTGTTTTGAATGGTGAGTGTAGAGAACCGGGGACATTTTTCATTGGAATCGAGGCATTCCATCTTAGTCCTCAGGGGTTACAACGCATTTGAATTTTGATTCTTAATAGAGGATAAATTTTCACTTATACAAATGTAATTGCGTCTTTTCACTTATTTCACTTTATACTTTACTTAGCCTCAACTATGCACTCATCTTCTATAACTAATAATCGATTTTAACATTTAAGCCTTACCCCCAGACTCTCAACTACCCCCAGAAAACACCATCCTCCAAGAAACCTCTCCATTTCACGGACAACAAATTGTAGACATAACGCGTACTTCATAATTCTTATATAGACAACCCACTTTTAAAATATATCTTGGTTACGGCACCAAATTGTAATGTACTACCCTCTTGTATATTATTTCCCCTTTTCTACCTATTTTCATATATATGTGACGAGAATAACCAAATAGCAGAACCACTAACCAGTATTCGCTGAAGGTTACACAGGTTTACGCACCAACCTCGGCACACCCCGATGTATGTATGATGATATTTCTAAAGCCATATATTCCTCCGAAACCCACAGTATCCCCTTACCATCAGGTGGCCTGTGTGCTCGTTTTGCGCCCAATGCTATATTTAAAAAAAAGTTGACACGCGTGGCGAGCGGGTAGGCAACCGCAGCTCTTTAATATTTTGAGCTGTTATCAGGAAGATGCTGCTGCCCATCACCTGTATCAATTTCACTCTGTCGCCTCCTGCGGCACGCACAGCACGATATGGGGTAGTGGATATTGTTACGTCGCCACTACACGGTTTTGGTCCTCAGGGGTACATAATCACGCATTCATATGGCGCATGCATTTTGTTTTGATAGATATAAATATCTATGCTTCACAGCACCCATTTACCATCAGGTGGACCGAGTGCTCGTTTATCAAACTTATTCTATAAAAATATAGTTAATTATATAGTTAATCTATACCTATTACTCAATGTATTTCTTTGAACGATCCTTTGGTGATAGGAATGTAAAACAATAATTGGAGCAGCATTGCGAAACATATTTTACAGCTAAATATTCAATTTTCGTGATAATATATTGATACGTTTTACATGGATGAAAGAGAAGAAACATCTAAAAGATGACATGTGTCTCAAGGCGTAATATTAGCAAATCGGCGGAGAAAATATTGGTAAGTTTCGTCCAAGATTATCAGCAAAAGATTCGAACCAATAAGGTTTGAATTTTAAAACGCCTTTGTGATATACGAGATTATCGGATGCTTAGTGCGGAATAAATTTTAAAGCGAAGTCTGCTGCTTTCAGGTTGCGGAATTTTTCACAATGCCACTGGCTGTTATAAAAAAATTGCACGTGTTAAAGCTACGCTGCAGCTATATTATGGGTGCAGCACGAATGAGTTGGCTCGACCGGGGAAGAACTACACTCTCACAAAATACCAGCGTAAAATAGTAGCTTAATTTTCTTTTTTAATAAAAACGAGGTATTCTATCTTTGTCCTTAGGGGTGATAACGCATCTGCGTTTTGATTCTTGATAGAGGATAAATGTAAATGTCTATGGGCCAAAGTAATCACTTACCGTTAAGTGGACTGTGTGCTCACACAGTGGACGAGCACACTGTCCACCTGATGTAAGTGGATGCTCTGGCCCATAGACATTTACAATTATCTTCGATTAAGAATCAAAACGCAGATGCATAGTCACCCTTGAGGATTTAGATGGAATGCATCATTTACAGTGAAAAAGAATCTCTGAATCTCTACTCCCCGTGGTCCTGCCCCGTTCGAGCCGACTCATTCGTGCTAGAACCATAATATAGCTGCAGCGTGACTCTACCACGTATAAATTATTTTTATTTCTTTATTAAAAATTCAAACCACCAATTTCTTAATAAATCTTGACATAATAAAATTTTAGATGTCGGAAGGATTTTGGCTCGAAAGATGCAGTGATCGGAAGACATTATTTTTGTAACATTTCCGATAGTCGCCTCTTAGGACACCAATGCCATATTAAAAAAAGCTAAAAAAAATTAATTCATTTCACACTAGCAATTAAAACGTATAAATCTAATTTGAAATATCTAATAAGAAAACCTGGAACTACGTATTGCCGTGATTATTTTGTAGCGTCAAACGACATTCGGTTCTATTTGCCGAACAAATTTTCGCTACGCCACTTCGCGTCGGATTCTCAATGTTTGAATTTATCCAAATTTAAAAGTTCACAGCAATTCACAGTATACAGTGTGTTTTACGTGTACGTTTTCATCAAATTAATTTAAAATTTCACCTTTGCTGCAGTAGCATCAATAAATTTACAGTTTACGTTAACAAGGCTTATTTAATTAGGCTTACTATAAGTTAAGACACAACTACATACGTTGTAGACACATGCAGCAGCTGTATCCACGAGACGACCTGGACGTTTTCACAGAATGCCGGAGAGAAAAAGCAGCTTAATAATGTTGTTTCGTATAGCAAGTGTAGAGAACCGGAGACAATTTTGTAAAGGGACATGGGCATTACATTTTACTCCTCAGGGGTGACAGCACATCTGCATTTTCATTCTTAATCGTGGATAGATGTAGATGTCTTATTTCCATTACGTGGACTTTGTACTCGTTTATCATTATTATTCATTAAAAAAGTTAGAGAATTACACGTGCAAGTGCACGGTGGTTGATAGCCAAGAATATTATATGGCGTAAGTTTTTGAAAGAATTAATGTGACAATCGGGCACATAGTTCACCTAGTAAATGATAAGTGTAGTCCATCTATTCGTTAATAAAAACCAAAATGCATCGGCCTAGATACCTCTGAGGACTCAACTAAACACCTCATTATCATTATAAAGGGTCTGCAGCACAGCACTTTCTCCTTTGCGATAATAAACATATATCTCGAAATTTTTATTCAAGCAGTCCTTCTTGTACCATTTTCATACCTTTCACAAATCCTAAATAAACTTGTTTCTTTATATGTCATCCGAGAATTTTCGTAGCTTATGTTATTATAAGTTACTTGATCACTTTTTCGTTACAAAAAATATAATTAATATTATTTTTCATTTCGTTACAGAGCAATAAACACACACACACACACACAAACATAAGCACACACACACACACACACTCACGCACGCAGCACGCACGCACGCACGCAAGCACACACGCACACACGCACACACACGCACGCGCACGTTTAACCGTAAAACGTAGAAATATGTTGCAATTTTTAATTTCAAATATCTAATGTCTTTGGACGTCTGATTCAAATACCGAACGAAATGAACATTTATTTATTTATTTATTACACACAAATACAGTCGGTTGTTCTTTGTACAACTTTAGCCAAACTGCAGGGCAGTTTGTTGGCGTATACATCACCCTCTTACATTATATGTGCCTACTATAAATTTTATGATCCTTAAGAACTTAAAATACACATAAACTGTACCTACTGTTATTTTAACTGCAATTTTAAAAACTTAAAAATAGGAAATTAAATTGACACTAATTTAAAATATTTAACCTAATTAAAACTAAGCGCTGTTACTACTGTTACATACCTTATCATATGTAAGCTTATTAATATTTAAACTCATTAAACACAGTTAAAATCAAATTAATTTATAGCTATAACTTAAATTAAGACAATATTAATTATTACATATATAATTACCCAGCAACCACGCTTTTAACCTCTTTTTAAATATTTCTTTATTACCGCATTCGTATTCAGAAAATATCTCATTGAAAATACGTGGTACTAGATATTTTCTCGTCCTGTTGCAGTAATAATTATTAACTCTATGCTCAACGTATTTCTTTCGCGAAGTAATTCTAATATTTTTGTTAAATGTTTGAAACGTTTTAAACTCTAGAGATTTAAATTGATCTATTGCAATTAAGTACTTAAATTTTACATGCACAGGTAATTTTCTAAAATTTTTAAATAAATTATTATAAGCGAATATATTTGAAGCTTACTTTTTAATTTGGTTGTCTGCTACTTTGACATCGTGAAATATTCAATAAAAGTTACCGAAAAATAACATTGGCAGACACCTAGTATGATGGTTTCAAGGTCATGACAGACAGCTTGAAAAGTACAAATTTTTATTAATAATTTACGTTATACCTATATATATATATATATATATATATATATATATATATATATATATATATATATATATATATATATATATATATATATATATATTAATAAAAATTTGTACTTTTCAAGCTGTCTTTGAAACCATCATACTAGGTGTCTGCCAATATTATTTTTCGGTAACTTTTATTGAATATTTCACGATGTCAAAGTAGCAGACGACCAAATTAAAAAGTAAGCTTCAAATATATTCGCTTATAATAATTTATTTAAAAATTTTATTATATATATATATATATATATATATATATATATATATATATATATATATATATATATATATATATATATATATATATGTGTGTGTGTGTGTGTGTATATTGTTGATAATATTATTTGACATGTATAATTTTCATGGCAGAGATATATTGTGGTTCTAATTATAACTATACCTTCTGAGGCGTCCATAAGCGCGTACTATTTGTATTTTGAATGTGTAATTTGCGTTCTCGAGGAAACTGTTTAAAGAAATTATTATTCTTACTTTTAATAATAAGTACTCTATAGAAAATATTATGTATGTCCGTAAACACGAATGTCGGCGGCAAAAAAGTGATCATCGTATTGTACGAATTAGTTGCAAAACTATTAATCCCAAATTTAGATTAAACTAAGATATTTAATTCATTTACAGGGCACACCTGAGTATATCTATATCGACCGCCAGTCAAACTTAAGAGTCCCCATTTTATGTACCTCAGGTATAGGTAAACATAAATATACTTAAAAAAATGTGAAGCTTATTGAAATACCGTAAGTCTGCCGCCCACAGGCTCTAAAGCTATAACTTTAACTATATATTTAAATCCAATTACTCTCGGCGAGATAACGACTAATGTCGTAGTAATAAAGTTTAAAACATGTTAGTAATTTATTCATCTTCGACAGTGACGTGTACAATAAAATTAATTGAATGTCTGATAGCGTTTTAAACAATTTTCTGTACAGTTTCTTTAAGTTTACATACATAAATTTCACAAGGACAAACATTCAGAGCCAAAACAAATATTTGTATTTTTTTTTTCGATTTGTTTCGAACCCGTGGCCCTCAGTGCCGCAACTTATTACTAAAACAACTGCGTTTTATAAACCTCGACATTGCGCACGGTAAAACTGTTCGGCTGAATCTTAGTTACAAAAAAGCCTTGAACGTTTTTCGCAAATTACTTCTAACGTCTGAAGTCTGGAGGTTGAGGACGGGGGACACAAAAAAACGCTCACTGTTTTATCAACCCTCTGGCGCTATTCTGTAGACAGTCTTCATATAACTTTTCGGTAGATATATTTAATAACTAAACCCCTACACGTTTAAGTATTTTAGATAATGTATTACAATTTCGTAAAGTTTCAACTAGATACAAAAAACGCAAAAGGTATAAAATATTAGTGAAGTACCTCAGGTTTCAAGTACACGATCCAGTTTTCAGCTGCAGTCGTGCCTGATTCAGACCGCAATTTTATATTAATATCCAAACCAAGTTAAACAATACGGAAACTACCTGCCAACGCTCAAAACAGCATACTCACACAAACATGCACAACTAAGAGGGTGTCTTTACTCATGTAAAGTGTAGTCTTCACTCTTAGTAGTGAGTGTAGCGTCAAGATGATTTATTACGTTAATCTCCACGATCTTTTTAAAAATGGCACGAACTTATTGCGTAGTATACGGCTTTTTGAAATCGGCTTTATCCAAACCGGTGCTATCGTATTTTAAACTTCCTGTTGATTTTGAAAGGTAAGAATTATTTATTGTTATAGTAATAATCCTTATCGAATTATAAGTACGTGTGATCGATCATAATGAATTTGTGAACTTATGCAATAAGGGTAACAAAAAGTAAATCCAAGATGGCGGCTGCAATAATTATCAATTGTTACTTCATGGTTTTTCGAAGGTGTTGAAGCTGATAGTGCTGTCGAAATGTAAATCCAAGATGACGGCTGCAAATCAATTTTTTCGTCCTGGATTTCATTTTCATGACTTTCGGGGGTGTTGAAGCCGATAGTGCTGTCAAAGCGTGAATCCAAGATGGCGGCTTATAGAGGTATCAATTTTTTCATCATGGGTATCGTTTCCATGGTTTTCGATGGTATTGAAGCCGATAGTGCTGTCAAAACGTGAATCCAAGATGGCGGCTGATATGGGTATCAATTTTTTCGTCATGGGCGTCATTTTCATGGCTTTCGGGGGGTGTTGAAGCCGATAGTGCTGTTAAAACGTAAATTCAAGATGGAAGCTGCAAAATGTATACATTTTTCGTCATGGGTGTCGTTTTCACGGTTTTCGAGGGTATTGAAGCCCATAGTTAGATATCCATAGTTCTACAAGTGCTGTAAAAACGTGATTCCAAGGTTGCGGTTGCAATATGTATCATTTTTTCGTCATGGGTGTCATTTTCATCAGTTTTGAGGGTGTTGAAGATGATAGTGCTGTCGAAATGTAAATCCAAGATGACGGCTGCAAATCAATTTTTACGTCCTGGGTTTTATTTTAATGATTTTTGAGGGTGTTAAAGTCGATAATGCTGTATAATTGTAAATAAAATAGGACAGTATTTTTTTTAAAAGTTTCTTGGTGGTTCTTCCCAGGATAGAGTATTTCCTTTTGCGAACCAGTGGTAAATGAAAAAAGTGACTTTCAATAAGTATTATTTCTAATCCATATTGAATAAAAATGTTTTTGTTTCTGTACGGTCAGTACGGTTCGCAGCCGCTCATGAGCCCTGCCCGCGCGCCACCTGCGCTGTTTTCGTCCAATCGCGGCTCGCGTACGCCCCCCCCCCCCCCCCAAAATTTGTAAAAGGTTACACCGTAATGACAAGTTAGATATCCATAGTTCTACAAGTGTTTGTAGGTTAATATTAAATTGTTTTCCATGTTCAAACTATTGTTTTTTACTGAGATTATGCAACGCCATAAGATTACCTTTTTAAATTGTATTTGTAAGCTAATCATTTAAATTCCATTCATTGATCACTACAGAACAAAATGTAAAAAAAATATCAAAAACATTAAAAGTCATAACCCTATTGCTTCAACGGAGCGTAGGTAATTATGTACTCAACTAGGCTTAGTTTCCATACTGTACTTATTTATATAATGTGTTAATTGTAAGAGACTGTAAGGTTTTTCATGTTATTTCTCTTAAGTGACAACGTACGTATATCCTTCTTTGTTTATAGTTTACTGTGTCCATGAACAGTGACCGCTTAGCACCAGGTTAACTGAAGGTGGTTTGTCACTTTAGTTTTATATAATAATAAAAAATAAGAAAAGCGATAATTTTGAGTTGAACAGTAAAACGGCAATCAAAATTCAGTTTAGAAGCACAGCCGAAATATTGTTAATACTATTAATATAGCCGTACAGAAGTCTACTGGAATATAACTATCAAATTTTTAGTAAAAAAAAATGTTACTTTAATGTAGGTAAGATCTGGAATGGTTGACCAAATTTCAGTGAAGACGCTTGTATTTTTATTGTTTTAGTGTATATTAATCGTAAAAATTAATATATCTGATAGGTAAACTATTAAGCTTCGGAAAAAATGAAAAAGTTATGATTAATTTTGTAGAACACAAAATACGAGTCTACCTACCATGCCCGGGGTTGGTTGACGTTTTATCAGTAAAGGTAAGTTGACCTATGAAATAATTAGTACACATTATAGGAATAAATAGGATAAAAATATAATAACTTGTGGCAATGAAATTTATAATCTTGACAATTTAAATAAACATCATAAATTGTAAATTAGAATAAACAATGATTGTTTTAAACACATTTAAACATTTTTCAACTAAACACTTAAAAAATAATAGTTTTATCTGAAAGCAGAAAACTTCTTGTTATCTTAATAATAAACAACAATAACAAACAGTCTTAACTACGAGTAATTTAACATTTTGGGAATCTGACTAGCAAATCAGTATTTTAAATCAGAGGTGCAACTTTTGCGTTCATAGAACAAAACATTGTCATTTGTACAGTGTTTTGCATGGGTCCATGACTTGCACATAGTGCACTGGATTCATTTCTCTCTAGGAATACGCACGTAAGTAATAATTCTGTACACTGTTAACAAAATGTATCATAATATACCTAATGTAATATAAAATATTACTAATGGATCAATAACCTGCAAAAGGCCTGCACCATTATGTATTTACGCACCACCCACTTTACTTGATGAGTTAATTTCCGACCCTTTGATAATTTTAATACACAAACGCGCGCAAAGCAGCGCTTTTAGCAAGTTCTTACTAAATAGGGCGTGTATTTTTAAGTGTTTTAATAATTAAATATTTTTTACGTTAGTAAAGATACTGGGTGTTGGGACTACTTTTCGGTCTAGAAGTTCGTCTGGCTTTCTGCTTCCAAACAGCAGTGCTCATGCCACTGTCATCCTGTCTGCAGGACATGGAGAGACCGTGTAACTACATGTTGTGAGGCATTCCATCGTTGTCCTTATAGTGCCCACTGACGATACGTCCATTAATCCAAATGGAGTGGTAATCGTCCAAAATCGTACCGTGAATGGTAAAAACATATTCCATTTGGATGGATTTCATCCAGCTCTGAATTTCCAAATGGATTGAAATCCATGCTTCCAGTCCAAACGGACGTCATTCGTGGCGACAATGTATCTCCAGCCTTCTTTGAATTCGTTTGCAGGTGCCGTGGACTGCGGCAGCCGCTCATCATCAGGTGGGCTCTAAGCTTGTTTGTTACTTAAGCTATGCAAAAATCGCATCTAAGATTGGCAATTTGTCTTTGTACCCACTCTTATCATACTAGCTGTTCTAGTTCAGTATTTTTCGTTATTTGAAATACATTCGAAAATATAAACTTTCTTTACAGCAGGTATATTCTCATAGAAATACAAATTGAATGAAATTTAAAATTCAATACTCGTAAGTGGAAAGATTTCCAATACTCCAAAACGCCATTTTCCAAATTCTTCAAAATTCTTCCAATGACACGAAAAGCACACGGGCCACTTTATAAAATGAAGAAATAATAAAATTAATAAAAATTTTTGTTCGCATATAATGTGCAGTTATGTTCAATTTCCGCCAGCGCTAATTAAATTGTTAATTGCAATATTTAGTGCTCTAAACATCTTTTATTTATATTATTATAAAATGATACTAGCTAATGGTTCACGACAGTAATCGAATGTTGGATTCGAACGTTTCATGAAAACCTTTAGCGCTCTCACTACTTGCCGGTGAAAGAGAAAATCGTTGGAATATATGCGGTGGCACAGTTAATTAATTGTTCTATAACCTATTAACGGCCTGGCCATGGGGATCGGCGGCGCGAACGGCGAAGCGACAGGCGGAGCGAAAATTCGCGCGGCGCGATTTGAGGGCCACGGTAAGTCACGTTTGCCGCCGCGACCAGATAGGCCGAGAGTGAAATGTCTTTATCAAAGTTAAAAAAGTAAACTAAGAAAGTAATTGTTTTTTGATTTAAGACATAATATTAGGATGAGATTACGGAGTACTTGAGGAATCAGGTTATAGATGGAGAATTCCCCAACAAATAGAATGCATCTAGAAAAAAAATTCGAGTAAATACCAGAATGAGTGTTTAAACCTGCGATTATATTCTTGTTAATATTCAAACAGAATTGGAGATAAAAGTCAGTGCGGATAGAATTTTAAGTTGTTTTTGTCTGCCCGGCATTTTTCGCGGCGAGAACAACTAAAATATTTTGTTCCCTATACTATTCGCCGCTATTGCCGTCCGACTCCGTGGCTTGCACCATACTGATTCATACATTTGTTTCAATCACCCGCCGCGCCGCCAGTCGCCCTCGCGATTCGCCCGGTAATTTCGCCGGTCGCGTCGCCACTCGCCGCTACGCGTGGCATGCTTCATACATTTCTATACATTTGTTTTAGTCGCTAGACGCCTCGCCGTTCGCGCCGCTCGAATTTTCGCCACGGCGAATGTCCTGTGGCCAGGCTTTAAGAGATTAGAGAAGTCTAACGTCCTACAGTGGGAAGTATAAAGACTGTGAAGTGGATTAGAGAAGGCTTACGTCCTACAATGGGAAGTATAAATACTGTAAAGTAAATTGGAGAAAGCTTGCGTCCTACAGTGGGAAGTATAAATACTGTAATTTGAAATTAATTGACATATTGACTCTAAGTGCCACAAATGAATAGAGTCTAGAGTCATAAGTCGGATCCTCTGAGCGGCATTTGCTTCGTTCTTCTACGAAATCGGGGATAAATGCAGGTGTGTACGGCTATGGCCACAGTTTCCCCTACCATCAGGTGGACTGTGTGCTCATTTGCATAGCCTTACTTTTGCTCCTTTCTCTATAAAAATAACAAACAGTCAGTAATTATACTGGTTCTCTTAACATTCAAAACACACCACTATATGCTATACTGATTGGCTGAAATCGTTTTGAAGGTGTTAGACAGAAAAAAGGTAAACTAAGGATCATCAATTGGGTGCGGAAATTACTGCAACCCCTTGGTTCCAAAGCGTTTGCATCAAACACTGCGCTTAGTACATTAGCGGCTATGATGTATTTCATTAAAACCTTCTGGGTAAACAAGGCATAGGTAGCTGATTTTGTTTCAGATTAGGTGTAATTGTCCATGGGCTACAAAATCCACTTTTCATAAGGAATCCATTAATCCCATAACTTACCATTTTAATTTTAGTTGTATTAAAAGACAAAAGTAAAGGTTACAGCCTATATACGACCTAATGGTGAGCCATGCCTCCTCACATTTCTGAGAAAAACTTGGAGTAAAGTTAAACAAAAAGAAGAAGAAAATTTAGAACTAAAACTTATCTCTTTTTACTTTTCTTTGCACTAACATCACAACAGCTTTTGTTCGAAACTCCGAAATTCCGACTCGTAGGGCATTTTTAGAACTTTCTTAACTTTTCTGTGCTGTTCTAAAGTTTCAGAGTTTAACCTTATGTTAAAACTTACAGCAGGTTCGTTTGAAATTTCTGATAGTGACGTCTTATTTTTTAAATGTAAAAAAACCGATGCAGCAAACTTGTAGAATTGTTGCTCTTGACAAACTTAGCAATTCCATTCTAATTGAATGTCAAAATAAAAGTAAGAATCATGTATAAAAATTTTATATGGGAGGTGATTACTATAAAAACGATACTTTGTGATATTGTAAATGTCTTTTACTACCTTATTGGATTTTGTAATTTTATTTGTAAAGTATCTGCCCTTTTTTAACGCCGACAGAAATTATGTCTCATTACTATTACCACTACCAATACTCCAGCCAACAAGTCCACTGCTGGACAAAGACTGGCATGAAGGCTATCCTGGCCTATCGATTGCCACTAAGTATGGTATAGATCTCCTTGATCGATCGAATAGGTCAACACGGCTGTGTTACTTCCGGGAAACTGCGACAGTAGGTCTTGTCTGATATTCTTCAAAATTTCAGTTTAGACACGTAAAAGTAGACACGAGGAAAAAATAACAAATCATTACACTGTAGAAATGAGTGGTAGAATCAGCAAACTAGTTAAGATTCTTAATTACGCATGTGTGCGTAATTATAATATCACAATCGTGTCAAATAAACGCCATAAGGTGAGCTGTATACTCGTTTGATTTCTTTTCCATAAAAAAACCGTATTCTCTGCTTACTCCTCCTTGGTGACAGGCGTGAGAGCTGTTTGTTTACGTTTATTTAAAGTAATTGTGTTTATTAAAAATAATTGAAAAAAACTGCGCTTAGCAGCCTTACCTGCCAAGCACGGCAACTATGGTTAATACATCCCGATGCGGAACAAGTTTACCATTACCTAACAATAGTTGTCTAGTTTGCGTTTTTAGAATTACGAAGTAAACTCAATTTGCTCCCAATTCGCCTTTGAAATATTGATTTTTTTTTACTGTTTCGAATAATTACTGTTGGATCCGCAAGCTCTTGAATACTTTACGTAAAAGTTTCCTTATCTAAATGAATATCAGACCATAAATAATTGTGTCTTATGTATTGCTTGATTTCAAAACTCGATGTCGATGTTTGTCTGTATTTCTTTTCATCCGAGTACAATTGGTCTTCGAGACAAGTGTAAATAGGCATTTGTTAAAGTGAGGGCGCTTCATCATCATCGGCTACATCACCATCATGTGGGCCCGTTAAGTACTGGTTTATAATAATTAAAAAAAAATCATCACAACATAGCCTTACCTGTTCAAGTAATATGATTTTTAATTACATTGTCACCAAATACATTTGAACAGTTAAATCTTTTAAAACTACCTCCTCGTCTCTTCAAAGCGGTATATTAGTGAATAGGCTTTTTTAAACTTACAATCTAAGACTGCAAAATTACTTACCAAAATAGGATTATTACATTATGGAAACATCAATTTTACTATATATAAGTACGTCATCTACAATTTCAAAGTAAAGTATCTGGAGAAAATAAAAGAACAATAAAATAATAAGTTTTAACAAAGGTCACAAATCAAGTTACGAACTATTCAGACATCTCAATTATTTTAATATTCGAATTCTTAAAATATAAAAGTGTAAATAGATTCATAGCATTGATGGATTCTATATCTTCACTACCACCGTACCCAACGCTATCTATTAATGCAGCGTTATTTAAGTCAAAGATATTTAAAGATCATTGATTTTATCAACTTTCCGTTTCTTTTTTAATGGCTAAGTAGGTATATCGAAAAAACATAGCTAGATCACCTCTCGGACAGGTCTCTGTCTGTTCGCGGAATCTCAATACAATAGTCTCAGCCATTCCCAAGCTTAGACCGGACAGACAGACAGACGATCATTTTACAATGGTTACTTATATGTGTATGAGCTCAACCTGAGCTCAACGCTAGCATCGCACCTGTAATTCCCCTGGTGAGTTGTCGTCTACAGGGCATGTACATGCCATGCAGGTCTCGGGCCCCGGGGTATGCCCCCATTGCCCGGATCTCCCTCATGACCCACAGCTATGGGCCAGTCCTGGGGGCCTTTTCAGGCGTTGTAGGTATTTAGCGGATTAGTCCGCATTCGGTTGAAACTTTTTTCCGTAGTCGGTTAACTACGGAAAAAAGAAGGTTTTCATATATATGGTTGAAGTTGGCCTATCAGTGGCATTGTGGGTTTTACCCGACTCTCTAATCTATATAGAGAGGAGTTCTCTTGGATAATGTCGCCCGTTCCGGGGCCGGGCCACGAAGTCTGTGATGGTCTCGACTTTCAGATCGGCCGCTATGACATCATTCCGTACGTAGTGACCTGCTCCGACGATTGTCCTTAATGTAAGGTTCTGCTGGGCCTGCAGTCGCCGCCTCAGAGGGTCGCTCGGAAGCGCGTACCAGGCCTGACCAGCGTAGGTAATTAGGGTACGTATGTACAATTTGAGCTTGGTCTTGGTTGGCAACTTGGATGCCATGACTGGCAAGAGCGTCGCTCGTGCACATCTGGCTCTACGGACGACGAAGTCGACGTGCGCGGTCATGCGCAGCGTCTTGTCAATCCGGCACCCAAGGTAGGTCACGGCCTTCTCGTACGCGATCTTCTGGCCATTGATGATCAGCGGAGGTGGTAGGGTTCTGAGACGGCGAGTGAGCAGAGCGGTCGTCTTACCAACGTTGATGACCATCCTCCACTCGTCCAGCCATGGTGGCAACAGGTCCAGCAGACGCTGCATTCTGGCAGTGGCTATATAGGCTCTTCTGGACGAGGACGATAGGCGCTATCGTCCGCATATAGCGCCAGCTCCACGTCGTCCCCCCACTCTTGCAGCCTCCCCTGCCAGTGTTGGGATGTCGTTGGTGTAAGCCGCGTACAGGACTGGAGACAAACAGCTGCCCTGTGGAACGCCGGCTCTGATGGATCTTGTTGCGGACTCGGCGTCGTCTACGCAGACGTAGAACTTCCTGTGTTCCAGGAAAGACTCCACTAGCCGCAACATAGCAAGAGGGACACTGGTCTGTTCATGCAGTTTATAAAGCAATACTGAGTGCCACACCCTGTCGAACGCCTTCTCAATGTCGTGAAAGACGCCCAACGATATGCGGCCACGGTTGTATTCTGCCGCAAGCAAGTGCAGCACTCTAGTCAACTGTGTGACTGTAGAGTGACCCCTCCTGAATCCGTGCTGCTCCGCCCGAAGTTGGATGCACGGACGGAGACGTCTCAGCAGCAATCTTTCTAACAGTTAAGCTATGTGCGGTAATAGCGTGATCGGCCTGTAGCTGGCAGCTCTACGCCTGTCCTTTCCGGGTTTCGGCAAGACGATGACTCTGCCTTTCTTCCAGTCCTCCGGGAAGTGAGATGTCCGCAGTATCCCATTGTAGAGTCGACCAAGCTCTACCAGGACTCTATTGGGCAGCTGTCGGAGTGCAGCGTTGGTAATCCCATCGTGCCCCGGCGCCTTCCTCGGTTACAGGCGAGTTACTGTCCTCCGCAGTTTAGCGGGGGAGATGAAGCACTCTCCTGCAAGCGGTGGCGCGGGCGACAACAGGAACTCCTGTACGCGACTCTCCTTCCGGGGGAGCATGAAGCTCCATGAACTCTGCACTTGCTGGGTTCGGCATAAATTGCTCCTCGAAGTGCTCAACTAGGATATCCGCTCTGCCCTTGGCATCATAGCAACGTTCACCCGCGCTGTTGGTCAGCGGGCAAACGGGAGGTCTGGCTTTGATCAACTGTCGGTTCAGTTTGTAGAGCGACGCGTCGTGCTCTTCTGCTTTCCACATGCGCCGCTCCCAGGCCTTTCCTCTGTAGGCCTGGACTGCAACCGACAGTTCCTCCGACAAGGTGTTGAGTTGGGTTTTTAGTCTAGGGCAGCGAGTACGCGCCCAGAGCTTCCTCAACGCTCTCTTGCGCGTGATCTGCACGCATATCTCTCGCGGCAGATCGTCTCGCCTTGCTGTGATCGGGACGATCGTAGAGGCCGCATGGAAGGCCTCCTGGATGTTTATGGTTAATCTGGTTGCAGCGGCTTCTACGTCGTCCGCTGTGCTTATGAAATGAAACAAAGATGGTGGACTGGAGGTCTCTCCTGCAGGTGTTGATAGTAGAGCCTCCAGTCGACACGTGTCTTGAATGCTCTGGGCGGCGTAGTCACCGCCTTTAGGCCAAGGGTGATCAGAATCGGGAGGTGCTGTGAGTTCAGGTCGTACAGCACCTCTACCACTATCGGGTAGTTGACGTTCCTAGAGAGCACGATGTCCAATACATCCGGACGTTTCCGTGGATCTGTCGGAACATGTGTAGGTTCTTCGGGACCTAAAAGCTGCTGTATCTCTCAGCATCTTCATAAAGTTGATCACTCTGTATCCCCACGCCGGGTGTTTGGCGTTTAGATCCCCGGCGATGATGGTAGGTGTTTCGCCCTCCATTACCGTCCGGACGTCTGAGGAGCAGAATAGAGCCCCTGGCGGCCTCCCCTGTTGTTGCATTTGTTCATGGGCGGCGGTAGTCACTTACCATCAAGTGAGCCGCATGCTGGTTTGCCCCTCTTATTTAAAACACAAGGTGGTTATTACGATATTACATAGAGCCTGTTACGGATGGCGAAGAAGCAAGCGTCGCGTTGACACGTCTCCCGCAACCCGCATCAGAACAAGGCTCCGCAAGGACAAGCGCTTGCACCAACTCTGTGCCTACGTTACCTTTGGAGTGTAGAGGTAAGGAGTACAGACTCTGTAATAAAAAAGTGTCCGTGGGAAAGCGCTAAATAAGGGTGGCGCCACTGTAGCTACAGTCTAAATTTTAAAGAACTTTTTATAATTTTTTATTGCACAGATTTTCACCATAATTCTTTTTGACAATAATTATTTTATTGCTTTCAAAATTTTTATTTTCAAAATCACTCAACGTATTTTACGGTGATTTAGCATACCCGGTAGCTAACCGAGCGCTCTAGTGGAGAGTTTTTGAACTGTTATTTACTGCTTACAGATGGACACTTTTTCAACCATTCTCCATATGAGTTGGTACTTCTTACTTCTACACTCTATAGTAACTCCGACCGTAGAAATAAAACACAAAACAAATACAGCTTTCAAGACAGAACTAGCAAGAAGGAAGCCCCTCAAGCTCCTCAATTTATATGTGTGGTACTATAAAGACATCTAAACCTTTTAGGATTTATATTAACTCTTCTCCTTCATCTACAACATGTAACATAATTAACGCACTTTGAGAAAGTAGTTTGTTCAGAATCATTTACTGAATCGATTCCTATCATTTTAATATAGATAACTTTTTATCGCAAAAATAATTAAAACTACGTAAATTACATTCACACTAAATCTGTACAGTCAAAACAAACTAAAATGGACCGTAACTTAAGGCAATAAGACTTTTAAGAGTGCAGTTTTATTTGTATTATTATAATTTTGTCATTCAATAAAAATAAAGAAAAAATGAACTTTATTTCAAGCACGTTAAATTCTTTGCGTTCGTGGATTTGTACTGTGACCACAACATTCTTCCGGAAAAACGGAACTAATTTGATAAATAATCAGTGCATAAAAATGTTTGACTAAAAATTCAGTGTATGTATTATGATTATAACATAATATACTCATTGGGGTGATTGATATCCTGCCATCTATTAACTGGTTGAACAGATTTTGATGAAATGTTTGTGTTTGTTTGACTAACCCTGGATGGTTTGTATTTACAATTGTAGATAGGTGGCGCTGTGGTTGAAATCCAGAATCCACCCATGCGATGCCGGGGCGAATCGCTAGTTTATGTATATAATGTGCCTACGATTTTCTCTTGGTTAATAGAACATATTGAATTTTAATTATAATTGATTGAGATTTTCTAATAGAAAAAAAAACGTAGTAACTCAACCCGATTTCGGTTATCGCCAGCACAAATGAAATTGTCAATTTTGATTAACCACGTGCAAAAGAAAATATCGTGAAAAAAACCTGCACGCTGGACTTGTGAAGTCCGTCAGCACGCACTGGAGCAACCATCCATCCAACTTTTACAGCCTATAAAAACCACTGCTGCAGATAAGCTTCCCTCGAAAATTTCCTTATAGAGAGTAATTTACCATAGATTCCACAAGCGTGCCGAGGCAGGTGGGTTGGAAACTGCAGATTTCTATTATTTTGGTTGTAAACATAAATGTGCTGTTGCCCATCTCCTGTTTTAGTTTTTTTTATAGAATAGATGGACAAACAAGCACTCTTAGTTATTAGTAGTAGTCTTAGTAGTCCGTAGATATCGATATTGTCATCCTTGAGAATAAAGACGGAATAATTGATAGACAGGCGTTACTTTGCGGAAATCCATTATAATAAAAATATTATTTACTTCGCAACCTTCCGCTAACTAAATACAATGATGTGTCTTACCTGGATTGAAGAGCACCTCCTGTGTTTAATTGCATGTTAATTGCATGCACTAACTCCGTCACCACTAGTCCCAGCACCACTACTCCCGGCACCACTACTTCCAACACCACTATTCCAGGTAAGACACACCATCGACGACAATACGACACTTGTTTCGCCTCTATACGAGGCATCTTCAGGTGATGTAGACTCTACGGGGGCTGACCGCTAAGTAAGTAGGTTAAACAATTGCGAACATGTGCCATGTGTGATCTCCGGAAAATGACGTATAAATCATAGTTGTGTCCCGAGGGAGAGGGAGACGAAATATGTTGAGGCACTGCTGTTTTTCCTCGTAAAAAGCTGACAAGATCTGGCAATGTTTCTTAAGTAACTCACACTGTTATATATGACTTACTTATTTACCGTCCTTTACTGCAGTCACTTAGATAAAAATTATGAAGCTCTGACAAAAACAGAGACAGGTATATTTAAAACTACAGAACGTTAATAAGATACAGCAAATATTAATGTACTTAACTTAAGATTTGCCGGCTAAATTAATGTTTAGTTTTGATTGTAAATTATTTTTACCATGCTTAGCCGTCTAAATTTAAACCACAACTTAATGGCTAAAAATAGAAAATGAGAGAACTACCTACCATGATTTAATTATTTATTTTACAAAAATGATTATCGTAAGCTACACTTTTACTGTCGTTTTTCTTAAAACATCGTAAGAAGTAGGTAACGTTTAAAAAGACTGTAGTGCGAAATGATGGTACTAAACTACCACTATACAACTTTTCTTCCTCAACAGTTTTCTGTTCGTCGAGGTATAAAGTCGGGCCATTGCCACGTAAGCTTACTGATCCGTTGGACGAGGTCAGTTACTCTTGTTTTACTGCGGGGTTTTATTACGAATTTTATCAAGCAGAAAAACTACAAGCATAGCCCTCTCATAGCTCGTTGAGCAAACTAAAACTTCTCCATACGACCAGTATTGAATGACCATATCTCAAATCACTAGCACACTCTTGTTTTCAGATTTTGAGGAATAAGTAACGTTACGCTTACATGTGAGTAGGCAGATTCCCTCACTATGTCTACCTCTTATTACCGTTATCATCATCAAGCCCTTCACAAGTCCACTGCTGAACATAGGTCTTGCCACAAAGCTTGACCTGCAACCTGAGCCACCTGCATCCATCGATTTCCTGCATGTCTTACTAGGTCGTCACATTATCTATTAGGAGGCCGACCAACACTTCGTCTGTCGGTACGAGGCTGCCACTCGAGAACCTTCTTCACCTTCGGTTGTCGGTTCTTCGAGCTATAAAGCAGACCGCTTGCCACTTCAGCTTACTATTATATCTAAACAATTTAGTAACGTAAAAATGCAAGAACTTTAGTCTCTTTATCTGTAGTATTTTTCAGAATTGTATCGATAAAAAAAATCAATTTAATACAATTCAAAATGTGACATAACACAACACTCAGTTACAATTACCTATCCGTGCATATATTACTTGCGATATTGGTAAGCAACACATTAATTGGCAACACCGGTGTTTCCATTACTGAGAGTGATTAACTGTAACCAATTTGCGCTTGCATACACACTGACATCTGTACACACTGACATCTGTATATTTACTAAATTTTATTAAATAGAGGTTATTCGATCTATAATCATCATTCATATGTGGTAAAATCCCGCTGCAGCTATGTTATGATTGTATCACATATGGGTCGGCTCGACTGGGGAAGGATCACACTTTCTCGGAATACGAGCGTAAAATAGCAACTAATGCTACTGTGTTTTTATGTGAGTGTTGAGAACTGAAAACGATGTTTTTAGTGGCAACGAAACACTCCACTTCAGTCCTCAGGAGTGACAACTCATTTATATTATGATTCTTAATCAATGTCTATTGGCCACAACATCTATTAACATTCATACGTGGAAGAGCCACGTTGCAGCTATATTTTGGTTGTAGCACGAATGAGTCGGTTCGACCGGGGAAGGACCACGCTCTAACAGAATACCAGCTTAATACTGCTGTTAATCGTATGGTGAGTGTAGATATCCGGAGACTCTTTTTTGGAAACAAGGCATTTCATCTTAGCCCTTAAGGGGGACAACGCATCTGCATTTTAATTCTTAATCGAGGATAAATGTAGATGTCTATGGGCCACAGCATTCACTTACGATCAGGCGGACTTTGTGCTCGTTTGTCACATTTTTTATTTTCCCATTGTATTGTCACTTTGAATACCCACAGGATAACATGGGTGGTGGATTCTCTTAAAAGTTAAAGTTACAGCCTACGTACGTCCCACTGCTGGACACAGGATCAGGTGGCAGCTATTGCAAATAACAGATTACCCCACTTTAGGGTTATCTAGGCACGCTTTGTTCAGCAGTAGACTTTTGATAGGCTGCAACGATGAATGATGATTGTTATCACCGCACGTAACGTTCACTGTCACAGAAATGCTTAGTAAATTGCTACCATCAGTTATTGCCATAAGCTGAAACAGATTTCCTCACACAATGAATATACTGTGAGGATGATCAACGTACGTCAGGTACCTATCTTATACCCTACCGCATATGTCAGGTGCAGATAATTATGTACGTAATTTAGCAACTATGATCAAGGCGTATGTCTGGCTCGTGCAAATTTACTTTATTTAGAGTAAACATATAACGATTGTTCTATACATTGCACTGTGTCAAAGTTAAGTTCCTTCTGTATACAATTTGGAAGAATATCTACATAACTAAGATATTCTACGGTAAGTCCAACTGTGTATTAAAATATAATTTTTTCAATTTTAATTAATTGTTTAATTTAATATAACTGACAACTTTATTTGATAACATTAATTTGGTATTGTCAGCTTATGTTAGGCAAACCCCTATATAATATAACAAACATTGTAATATTCGAAAAGTGTAGTTAACTTGTAAGACACGTAATATTATAGATTAATACCGAATGAATAACACTTAATATACTATAAATATTTTGAATTTGAATTAAGTTCAAGCCAAGGTCAATTTTTTTTTAAATTAGACTTATTAAAAGCCCTAATGCACATCAAAATCTACACAAAAAGAACAAAGAGAAGAACCAGTAAGAAAAGTTTTTTTAACTTCCCGCTAAGAAAATTGAAAATGTTCAAAAATCAGGAAGTTAATGTTTTAAATGTCATGTAATATTTTACACCCACAGGATATTATTGGGTAGTGATACGCATTTGAAAATCCACAAAATATTTTTGTAGCGTTTGGGAAAATTATATGGACAAGGGCAAACAACATGTGTATAGGCATTTAATATAAATAGATATAGTGTAGTGGCGATGTAAGAATATCCACTGGCCCATGTCGTCCCGTGGGTGTCATAAGAGGCGACAGAGGAAACAAACCAGGAGATGGGCAGCGTCTTCCTGATGACAACTCAAAATTATAAAAAAAATGTGGCGCCAATCCGCCTGCCAGGCGTGGCAACCATGCAAAATCCCCCCCCTATGGGGGCAATTTAAAGAGAAGGCCTATGTTCAACAGTGGAGTTTTATAGAGACTGTAGCAGCAGCAGTAGGTATCATCATCACGACCAGCCTGCGGTAGTTCAGCTCTGACAATTTAAAGAGGAGGCCTCTGTTCAACAGTGGTGTTTTATAGAGACTGTAGCAGCAGCAGTAGGTATCATCATCACGACCAGCCTGCGATAGTTCAGCTCTGACAATTTAAAGAGGAGGCCTATGTTCAACAGTGGTGTTTTATAGAGACTGTAGCAGCAGTAGTAGCTACCATCGTCACGACCAGCCTGCGGTAGTTCAGCTCTGACAATTTAAAGAGGAGGCCTATGTTCAACAGTGGTGTTTTATAGAGACTGTAGCAGCAGTAGTAGCTACCATCGTCACGACCAGCCTGCGGTAGTTCAGCTCTGACAATTTAAAGAGGAGGCCTATGTTCAACAGTGGTGTTTTATAGAGACTGTAGCAGCAGTAGTAGCTACCATCGTCACGACCAGCCTGCGGTAGTTCAGCTCTGACAATTTAAAGAGGAGGCCTATGTTCAACAGTGGTGTTTTATAGAGACTGTAGCAGCAGCAGTAGGTATCATCATCACGACCAGCCTGCGGTAGTTCAGCTCTGACAATTTAAAGAGGAGGCCTATGTTCAACAGTGGTGTTTTATAGAGACTGTAGCAGCAGTAGTAGCTACCATCGTCACGACCAGCCTGCGGTAGTTCAGCTCTGACAATTTAAAGAGGAGGCCTATGTTCAACAGTGGTGTTTTATAGAGACTGTAGCAGCAGTAGTAGCTACCATCGTCACGACCAGCCTGCGGTAGTTCAGCTCTGACAATTTAAAGAGGAGGCCTATGTTCAACAGTGGTGTTTTATAGAGACTGTAGCAGCAGCAGTAGGTATCATCATCACGACCAGCCTGCGGTAGTTCAGCTCTGACAATTTAAAGAGGAGGCCTATGTTCAACAGTGGTGTTTTATAGAGACTGTAGCAGCAGCAGTAGGTATCATCATCACGACCAGCCTGCGGTAGTTCAGCTCTGACAATTTAAAGAGGAGGCCTATGTTCAACAGTGGTGTTTTATAGAGACTGTAGCAGCAGCAGTAGGTATCATCATCACGACCAGCCTGCGGTAGTTCAGCTCTGACAATTTAATTAGGAGGCCTATGTTCAACAGTGGTGTTTTATAGAGACGGTAGCAGCAGTAGTAGCTACCATCGTCACGACCAGCCTGCGGTAGTTCAGCTCTGACAATTTAAAGAGGAGGCCTATGTTCAACAGTGGTGTTTTATAGAGACTGTAGCAGCAGCAGTAGGTATCATCATCACGACCAGCCTGCGGTAGTTCAGCTCTGACAATTTAAAGAGGAGGCCTATGTTCAACAGTGGTGTTTTATAGAGACTGTAGCAGCAGCAGTAGGTATCATCATCACGACCAGCCTGCGGTAGTTCAGCTCTGACAATTTAAAGAGGAGGCCTATGTTCAACAGTGGTGTTTTATAGAGACTGTAGCAGCAGCAGTAGGTATCATCATCACGACCAGCCTGCGGTAGTTCAGCTCTGACAATTTAAAGAGGAGGCCTATGTTCAACAGTGGTGTTTTATAGAGACTGTAGCAGCAGTAGTAGCTACCATCGTCACGACCAGCCTGCGGTAGTTCAGCTCTGACAATTTAAAAGAGGAGGCCTATGTTCAACAGTGGTGTTTTATAGAGACTGTAGCAGCAGCAGTAGGTATCATCATCACGACCAGCCTGCGGTAGTTCAGCTCTGACAATTTAAAGAGGAGGCCTATGTTCAACAGTGGTGTTTTATAGAGACTGTAGCAGCAGCAGGAGGTATCATCATCACGACCAGCCTGCGGTAGTTCAGCTCTGACAATTTAAAGAGGAGCCCTATGTTCAACAGTGGTGTTTTATAGAGACTGTAGCAGCAGCAGTAGGTATCATCATCACGACCAGCCTGCGGTAGTTCAGCTCTGACAATTTAAAGAGGAGGCCTATGTTCAACAGTGGTGTTTTATAGAGACTGTAGCAGCAGTAGTAGCTACCATCGTCACGACCAGCCTGCGGTAGTTCAGCTCTGATAATTTAAAGAGGAGGCCTATGTTCAACAGTGGAGTTTTATAGAGACTGTAGCAGCAGCAGTAGGTATCATCATCACGACCAGCCTGCGGTAGTTCAGCTCTGACAATTTAAAGAGGAGGCCTATGTTCAACAGTGGTGTTTTATAGAGACTGTAGCAGCAGTAGTAGCTACCATCGTCACGACCAGCCTGCGGTAGTTCAGCTCTGACAATTTAAAGAGGAGGCCTATGTTCAACAGTGGTGTTTCATAGAGACTGTAGCAGCAGTAGTAGCTACCATCGTCACGACCAGCCTGCGGTAGTTCAGCTCTGACAATTTAAAGAGGAGGCCTATGTTCAACAGTGGTGTTTTATAGAGACTGTAGCAGCAGCAGTAGGTATCATCATCACGACCAGCCTGCGGTAGTTCAGCTCTGACAATTTAAAGAGGAGGCCTATGTTCAACAGTGGTGTTTTATAGAGACTGTAGCAGCAGTAGTAGCTACCATCGTCACGACCAGCCTGCGGTAGTTCAGCTCTGACAATTTAAAGAGGGAGGCCTACGTTCAACAGTGGTGTTTTATAGAGACTGTAGCAGCAGTAGTAGCTACCATCGTCACGACCAGCCTGCGGTAGTTCAGCTCTGACAATTTAAAGAGGAGGCCTATGTTCAACAGTGGTGTTTTATAGAGACTGTAGCAGCAGCAGGAGGTATCATCATCACGACCCGCCTGCGGTAGTTCAGCTCTGACAATTTAAAGAGGAGCCCTATGTTCAACAGTGGTGTTTTATAGAGACTGTAGCAGCAGCAGTAGGTATCATCATCACGACCAGCCTGCGGTAGTTCAGCTCTGACAATTTAAAGAGGAGGCCTATGTTCAACAGTGGTGTTTTATAGAGACTGTAGCAGCAGTAGTAGCTACCATCGTCACGACCAGCCTGCGGTAGTTCAGCTCTGACAATTTAAAGAGGAGGCCTATGTTCAACAGTGGTGTTTTATAGAGACTGTAGCAGCAGTAGTAGCTACCATCGTCACGACCAGCCTGCGGTAGTTCAGCTCTGACAATTTAAAGAGGAGGCCTATGATCAACAGTGGTGTTTTATAGAGACTGTAGCAGCAGCAGTAGGTATCATCATCACGACCAGCCTGCGGTAGTTCAGCTCTGACAATTTAAAGAGGAGGCCTATGTTCAACAGTGGTGTTTTATAGAGACTGTAGCAGCAGTAGTAGCTACCATCGTCACGACCAGCCTGCGGTAGTTCAGCTCTGACAATTTAAAGAGGAGGCCTATGTTCAACAGTGGTGTTTTATAGAGACTGTAGCAGCAGCAGTAGGTATCATCATCACGACCACCCTGCGATAGTTCAGCTCTGACAATTTAAAGAGGAGGCCTATGTTCAACAGTGGTGTTTTATAGAGACTGTAGCAGCAGTAGTAGCTACCATCATCACGACCAGCCTGCGGTAGTTCAGCTCTGACAATTTAAAGAGGGGAGGCCTATGTTCAACAGTGGTGTTTTATAGAGACTGTAGCAGCAGTAGTAGCTACCATCATCACGACCAGCCTGCGGTAGTTCAGCTCTGACAATTTAAAGAGGAGGCCTATGTTCAACAGTGGTGTTTTATAGAGACTGTAGCAGCAGTAGTAGCTACCATCGTCACGACCAGCCTGCGGTAGTTCAGCTCTGACAATTTAAAGAGGAGGCCTATGTTCAACAGTGGTGTTTTATAGAGACTGTAGCAGCAGCAGGAGGTATCATCATCACGACCAGCCTGCGGTAGTTCAGCTCTGACAATTTAAAGAGGAGGCCCTATGTTCAACAGTGGTGTTTTATAGAGACTGTAGCAGCAGCAGTAGGTATCATCATCACGACCAGCCTGCGGTAGTTCAGCTCTGACAATTTAAAGAGGAGGCCTATGTTCAACAGTGGTGTTTTATAGAGACTGTAGCAGCAGTAGTAGCTACCATCGTCACGACCAGCCTGCGGTTCAGCTCTGGACATAGGCCCTCCTAAAGTGTGCCTCTTCGATTTTCGAAGCTTCACGCATCCTGTTGCTGCCA